>JBBPCY010000013.1:7910179-7923968 GCA_037974405.1 Brachyalestes nurse | reverse complement strand
AGAGAGAGAGAGAGAGAGAGAGAGAGAGAGAGAGAGAGAGAGAGAGAGAGAGAGAGAGAGAGAGAGAGAGAGAAAAACAGAGAGAGAGAGAAAAACAGAGAGAGAGAGATAGAGAGAGAGAAAAACAGAGAGAGAGAGATAGAGAGAGAGAAAAAAAGAGAGAGAGAGATAGAGACAGACAGAAAAAAAGAGAGAGAGAGAGATAGAGACAGACAGAAAAACAGAGAGAGAGAGAGAGACACACAGACAGAAAAACAGAGAGATATAGAGAGAGAAAAACAGAGAGAGAGAGAGAGAGAGAGAGAAAGAGAAAGAGAGAGAGAAAGGGGGAAAGGGAAACAAACTCTTGTGCTCCCTCAATTTAAATGGCTTACATTACTAATGTCTGATAGAAAGCCGTTTTAGCCGGCAACTCTACATTTAGCTGGTTGCTTTCAGTGCAGACGGGTTTCTTCAGAAATAGAAAGAATGGCTTTTAATAGCCTCGTCATGAATTACATTTCCCAGTATGAATTTGCCAAGCACTTGCCAACTCTGCACTCGTAAAGGAGCGACTGCAAGTCATCTCCTGAACCGTCTGCCAGTGTAAACACACCACAGGGAAAGCTGACATTGTGAAATCATTGCTGCTGAGCTTCCATGACTTATAGGGTGCAACAACAAGACAAAAGTCAAAATGAAAGGAATTCCACACATTTTATTAACACCGCTTCAAGGATAAGTCTTTTTCTAGAAGCTCCTCTTCGTGTACAGAGCGTGCACATCCCTGCCACCAGCACATCGCTACATGTTTGTAATGCATACACGGTTTTCAACGGATGACGATGGCCAGTCTTACAGAGAAAAAGGCAAGAGATGCTGATAGCCACCTGAAGATGTGGCACTTATAAATAAAACAAGACAAAGGAATGACCCAGAGAGAAAAAAACAGGACTCATCTTTTAGGCCCGTATATTAAGGCAATGGACAATTTAGCCGGAATACATTTGGCATTGTTTGTTTACTAGCCTGTGAACGTGTGGTTTTCCGAGAATCAGAATGATAAAAGGCAGTAAAGAATTCAGCCCCCCCAGCATCTAAGAATTGGCACTGCACTGCGAAACAAAGCGATTAAAATTAGAAGCCAGTTCAGGAGGAAGAAAATACAGATAACTTAAGATGCTTTCTAGTGGATTGATGGAAAACATTAAAAAAAATTACTTCTCTTTCATAAATACGAAACACAAAACAGGTCAAATAGCTGTGAATTGAGGCTGATTCCAAATTTCATCACCCATCCAGCTAACCAACATTGCAAGCAAGCCTGACGTTTGCAGCATGAATAGACTGTGTGGGTTGCAGCGGTTGCAGCCTCAGGGAAGACTGAGCAAACCAGCTATTTGGGAGCCGTCCAGCACTACAGGGGTGGGGGATGAGCACAGGTTCGACAAATGCAGCTCTTTCCTTGGTAGCTAAATAAAAGCAGAGGTGACTGAGCCTCTAAAACACAAAGCCGGTCTCCTTAAGCCTACAAGCCCTGCTCATTAATGTCAATATAGTCTACAAAATTTGATTTTACTCTCTGTCCAGAATGGCAAGGCATATTCTTCCAAAAGATTCTCATATAAAAATCATAACAAATAATCAAAACAGTCCACAGTGTGGCTGAGAGAATGGGTGCAACCGGACAAATCCGATGAAAATCAGAACACAAATGGGCCAAAAGCCTAAAACTGCAGGAAGAGCGGAAAATAAAAAAATCATACATTTGTTTTTTTACCTGGCTTTTGCGGTGTGAACTTCAACACATTCAACAATGATGCAAAAATGAAACGCACAACATCTGCCAGGACTGGTGTGAGAGGCCAGAAACAGCCTGTGACGAAATATTCCTTCATGGACTATGATGTATGTGAAATCAAGGCAGGTGTTGTAGCACTCTCTCAGTACGAGCTCTGATGGGTAAGGCAGGGAGTCACAGTCCACAGAACAGAATATCTAGTCTCCAGCATTCAGTACATAAATACGGTACATCGGAAATGCTTGGCTGCCTGCCTGGCCTCCTTTAGTCTGTTTGTTTGAAACAAACAGAGAAAGAGTGAAACACATTGTTAAGGTTCCTAGTTGAGGAGAGGCGTCTCTTTGCCTTCACCGACTTCATTTCTGACAGCCAGTTAGACTCCATAATCAAACCGTGTCTCGTTATTCTGCAGACAGTACAGAATCCAGCTAGAAGTCTGTACAAGTCAGCTTTCCTGCAAAACAAAAGCTGTTTTTGTAATCGTCTATTCTCTTACTTGCTCAGTCGCCCCTACACTCAAACTGCTGAGGGTGTGAAACGACGAGGTCGTACACCACAGGTTTACAGTTCCTTGGTAACTTGGCCACCAAATCGCCAAGCTTCTGATGCCTAGCTTGGCTATGATAGCATCAGCAAAAAACTTGAATATGCATTTTACCTCCCAAAATACTTGTAATAACTTTATGCAACTGCATTAGTAAAGGCATCTTCATTAGTGCTAGCGTCCTCTGTCACCGTTTTATTTTGCTTTATTGAAATCACGGAGCGTTTTGAGTAGTAAGTAGTGTACCGAGGCGAGCCATGCTACAGAACGGCCGAAACCTAGACACCAGACACTAACTATATCCGAAAAGCTGCCGTTTATCTACAGACAAAACACAATAAGCCATTTTAAACCAGAAAACAAACTGGTCGACTCTTGGTATGATTATAGGCAAATTACATCATTGACCGTAACCAATCTTTACAAACACCATCAGACTAGTAAAAGGCCTAAATGCTTTGAAGGAAAAAAAACCACAAACAAATCCAACTGATTCGGATCGTGTAGAAAAGCTACATCATATGAGCAGTGCATTAGTGCATGTCTTGGGAAAATATTGTGGGCTTTAAAGAGGAAGACAAAAGTTGCTGAATTATTGAGGTTTTCAACAAGACGTGGCAAACAATGCTGGCAGAAGTCAGTGAGGCGCAGGGCTTTCCCTCTGTTCACTTTCGCCGATTAAACACTCCGGTGATCCTGCGCCCCACAACAGCAGATGTACCAGTTCAGCTGAAATAACCAGTGTTGTAGTTCTGCGTTGGAAGAGGTGAAGGCCTCTTCATCTCAGAGAGCCTCCTGGACAAAGGCTGGTGTAAAAACTTCCAACATCTAACCACGAAGGCAATGACACATGCTCAATCACCAGAAAAAAAAAAAAAAGATATGCCGCAAAACAACCTGAAAAAAGTCTACTCCACAAGAACCTTCCGGAAGTCCAGTCTGAGGAAGGCTGAAAGGTCCTGGCGCTTCAGAACATGTTGCGAGTGTTGTTGTAAGAGGAGGAGAGGAAAGGAGCGCTGGGGGCGGTGTAAGGAGGTGGAGGAGGTGTTGGGGAGGTGAGGTCCGGAAAGGGCTGCAGGCCCATCTGCTTGTTCTCCTGAAGTTTCCGCACCACCACCCGGCAGAACTCCTCGCTGTGGCGCTCGCAGGTGTCCAGCAGCTTGCGAACTTTGGCGGTGCGCGTGGGCTGGTTGGACACCAACTCGTAGTCCTCGCGCATCAGGAGCTCGCGGGCCAGCAGCGCATCCAGGCTCTGGTTCAAACACGCCTCCGTCATCTGCCGCACCACCTCCTCCCGCCGCAGGCTGATCCAGCGCGCTGCTGGACCCTGGCCGTCCAGCGACAGCTGGAAATCTAACAAGGGGGACATACACAACAGTCAGAATAGAAATCTGATGCTTAGTTCGAATAACCTGAGATAACCAAAGCATGTTGCAATTCAATCTTAATTACTTCTGTATTGTAGCTCACTGAAAACAGCAGAAAAAATCTCTTATTTACCAAATGTAGTTGTGTAATGTAGCTATTGAGGGTGACAATGGTGAAATGTGATATTGTGATATAACAACAAATCAAGGAGAATGAGCAGTACAGGTGTGAATCTTCACAGTCCTCACGATTCGATTACGATTATCGTGTCAACGATTCGATTCGATATCTCGATGCATCCCATCAATTTTATACATTACTTCACATTTTTATGCTTTCAAATACAAGCAGTGAGATGTAAGCTCCCGTAAGCTCCAAAAATAAAGAATATAGACATAGCTCATCAAAATGTTAACAGAAATTGTGTCCATAGCATTAAATTGTAATCAAAATAAGTAGCATAGGCCTAGCCTGCATCTTCAGTGAATATGGTCAGTCTTCAAAAACAAAACATTCTCCAGTGCTACTTTTTAACTAGATTTTTTAAATCAAGCAAAGTCATAATGATATAATCGATTATGTCCTGCTACTGCATCGATGCGTCATCGTCCACGTCTACATTGTGATGCATCGATTTTGTGATTAATTTTAACACCCCTAATTAGCAGTCTGATGCGACTGCATCATTAGAATACAGGTGTACAAAAAACCAGCACCAGCAAACTGTAGCACATGTTTATACAGAGACCCATTTCTCCTGGCTGTCTTGTTGTTAGTAAGTTGGACACATGCAGCAAAAATCTTCAAATTTTTCTTCAAATTTTGCAAAATATTGTGAGGCTGTTGAATAATGAAGCCAATACTGTGAACCGACATGAAACGTGAGCCTATTGTAGCGCAGTGGTAATGAAATTCAATATATAATAACTATCTATTCAATAGAATAGTATAACAAACCAAAAATAAGAGCTCTCTGCTTTTGAGGGTTGACTACAAAAGGACTGGTTTGGTGGTTGGCGATGTAATGTAAAAGACACTTCAAGACATTTCCTCTTTGCTGCAGTAACATCCTCGACTCTTTAGAAAAAAAGCGTTACTTTAGATGTTGACACACAATGTGAAAACATTCGTGAGGTCAGGCGGTGATGTTGGATGATCAGTTATGGATCACAGACAAACCCCAACTCATCCAAAAGGTATGAGCTAGAGCCAGAGTTTTTACTGGATTTAGTTAGACTTTATATTCTACACTGTTCTTGTCTCTGACCAGTCATAACACAAGCATTTTCCTCCGGGATCAGTAACGTTGTCTGATTCTGATTTTGATTCAGAAGGCACCTCTAGTGGTCCACAGTCCAGTGCTTGGGAGTTCTGAATCTTCGAGCCTACACTGGGTAACGTTGCTCCTCAAGAGCATCTCGTTACATTGCCAACCTGTAAATGCAATTGTGTGCAATTGAAAGTCTGTGTCAGCAATTAGTGCACCAGAGAGAAGCTGAACTGAATTAAAGAGAAGGGGTCTGAACACTGCAGGATATACAGTGTGTCTGCACGGTCGTGTCACATACCTTGCGGATGTTCCTGCAGGGTGAGTGGGTGGATATTGAGAGGCAAGTCGCTCTCGCTCTGAGGAGGGTGGGGTTTAAGGGGAATGTTGAAGTCAGAGATAGGCTGGGCTGTCTGGTAGCCTGGGTTCAAGTTGTTTTGAGAGCTGTTATCAATCAGGGGCTTTGGGGCATCCAAAGGCAAAGATAAAACTGACAGGGGTCCATGCGCTCCTGGGAGGGAGATTAGGCGTTATAATTAGGTAAATACAGAATTCTGAATGTACAGAAGAGGGCAAGCCCCCGTAAAACTGCATGTGCTCAATGCTGGAGTATAAAGATTACCATGAGAAGGATTTGAGATAGTAAGGATGCCTGGTAGGGACATATCCACCTCCTGAGAGGAACAGGATCCTGAACCAGATGTGGAACTGTTGTCCTGTCGCATAATCATCAAAGAATTGTTACAGAAACCAGTCTACACAAGAGAAACACCCCTGTCCTGTTCTCAATAAAACCAATGCTATTTTGAATGCTACTTTAAAAGTGACTGTGGCTTTTCATAAGCTGCAAGGATGACAAAAAGGAAACCTGCAGTAACTGGTTTTTCAACCTTATCAGTAGAAGCATGGTCTTGAAAGGTCTTATCAAAAATCGATGTCAAACGTTGACACAGAAACTGACCGGCCAGGGTGTACTGTGCAACTTTAAAGCCTTTTCCTCCACTGGTTTCCCATTTGATGACACTGATGGGCCGCTGCTGAGAGGACGCATAAACTGGAAGAAAAAGCAGAGAAAAGAGACTTTGATTTTTGAGGAAAATTAAACAGAGAATGTCAAGCAACATTCTGGCACTTCACTGCCTTCACATAGGTTTGACACGAACAGCTTCCATTGAGATTGTGTCTCTGAATTATGTAATTACTCTCTTACTTTTGGAATACACTTACCTTTGATCTTTTGACCTCTAGTACTGCCTCTAGGACATCGATCTCATCAAACCTCCGCAGCATGGGCTCCAGTTCAATAAGACAGCCTAGTGGGAAAAGTCAGAGGAGGTCAGTGAAAGAATACAAACTACAACTCGTAACTTCAAATAACTTGACTAATGACTTGAGTGAAAGCATGGCAGGAAGTCATTAAAAAGAGGAAAAGAAGATGCCTAAGGAAACGTGTCAAAAAAAAACCACCAAAAAAAAAGAGGAACCAAAGTGGTACAAAGACTGTAAAATGGGTTACTGTTAAGAAAAGGCTCTTTGGATTGGGAAATTTAGGCATGCTACTCTGTGGCCACCATAAAACACACTGCAGTTAGAATTCTGAACACTGCAATGTTTTCAATACAAAGTTTAGAAAGATGGCAAATATGGGCCAAGCTTGATAATGTCACTTTGGGTTTCCAGAGTATATACAGCAATCCTTAAGTTAAATTTAATACCTTTTATATATACATTTTTCACTGCCTTTGGAATTTTTTCTTAAAACCATCACAACACTGAGTTGCAAGTGTTAACCAGTGAGCTTTCTAACAGATTCTGACATATATAACACTACAACAGATTTACAGACTCACTGATGTTGACAGATTGAGACGAGGATATTTGATTTTATGCCCAGATACGCTAAAGCCTACGTTTAAACGAACTAACACAAACTTTAGCAGATAGAATTTCACTCAAAATAGGAAACATCATAGTCTGAAAAAAACACACTATTTTAAAAAAATAACACCTCTAAAAACACATTTAACACTTTTAATGGCCTTAAATTTGGCAATTTTGATTTACCACCTATTAATACTTTTTAAAACCCTGCAGACACCCTGGTTTCAGTGCTCACTGTGGGGCCTAATTATGTGCTTAGTCGTACAGATTTAGGAGGAAGATGAACATTCTTTGCAGCTCATGGCTTAATTTTCACAAACAAGTGGTAAGGTTATAATTAATCCTAGTTGTTGGTTTTATGCTGCTCCAAAAGAAGAACTGTTAAGCCAAATCAAATCAGTGAGAATGGAAAGAGAATGTTTTGGAAAAAGGTGTATGGAGAAGAACTAACTGCCGCTTAACTAAGTCCCACCAAACATTTGACTGTATTTGAGTTTGATTGTATTTGTTTGAAAGTACTGGATCAGCTCTGAGGTGTAAGGTGAGACACTCACTAAGGAAAGTTGGCCGCTCGTCCGGGTTTGAGGTCCAGCCGTTGGTCATGAGGGTGATCAGGGTCTCCCTGCTGGGGATGTCCGACGGCAGACTTTCTGGTCCTGTATCAGGCCGCAATCCCCGCAAGACGCTAAACATGATCTGCATAGGGTTGGTGGCATCTGGCCCATATGGAGAAACAGTTACTCAGCATATTCAAGTAAAGAAAGAAGCCCATTTATAAAACTTTAATGCGTCATGTTAAGACAGTCACATAGTAAGCAGTGAGGGCTATGACTGAATATTTTCCTGGTGTTTAATATAATATTAATATAATACTTAAAACAAAGACACAAACAAAAAAAACCCCACGAAACTTCCACTACCTTCAAATGGTATCCGTCGCGACAGCACTTCCCACATGATGATGGCATAACTGAAAGAGGAAGCAGAGCACAGTGCAGTGAACAGCTAAAGAGGTGCCATTCCTGCCCTCTCGGGAATCCCCTTAGAGGAAGAAAAACTCTCACTTCAGGCCACTGATTTCAACAGGCCTCTATGAGTAATCTGGGACAAACTGGGGTCTAATGCAAGACAAACAGCATCATGTGATGGAGGAAGTGCCGGACTCCTGGCCAGAACAGGACTGAACAGGACCACAATTCAAATCTGCCTGTTAAAAAAAAAGTCCCCTCAGAAAGGGAGGAGTCTGTGCAGGTGTGACCACTTTTGTGGTCAGCGGTGCTGAAGGCAAAGTGCTGCAAGTTCACTGTTCTGGGAATTAATTCAAAAATCCCTGCAGGTCTAACAGAACTGAATGACAAAGTACAAAAACAATGTAATCAGCTCAACAATCTAAATATCCCATGCCGGCCTACTGGCCGTTTCAGCAAGAGTATGACTAGTACAGGATATGAGGCAGACTAGTACCGAATATGGGGAAGATGAAGTTTCATTTAGTCAAATTATTGGGGGCGGGGGGTGTAACTTACATCAGAAAGAAAGAAGTGAATGATATGGCAAAAATACAATGTAATGATATCTGATACATGACACATGAATTTTGTAAGTTTGTTAAGTTGGGAAAAACAAACAAAAACCAGTAGTGCCACATTTAAAAACTATTAGTGACTAACTGGACGTTTCACACACTACAGTGCACTAAATCCAATTACATAGGACTAATCGAGATCTTTTTATAGAAAGAGCTGGTTGTTCGACACTCTAAGTACTGACAATATCCATAACGCGCTGGAAACAGGGCCCTGTATTGTAATAGAATCACTATAACAGAATCACTATAGTAGAATCGTCAGCTTACACAAAGGTTACACTCTGTTTACACTCAAAAATTGGTTTTAAGTACAGAGACCTGCCATCTATTACCAATACTAATCATAAAGAAAATCTGAGTGATCTCCACGGTCAAAGGACATGGTTTATAACTACAACTAGTAGTTCAAGCCAAGTTCCCAGAAATAACTTTTGCTTCACCTTTGGCACTGATGGCAAATGTGAAAAACAGATTAAAAAAAAAATCTTCAGAGAACACACACACACATATATATATACACACACACACACACATATATATATACACACACACACACATTTTAAATATATATACACGTTATTTGCTTTCCCTGTGGCTCATTTCCAAATAAATATTGAAATTTACATTACTTTGATTTGCTGTTGGTAGTTATAAACTTATCAAAGCTTTCACTACTGGCCCTTAAATCTTTATTGAGTGTTGCTAAAATGGAAAAATAATAAATATAATTATACAGTATATATTAAGTATATAAGTATAACTAAAGTCCTAAATAAAAAAAGCACAAAAAGGTTAGTTTACTAGTATGTTGTATGCTGGTTGTATACTAGTATGCTGCATTGAAAAAAAAAAAAAAACACCCACCTGGTTTACCTTTTAACCTAAAAAGAACATTTTACGGCTACATTACTGGACTACAGCAGCCCAACTGTAAACACACTGTGCATAATATCAGTATGACTTGTATATGTACCTGTACATGTCCTGCTTGACATCAGCTCGTCGGCTCTTGTTGGGTTCGTACTCTTCAGGAGGCATGTAGATGACCGTGCCGCCCATCTCAGCAGGCTTTGAGGACGACCGAGAGCTGATTGAGAGCTGGCGCCACTTAGACAAGCCAAAATCAGCTATCTGTCAAGGAGCATACATAAGAAATACAAATCAGATGAAGGGCTCCACACGATCATGCGGCCCATGTTCATTAATACAGCGCCCACATTCAGATAAAGTCTAAGTGAGGTCTCGAGAATAATTTAGCTTCTTGCATATCAAGTAAAGAACCCATTTAAAATGGTACCAAGTATATCCCGGTTAATACATGAGGGTTATAGAAGGCTGCTAATCAACGTCCTATTGAGATGCAAATTACTCTCTGGTTTTCATATGGAGATGAAACAAGTTAATAGGAGCCTTATCCCTCCATGGAATGACTCAGGAATACAGTCTGTAAGTGTAAGGGGCAGCGAAACGCCCACTGCAGTAATGACAGTAGAAAAAAGGTTACTCATGGATATCAATACTAGGAGTCACCGCCTTCAGGAGGAAGTGTTCCCACACAGGGCCACATTCCAAACCCGGCTAGTAAGTCATTAAATGTTTGGAAAGTCAACCCAAAATCCCAGTTACTAAAACGCTCCCTAAACCACTGTATTAAGTTTGGAGCTGAGGGGAACGCCTCGCTTGCGGAATCAGCCTCGTCAAACTGAAAAGCGTGAAAAACTACTGACTGGTTCCAGGTGTGCGACTCATCGATAAAGTGGACAAACCTTCACATGGTACTCTCCGTCCAGCAGGATGTTCTGCGTTTTCAGATCGTGGTGGAGCAGTGGAGGGGTCATGTTATGGAGGAAGTTGACCCCCAGAGCGATTTCATACAGAATGCGAAGCCGCAGTGGCCAGGCCACCACAGGGTACATGTTTTTCTGCAAGACAAGAGGGAACAGAGCAACAGAATAAGAAAACTGATAAAAAAATAAATAAATAAGTGGGCAAGAGGCTACAACATCATTTACACCCAGAATCAATTAATTAATCGATTACAAACAAACAAATAAACTCAAAGAATGCCCTTGGCAGAATACCTCATGCAGGAGTTCATCCAGAGATCCATTGGTCATGTACTCTGTGACGATACAGAAGAACTCCGGTTCGTTGCACACACCAAATATTTGAATAATGTGGTTGAAACGGGCCTTGTGAAGCACCTCAGCCTCTTTCAGTAAACAGTTCCTTTCTCTGCAAGGAAGTTTAAAATAATTATGCAAGGACTATGGGATTCCCCTCAGAAACAGCTGAGCAGAGATTACAAAAGCCTTGGTAATGTTTTAGCTTGGTGTCTGATAATGCAATAAAAGGCATCTATAAATCAGCCGACTGTGTGTTACTGATATCCTACCCTGACAATGTGAGATCCTAGACTAACACTGTGTTAATGATATCCTACACGGACAATGATTTTACACCGACCATCAAAAAGATCAGAAGACAAATCTGTAAATTGAGCAATCAGTGCCTGGAACGTAGGGGAGGAAAATGTGCTAAAACTTTCCCAGGCGGTAAACAGGCTAGACAGACCAGGTAACATTTCAACATCACTGGCTCTTCTTCCAGAAGCGCGTTTTGACAGTAACTGCTTCCATTAGCTCAGTAGTTTAGACTCATTCAAACTCTTCAATTCATAGCAGTAACATTTGTGAGGAGAACAGTCTACTTCCTCAGTTCTGTTTTAGCCTCCACGTTCAGTTCCTAATTTCTTTTTTTGTGGCGGTTGATTTTATCCTGCTGTTGGCTGGTTCAGCAACTGCTTTGATGCTATTTTACTGCAGTCCAAAATCAGCTTAAAAAGAGAAGAATGGTGATCTACTTCAGTTATGCTGATAGATGCTGAATGAAAGTTTCAACACAGTTCTGGAGGAACCTCGGAGCATTGTCAGTACTTTTCTGTAAGGGAAGACTTACTTATTACTTGCAACTATTACTTGTGACCTATTCCCAGGTAGTGCTAGTAACTACTTTGAGATTAGTACGTGGTTTAGGTGGTTGCCTCTAAGATCAGAAGGCTGTGGATTCCTATCCCAGGACTTGAGCAAGGTACCGTCTCACACACTGTTCCCCGGTACCGTCCCCACACACTGCTCCCCGGTGCCGTCCGCACACACCGCTCCCCGGTACCGTCTCCAAACATCGCTCCCCCGGTACCCTCCGCACACACCGCTCCCCCTACCGTCCGCACACACTGCTCTCCCAGAACCGTCCCAACACACTGCTTCCCGTTAGCATCCCCACACTCTGCTCCCAGGTACTGTCCCACACACTGGTCCCTAGTACCACATACTGATGTCCAGTACTATCCCCAGTACCTGGGACAGTACCTGCTCCCAGGTACTGTCCCACACTCTTGTCCCTAGTTACCACAAACTGATCTCCAGTACTATCCCCACATACTGCTCCCCAGTAAGGTCCCCATACACTGTGCCCTGGCGTTCCTGGCTGCCCACTGCTTCACTTGGTGAATGGGTTAAATGCACTGTGCGCTGTGGTGTAGTGTGGAGTGGAGTGGAGTGTTCACGCGTGACTATAAAGGGATACTTTAACAGGTTAACGACTGGACCCTCAAGTTTACTTTCACTTCCAGTGGCTTCACCACAGTACCCCAGTTTGGTATCAGAGCCCCAGTTCGGAGGGCATTAGCCCAGCTCAAAGCCAAGACAACAGCAGAGCGACAGCAATTAACGAAATGTTAATTAAAGCAGGCTAAAAGGGGCCTGACCGGGAGGCCGGACCGGAGCCCCGCGAGTCCTTGAGCTCACCTCTCCCCGACCGGCGAGTCCAGCTTCAGGCACTTGATGGCGACGGTGGTCCTCCAGTCGCTGTGCTGGGCCCGGAACACGGTGCCGAAGCCCCCCTTGCTGATGTAGTGCAGGTCGGTCAGCTTGCGGTAGGGGATAACGGGCAACGCGCTGGTCAGGCTGCCGATGTTCACGCAGCCCGCGGGCTCCATGGCGAGAGAGCCGGACCGGAGCAGGAGGCGCGGCTCCTAGAGAGACTTCCCACGCGGTGCCACCCGGGACACGGCCGAGCCCCAGCGGCCAGCTGACGGCATGTCTGATGGAAGATTGGTGGCGGGAGGCACAGTCCAGAGACCCGGGTTAACGTCCAGGGACCCGGGCTAACCTCCAAAGACCAGGGTTAACGTCCCGAGACCCGGGCTAAGGTCCAGAGACCCGGGCGACGAGCTAAACGGCCGTTTTGCGGAACTTTTTATTGGACACACCGCCTCAACAACCGGCCGCGACACTGTCAGTGCAATTCAACGGCATTTATTTTCTCCCCTAAGAGAGCTAAGCCAAGCTAACATTTTATTTTTACCTCAGCTTTAACGCAATGAAACTGACAGTTTTAGTGGAGCTGCGTATCGCTTTCAACTCCTCCACACACACACACACACCTTCACACACACAGGCAGAGCCACACACACACACACTGAGACACACACAGAGTCTGAACCCAAAATAAAAACAAAAACCGAGCCGAAGCGTCTGGTAGGACCGACCGTTAGCGTCACACGGACCGTCTCCGCGCGCTCGGACCGTCTTTGTTGTATGTCGCAGGTGAGCGCGGGAGAGGGGCGGACTCAACGAGAAAAGACACGCCCCCGGGAGAGAAGGCGGGATGGGATTGGTCAGCGTCTCAAGCGCGTGAGAGAGAATTCACATAAATTACAAACACAGAGTCGCGCTTCGGGCCGGAAAGACACGAGCGTGTTCCGAGCACACACGAAGCAGGAGAGCGGATTAAAACACATTTAATAACATGCAGCGGGGTGGCTGGTGGCCTGGTGGTTGGAGAGTAGCCCCCGACATTAAAAGTTCGTGGGTTCGATTACCAGAACTGCTCGTGGCACCACTGAGGTGCCCTTGAGCAAGATACCGTCCCCACACACTGCTCCCCGGTACCATCTCCACACACTGTTCCCTGGTACCATCCTCACACACTGCTCCCCAGTACCATCCTCACACACTGCTCCCCAGTACCATCCTCACGCTCTGCTCCCCAGTACCATCCTCACGCTCTGCTCCCTAGTACCATCCTCACACATTGCGACCCACGCTCTGCTCCCCACACACTGCTCCCTGATACCATCTCCATACACTGATCCACACACTGCTCCCCAAAACCATCCTCACACACAGGGGCGTAGCACCAAATTCTGGGCCCCATGCACAACTAGTGGCCATGGGCCCTCTAAGCTCGAGGTTCACAACTACCTTGGACACAATTTAACACATCAAGCATTTACATTAGTTAACAACATTTATTGTGATCTTAAAATTATATTTAAAGGAAAATAAAATTTCACTC
>JBBPCY010000013.1:7886580-7896951 GCA_037974405.1 Brachyalestes nurse | reverse complement strand
TGTGTTGGTTGTGTGTGTGTGTTGGTTGTGTGTGTGTGTTGATGGTGTGTGTGTGTTGGTGGTGTGTGTGTTTGGTTGTGTGTGTGTGTGTGTGTGTTGGTTGTGTGTGTGTGTTGGTTGTGTGTGTTTGTTGGTGGTGTGTGTGTGTTGGTGGTGTGTGTGTTTGGTTGTGTGTGTGTGTGTGTGTGTGTTGGTTGTGTGTGTGTGTTGGTTGTGTGTGTTATCCTCTTGAGTGTCCTGCAGCAGCTGTCCCCCTGTCTGTCCGTCAGTTGGTGCGTCAGCTGTTTAGTGTGGTTTAGTTTGTGATGGACTGTCAGGTGTATAACAGTATACAGTATCTATATAAAGACGTAATGCTGAATCTCCATTATCCTGCAGCATCATGGCAGCGGTTAGAACTGTTAAAATGTCGGTGTGACGCTACGCTTTCATGGAAAGTAGTCAGGCGGCGCAACCGAACTGAAGACTTAAAGACCTTTCTGATGTTGGAATGCAGTGGTGGGGTTTGTTTTACCAGGGCTCAGGAACGACGAATACAAAATCTTTTGTTCTCCAGTCACACAGGCGAATGCGAATGAATTTTGACGCGCCCCACTCTCCACTCTGCATATCCCTGAGCTGGGACAGAGGCGATCACTTTAACAGTGTTGTCACCGCTGGACGGTAGAGGCGGTGCGAGCGGCCAGGCGACTCTCCAGCAGATCCAATAATCGTATGAGAGCACTTCCCGTCCCCGGCAGCCTTGTTTGCAAATATCTCACTGAGGGCATTCCTCCACTCCAGCCTCGCCAATAGAAGCCTTGCATCTGCATCTCCATCTAACCTACAGGGCGCTCGCTCAATATTCATGATTGGTCTGTTAATCCCCGCAGAAATCAGACGGATTAGACGAAAATGGAAAATAAATGCGACCTTTAATTCCTCCCAGGCCAACTGTAGCACTGATTGCGTAAGACGCTGTAATACACACAAATGCATTCAGTGCTATGGTATAGAGTGATGATGAGGATGGTGAGGATGATGAAGGAGAAGATAATGATGGTATAAGATAAAGAGAAAATGTTGTACTGTTTTTATATAATATTAAGTGTTTACAGAATAAAGTAAGAATAAACATGAAGGACGAAGGTCTGGAGGCCCGATAAATGCAGAAGAAGAAGGAAGAGAGTTAAAACTACTGCAGAGACACTGAATTCCTTAATACACTCCAGAGAGGCTCCACATGTCTTATGAGTCTTTATATGTAATGTGGAGGATGGTAGAAAAAAGTGGCAACTACACTATATGGACAAAAGTATTGGGACAAAAACAGGCGTGTCCCAATACTTTTGTCCATATAATGTATTTTACTTTGCATGTATCCCTCCACCACGAATGAAAACATAATTCATTTCTCAAAACTACTATAAAACAGTCTCTCAAGTATCAGGCGGTGTGTTTGTAGCATTTCATATAATAACTGTCTGTGATGCAGCTTTTAGAGTCATTAAACTGTAATAGACGTCTGGTTCCATTCACTTCCATGGGGTTTCACAGCAAGCCCCCTCTGAACCACATTCTTTATTTTGGTCTCAGTATTTTTTTTTACTTTTTGGAAATCCAGTGGAACTTATTTTTAAAATATTTATAAAGGTTTTACTTAAGTGCAAGTAACTGAATAAATGTAACAGAGTAAAATGTATAATTTACAGTTTTTGATAATAGTTTTTTCTTATTTTAATGGGTAATTCTGCCAGTGTAGGCTTTTGAGTGCAGGGAGAGAGAGAGAGAGAGAGAGAGAGAGAGAGAGAGAGACACACACACACACACACACACTGAGAGAGAGATTGAGAGAGACATACAGAGAGACACACTGTGTGAGGGACACTGAGTGTGTGTGAGAGACAGAGATAGATAGAGAGAGAGCGAGCGATAGAGGCTGTGTTTCTGTGTGTGATAGAGAGAGAGAGGGAGGAGAGAGAGAGAGAGAGAGAGAGTAGAGAAAGAAACTCCTGGAGAACTTGGAGAACCTGCTGGACGGTCGGTGATGATGGCGACCGAGGGAATACCGCTCCGTTTTCTAAAAAGAAGATGAAGATGTCTGTGGTCGTTCCAGGATGAGTATGTGTCTCTGATTTTGAGTCTCTTGTTGCAGTTTTGCAGCAGATCTGTCTCTCTGGGTGTGGACCGGCTGCTAACAGGCTAACCCATAAACAAGCTCGCTTTAATCTGCTTTAGCAAATACAAACCAGCCGCCTGATGTGCCTCATTACTGTCATCAGTATTTTATTATTCCTCTTGAAAGGCAGAAAATTTTAAATGAAGCCCCAGATTGCCTATAAAATGAGAAAGCTGGCTGATCACTGTGGGGCTAGCTGATCCGTGTTTTTAGCTTTGTTAGCATGCTAAGCTAACTCCCTCACAGCCTATGGCTCGTTCTTTTGAGGAAAAATGCCATTTGTCTGCCCTTTGTCAGTCTTGTAATAAATCCTCAATTTAGTTTAACTATCTGTATGTTGAAATTAAAGGTCCAACAGTAGAAACATTTAATTTCTCCGTTACATAACCGTGCATCATGTTCAAACGGGCTCGGACTGTTAGCCACAACAAACTTGGCCCTTTTTGGCCATAATGAGTCCTTTAGAGTCGAGTACACTTTTATTAATAAGTATGGTCTTTAGTTGTTTCAATAGGATTGAAGAAATTAGCAGGCAAATTGGTTCAGCTGGGTAAATATCAAGCAAACAATGCTAGCTCGCTAGCCGGCTTAACTTATATGCTAACGCCAGCTATGGGCGAGTATTTTTGACAAAACTGACTTTGTCCCTCAAATATGTGCTCATTTATTCTCAGGAACGTTGTTGGTATCTAAATAAGATGTTTGATACCCTGTAATGTGATGCTGGACCTTTAACGGTGGCTTTGACAGGCCAGGTAGCTCTGAATCTCTGCAATAATACCTTAGCTAAATAGCTAAAATGGCTTTGCATGAAAATGTTGTTCAGAACAACAGAAACGACTAGAGTTTAGTTTTGAATTCAGTTTAAAGTGTATAAACGCGTGATCATGATCTCAGTGTTCTCCTGTATGTGTTCTTTATTGTTCTAGCCCCTGCCTGCCTGTCTGTAATGTATTCCTGCAGCTGGCTGGTTCTCTTGTTTAGGGAGCAACAACTGCCAGTGCTTTCTTTGTCCCCATTTTGGTTCCACTGACCAGTGCTTCTGGTCCCAGTTGTGAGGGCAAATAACCAGTGACTTGTCGAACCTCCGCTGTCCTTTTTTTGCTGAAGGAAGAACTGGAAAATAGTGAGGGGGAGAGAGAGAGAGACATACAGAGAAGGGGGGAGAGAGTGTGTATATACAGAGACAGAAACTGAGAGAGCGAGCGTGAGAAACTCCTGAAGAACTTGGGGTATCTGCTGGGCGGTTGACGATGGCGACGGACGGAATAATACTTTTTAAAGAAAGCGTTATTCCGTTTTCTAAAGAAAAAAATCTGCTGGCTGACATAGATTCTAGTAATGAATGTCATTATCTGCTCCACCTAACCATGTCTCTCTCTTCTTGTTCCAGGTTTCAGGTTTCACACTATGTGATGAGCACCCGGGACACGTGAAATTATTTAAGAACTCCTGTGTTCAGAAGATTTTTTGATTCCAGTGGAATCTTCCAGTGTTTCTTTTTTTCTTTTTTGGTTTAATGAAACACCCACAGTCACACCTCACTCTTTTAAGGAACCCCCGCTTGTTTTACATGTAGACCCTCTAGCTACGATGCCCGTACAAGCTCCGCAATGGACAGAGTTCTTGCTGTGTCCGATATGCACCCAGACGTTCGAGGAGACGGTGCGCCGGCCTATCAGTCTGGGCTGTGGCCACACCGTCTGCAAGATGTGCCTGAACAAGCTGCACCGCAAGGCCTGTCCCTTCGACCAGACGGCCATCAACACAGACATCGAGCAGCTACCCGTCAACTCGGCCCTGCTGCAGCTGGTCGGGGGTCAGGTGAGCTCCAGGCCCCTATAACTACTTTTCACACCGCTTCACTTGCTGATGACACTTTTAGAGATTTTTAGAGTCGAATGGTTCTGTACCATGACTATCACGTTTCCTGTGATGGAATAAATAAAGGCTTTAAACAATGAAGAGGTTTAAGGCACTTCACCTTTGTATTTATTGGTGTACATGTAAACAAACTCATTGAAGATTTCGAATATAGTCCTCCGAAACCAGGCAATATCTGTGCCCATTAGGTATCATTAGACTTTTCCACCCTTGATGTCCTTCCAAATTGAGTACCTGCCTACACTGGATTCTGTCCAATATTTCTATTTTTATCAGTAACATTTAGTGAAACCAGTACAGTTTAGAGCAGACATGCAAATGAATAAAAATGCATTTTTGTTTGTAGCATTTAGTAAAACAAACATAGTTTAGTAAAATCTCAGTTCAGGGTGTGCATAACATGACTCATTCTGAAATGGTTTGAATGATTTTTGTCTGCACTCTTGAGTAATTCTGGCTTTTCAGTTGCTTTAACTTGAGCAAAATGCCTTTTTTGGCTTTGAGTGCATCTTGACGTATGACGCACTGACTGAGTGTGACACACTTTCATTTTTCACTTTGAAAATCAATGCCTCCTGCAGACACTGATACCACACACCACTTATTTCTGAAAACCCACCTCAACAACATTCATAGAGCGCAAAAGGGTAAAATACCCCATTCATTAAGAAAAGCACCTGATTTGATCAGGATTAATGTTGGAGGCAAAATGTTGGTCAGCTCATAATTGATTATCCATAGTAATTTGTAAGTTATGTTGTTGACTTATGAGACCTTTCTAAAGTCTAATAACTAATGGGTCAGAAAGCCGTGGGTTCGAATCCAAGGACTGCCAGTGGCATCACTGAGGTACCACTGAGTAAGGTACCATCCCCACGCACTGCTCCCCTGGTGCTGTGTTCCTGGCTGCCTGCTGCTTCACTTGGTGAATGAGTTAAATACAGAGAGAGAATTTCACACTGTCCTGTGGTGTGTTCACTTATGACAGAATGGTCACTTTACCTTTCTGTGATTGTTTTTTTCTTCAGGTTCCCAAACTGCAGCCTGTGGCTCTGATTTCTAGTCCAGAGGACACCAAGCATTACGACGAGGCTCGGCAGTGTGTGGAGGAGTTGGCCCTCTACCTCAAACCCCTCAGCAGTGCGAGAGGTAACAGCCTCATCTGTACTCTGTATATGTGTGTGTGTGTGTGTGTATATATATATACACTTAAAATATGTATGTGTATTTCCAATACACAAATCCATATTTATATTTTTGTATTTGTTTTCTATAGTGTATTTTTTATATTGTACTGTTGTATAGTTTTTATTCTATTGTTTTCGCTGCTCTATGTTTGTCCACTTTCTGCCATATCAATGCAAATTTCCCACTTGTGGGACTAATAAAGTTTTATCTTAGATTGCTTAGATCTTAGATTTATCTTTTGAGCAACATTAGCTTTATTGACCGAACTATTCCTTTAGCCTATACCGGTAACAAATGTAGATGTTTTCAGTTTCTTGTTTCTTTCTGGCTTGTGTTTTGAACTGTGTGATGTCAAAAATAAAGTGGTGTCATGCATTTTTATGGAAACATGTGGAGTTAATTGGTAATTATGTCGTGTTTCAGGCGTGGGGCTGAGTAATGCAGCACAGAGCATGCTCAGTCGGCCCATGCAGAGGAAGCTGGTGACCCTGGTGCACTGTCAGCTGGTGGAGGAGGAAGGCCGGGTGCGGGCCATGCGGGCAGCCCGTTCTCTGGGCGAGCGCACGGTCACCGAGCTCATCCTGCAGCACCAGAACCCCCAGCAGCTCTCCTCCAACCTGTGGGCTGCTGTTCGGGCCAGAGGCTGCCAGTTCCTAGGACCAGGTGAGATTTTGGAGTGGTGCAAGTTGAAATCGTGAAATCAGAATTGACCTTTTTCTTTTTGGCCTTGGCCAGATTAACCCTATCCTGTTGACTTTTTCTTTTCTAATGTTTTAAAGCCTTAAACAATGTGTAATGTACAAGAACTTCATATTCTTTTTCAGCACAACCCGGACAATATGATACAAAAATACTTTTTACAATTTAATGGATACAACTGACCCAAAATAAAAATAAGGAAATTCATTAAGTTTCTCTTTTTTTTTTTTTTTTTTAAGCTGTAAAAACCCACAAACAGGCATATTAGTTTTTGGAAATCTTCAGCTTACACACACATTAGTATTATAATAGGAGGTGATACAAATGTTTCAAAACTGGACTATGTACACATTTACAATTAAAGGTCTTTCCCAGGCAGAGTTTATCTGTTTATTTACAGTAACGATCTGCCTGTGCTGCTTAAAAACAGTCAGAAGCGCTGCTCACTCGCGCATGCCCATCCCCACCCTCACACACCCCAAACACCTCTTTTGGTTCCGTTTGACGCTCTTTCACACGTGATTGAGCTTCTCACGTCATGTCTTTTCCACTTATCATATCTTGTATTTTGTTATTTTGGCTTGAAAACCGTTTTAAAAAATTTACGCCATTTTTAAAGTTAAAAAAAAAATTACATTTCATGATTTTTACTAGTTTGAGATCTCTGGTTTTCCGTGACATGATCACGAAACAAAACTTTCTGTGACGTCTGAAACTTCCACTGCTGACATAAGCACACAGAAGCTCTTAATAAGGATCTACTTTTGTATAAAATGTTGTTTTAGCAGCAGTGCACTTTTGATGCTCTGTAGTGGCAGTTTCTGAGGGTTAAGCATAAGTATCGTCTCTGAAACATCATCTGAATCATCATTTGTTGACAGCGCTGTGCAGCATTAGGCAGAGATTATACCAGCAGCCCTAATTATGCATTTCACTCTGAAAATGTCATATTGAAGGAAAATGGGAAACGGAAAATAATTTGCAATATTGGACCTTATTGGCTTAACCTGAAGGATGGCTATGTTTTGAACTTGAGCTTAGAGTTTACCTGACGATGACTTCTACAGTCATTATTATACTATTATTGATCCTTCCTCTAAGTGTTTATGCGGTACACAACTATTTGAGGTTCTTACCAGGGCTACATTTTGATCTGTTTGGCTGCAGTGTGTTTCTTTTATTATTGTTTTACGTGTTGCAATCTGGTCTGTTTTCAGCCATGCAGGAAGAGGCCCTGAAACTGGTGCTGCTGGCGCTGGAGGACGGATCTGCTCTGTCCAGGAAGGTTCTAGTGCTCTTTGTGGTGCAGCGTCTGGAGCCCAGGTTTCCCCAAGCTTCCAAAACCAGTATTGGACACGTGGTTCAGCTCCTTTACCGTGCCTCCTGCTTTAAGGTCAGCATCTTTTGTAGCAAGTTTCTCATGAAATTACCTGTAAGGAACATTTGTTATTACAGTTGGGGTCAGTTTCATCATGACACCTGAACATATGAACTGCAGTGCAAATTTGTATTCAGATTAATAGATATGATGCTTTTTAACATTACAAAGGTGACCAAACGGGACGAAGACTCTTCATTAATGCAGCTGAAAGAGGAGTTCCGTACATACGAGGCTCTGCGGAGGGAGCACGACTCGCAGATCGTCCAGATTGCGATGGAGGGGGGGCTGCGCATCGCCCCGGACCAGTGGTCCTCCCTTCTCTACGGAGACCAGTCCCACAAATCCCACATGCAGTCCATCATAGACAAGGTCTGTCTCAGTAACAGTGGTTTACAAATTACTTACTGCTGCTTTTTATTGCTATTTTTTTAAATGTTAAATTCCACAAGCCATTAATAATACAGAGCATGTACAACACTACTTAAATCTGATGTCTTGCGGTAGTTATAAATATATTTAATAATTTATGTTGAAATACTGTGAACTAGCAAATTTTAGACAAGTTTTTAATAGTTTATTCACCATAATATTCGGTCACTAAATCTTAATTTTATTAAAACTTCAGTGTGGTTCAGACTTAAGGTTTATGTTGTATCGTACAGAATAACTACATAGAATACTACGTTGTAGATTTAGGGTTGTTATATACATTTTACTACGTACTACTTTCTCTGTCATTCTAGAATAATCCGCATCTCTGTTTTTCTTTCTTCACACAGCCAACATTTCTTGCTTTGTGCACCTTCCTACAAATGTAATTCTTGCACAGGACTGGCATATTCGTCTTTTTTTTAATTATGTGCAATCAGATTAGTTTTATATTTTATGTATGGGAGCATTTTCTGAGTATAAATCCTCTGGTTCTGTTTGACTTTTAGTTGCAAACGCCTGCCTCATTCGCTCAGAGCGTGCAGGAACTGACCATAGCTCTACAGAGAACGGGCGATCCTGCAAACCTGAACCGGCTTAGACCTCATCTAGAGCTGCTGGCCAATATTGACCCCAGTCCAGGTTGGGCAGTGTGTTTTTCTATATTTATATTTCCTGTATTCACAGTGTGATATGTTTCTTTGTTATGGTTGTTTTTTCTCCTGTATTCATTAGGAGGGTTCCACAAGTAAATAAAAAAGAAAATTACATTCAGATGAAAGTATAAAGTATTGAACAAAGTATTCCTAAAATTTTAACTACTGTGATTGCGGAAGCCGTCACACTATT
Organism: Brachyalestes nurse; assembly: GCA_037974405.1. NCBI lineage: Eukaryota > Metazoa > Chordata > Actinopteri > Characiformes > Alestidae > Brachyalestes > Brachyalestes nurse. The sequence continues at coordinate 7,888,363 of JBBPCY010000013.1, read as the reverse complement.
CTTCTTAAGTTTTATTATTATTATTATTATTATTATTCTTTTTAGAGCTGGAATATGGTGCCTCTTCTCCTCCTACAGGTTTTTGCAATATCGGCATGGATCCACTGCCAAACATCCATTATTAACTGGCACACGTGCATTCAGATGTTTGATCTGTTGATTGTGGTTGAGTATTGACGGGGTTTTTTTTTTTTTTGTTGCCTATGTCAGAGGTCCCCGACCACCGGGCCGTGAACCGGAACCGGTCCGTGAGTAATTTGGTACCGGTTCGCACAGACAGAATAAAAAATATTTTATTGATTATCAGAGTCTAAAAGATCTTTTATTTTGAAAAAAGCTCGTCTTCATCGCGTGATGCGGTACATCAAAAATTAGCCCTGAATCAGGCAAAAATTAGTTTAAGAAAACACACTTTGTTTTTAGTTGTATCCGTAACAGTCTGTGAAAATGTTGTTTTACATGAAACTGGTCCGTGGTGCAAACAAGGCCTATGTAATGCACTGGGAGAGGGAGCGGAGGGGTGAGTCGATTTTAAAAAACACAGCAGACTCTCAAACAGATTTCTAGAGGCTGAAGCTCAGGTCAGTTTTAAAAATCACGTGTGTCTGACCATTGGGGTTCAATTAAAAATGATCAGCCTGCGGCTACAAGTGATTTTCCCCACCTGTTTTCGGGCCAGAGCAGTTTGCTGCACCTGTTTTCAGTCGTCCTTAGCCATAAATGTGTTGGTAAGAGACGGTGAGTTAATGCCCCCCTCTGTGGTTCAGCGGTAAAACGCAGCGCTGAATGAAGAAAAGGCACCGGGAACTTTTTCGGCCATAAACACAATGTTTGTGTTTCCAAACACTGGTTTTATAGCAACCGCACAGTCACACTTCACATTTTCTTGTGGAAATGCAATCTAGTTAAATTTACTGGAAGGGTTAATGGTTTCTCTGTGCCATCCTCTGGACCACAGATGCCCCCCCTCCCACGTGGGAGCAGCTGGAGAAGGGTCTCGTGGCGGTGAAGACGGTGGTCCATGGTCTGGTGGACTTCATCCAGAACCACAGCAAAAAAGGGGCCGACCAACAGCAGCCTCCCCAGCACAGCAAGTACAAGACCTACATGTGCCGCGATATGAAACAGAAAGGGGGCTGCCCCCGAGGGGCCAGCTGCACCTTCGCCCACTCACAGGAAGAGCTGGAGAAGTTAGTATTGTACTCTCACTTTTGAACTGTTATGCAAATACCCATACACTGAATTAGTCATTTTCCATGTAAAAAGATACTTAATGCTTCAGCAGTGGGACCCCAGGGCTGCTTTGTGGGCCTCATAACTACATAATTGTCTCACAGTTTCATTGTATTAGAGTAGTTACTGAGTAATGCATGAGTAATACACCTTAAATACCAAATAAGGAAAAAAAATGAAAGGATTAAATGGGAACCCTATGCACTTAAAATATTCAAAAACTGATCAAATATTGAAAAAGAACCATTAGACAAGAAACCACGACTTCTTTTTTTAAAGAGGGGTCATGCAAAGTTACTCCCAACAGAACCGCACTGAAGCAAAAGCCAAAACACTTAAAGGGCCCCTACCCCACATTTCTCCTCCATTTTATTCCCCCTCTTTTGACATCAGATAGTGTCCTGTAAAATTACAATGTGTTACAACAGATTAATGTAGAGACCGGGGTAAAAATAATAATACAAAAAAAAAAAATTGTCACTCACTAACACACTGTCTCTCTGTCTGTCTGTCTCTCTCTCTCTGTCTGTCTGTCTCTCTCTGTCTGTCT
>JBBPCY010000013.1:7862970-7886480 GCA_037974405.1 Brachyalestes nurse | reverse complement strand
TTCCACATGATCCAGAAAATCACACTCAACTGTTTCTGCTGGAAAAGGTGCTGGGAGGGTTTGGACACAAGTTATTTTTGAAAGTTGCTGAGGATGTGCTGCTGTGATAAAGGAGGTGGGGGTTACTTTGATGACAATCGCACAGAAACCGCACTTACAGTGAATACTGTTACACTTCAGAACCAGTCAGTTACATTTGTTTAAGAATTTTTTATGTTTTCTTGTTATATGATTCTGAAAGAACAGTGTATCATGTATATTTCTTTAAATGTTGGGACCAAACTTCTGGCCTGTAGAGTGTGTGTGTGTGTGTGTGTGTGTGTGTGTATTGATATAATAATGTCTAGATACATCTGATTTAGGAACATATTTATGTATAAATAGGACCATGTAGCTTTTTGTTCCTAAACCAGATGTCTCTTGTTTAATATACTATGTAGACTTAAGATTTATTTAATAGGTGTAAAGGTGTAAAGATAAAAATCATGTCTGATTTGAAGTAAACAGCTTGTTGCTCCACACAGATGAAGTGGGGAACCCTCTTCTGTCGGAGGGAGGGAGCAGCCAGCAGGCCGGAGCGTCCGGACCCAAACCCCGGACCCCAGGAGGCATGAAGCAAGGTGAGTTCTGGTTAAAAGCCACCAGTCTTTCACACGTCTGTTTGTGGAAATGAAAGCATTTCGATCTGAAGGTTCAAGGAACCTTTATTGTCAGCAGCAGCTGTGAACATACATACTGTGATGAGACGTTTCTCCACATTACATGTTATTACAGATACAATACAATAACACAACAATACAAGATAATTAAAAATGAGTGACGGTTCCACACATGTACTTTCCACTTTTCAGTGGCTCATTTTCCATGAACTGTTGAATACGAGTGGGACTGAATCATTAAAAGCCTCTAATTGTGATTCATTATATTTTTATAGTATTCGATATACGCAGCTCTGTCAAGTTAAGAAGTGCTTCTAACACTTAGTGCATCGTTTAGTGTGGTTGTGTCGGTCTGAAATCCCTTTTTGTTTTAATTTCTAGAAGAAGTGATCTTGTCTCTGAATGCCAGAAAGACTTTTTAATTTCTGGAATGTTAAGAGCTCTAGCAATGTCACTGTCTTTAAACCCTCTAACCATAATTTGGTAGCAGCTGGTGGCCTAGTGGTTAGGGTGTTCAGAAAGTCGTAGGTTTGAATGCCAGGACTGCTAGTGGCACCACTGAGGTTCCCATGAGTTGGGTACCGTCCCCACACACTGCTCCCCGGGCGCTGTGTTCTGGCTGCCCGCCGCTTCACTTGATAAATGGGTTAAATGGGTTCAATGCAGAGAAAGAATTTCACACTGTTCACTCGCTGTGCTGTGGTGTGTTCACATATGACAGAATGGTCATTTTACACTTAAAAATGTATTCTGTTTCTGCCTAAATTTGACTGTGTCTCCCTCCTGTGGTTCAGTCGACCCCGAGCAGGCCCAGAGGCTGCGAGAGACGGGGCTGCAGCTGATCCAGAGGGCGCTGGCCGTGCTGCAGATCTTCGCCCTCAGTCAGTTCGGCTGCGCCGCCAGCCGTGTCCCGCAGAGCGTGTGGTCGCAGGGGGACGAGGGACGCGACTACGGCCCTCTGCTGCAGAAACTGGAGGCGTCGGTGGAGAAGGTGCGCCTGCAGGCGTCCCACAGACAGCCGGCCGCTCCGGAGGAGCACGTGGTCAGCTACACGTCCGGCACCTCTCTGGCGGGGCCTGGAGACGAGCTCACAGCCTCGGTGAGGAAGGACCTGGCGGTGGCGCTGCGGGACATTTTGGCCCACGGCCTTTACAGTCCCTCGCAGGGCATGAGCCTGGTACTGGCGCCCATTTCTTGTTTGCTGCCCTTTAGTCCCTCCCCCCAGTCGCTGCACCCCTGGGAGCTGTTTGTAAAATACTATCACTCCAAAAACGGCCAGGCCTTCGCGGAGTCCCCGGCCCGCCAGCTCTCGCAGTCCTTCAGCCTGCCACTAGGGCGCGCCCAGGTGACCGTGACGCCCAAACACTCGCTGCTCTGGGCCATCCACAGCGTCCTACGCGAACACGGCCGCTACAAGCGCAGCGCCGACTCCGAGTTCAAGGCTTTGGTTTGCATGGCGCTCAACGAGCAAAGGCTGGTGTCCTGGGTCAACCTGCTGTGCAAATCCAGCACTCTGGTCCACTCCCACTACCAGCCCTGGAGCTACATGGCCCAGACGGGCTTCGAGGGGGCGCTGAAAATTCTGGGACGCCTCAGCCACCTCAAGTTCAACCTCCCCGTCGACCTGGCAGTGCGCCAGCTTAAGAACATCAAGGATGCTTTCTGATCTTCAGAGAAGAAGTGAATGTATCTCCTGGTAAATGCTGGAGAAAGAAGTTTATCTCCTATCTGTTTATGTCTGTGTTTATTTCTATGTCATCAGTCCTTTCCGTGATAAACGTATCCTTAAAACTGTTCTTCTAGGTCATCAATTCTGTTAGTCACTATATTTTATAACACTCCTGCTGATGCTCCGCCCACAATTTTTTTTTGCTTTCGTAATTGTTGCTAAGTTGAACAAGCTTTACTGGACGTTTAGCAAAATCCTTTTGATCGTAATGAGAACTAGGTTTTTGTCAAAATACTCACTTTTTCAAATCATAATTTGATCAAATATTAATTAGGGCTGCGTTATGGTGTTAATCGCCATGGAGATATCAGCCTACAGAAGGCTGTGATATGCAAATAAGCCTCTAACCAATCAGTGTTTCTGACAGGGTGACCAATCACAGTTCCAGATGAGTCACAGGTGTTGATGAATCGAGGTCTTCATGTAATTCAACAAAAGTCTAATTAATTTAATCTTTAAACATTAAAGACCCTGACTGGGCGAGGTGTTTTTAAAGAGCTTATTTTCTACATTTTTCGTCTGTTTCATTTTCTCCATCACATTTGTGTGGGTTTCTCTACTAAAAATATAATTACTCATAATTCATTATCCACCATTTTCCAACCTCTGTTCATTCCTTAGAATTAAACTGGTGCCTTAAAGACTGATTTATGTAAATGATCTCTCCTGATTGGCTGTGCTGGGCTGAAATAGATCTAAATACTTAGATCTTCAGTATGTATGTATGGGTCTAATCTGCTGTAGCCTGAAAAAGGAGACTTGTGTGAATGTGTTTGTTTTGTGACATCACAAACTAACACACTAGTATATTAAAACAATTTTTTGCAGCTCAGCTTCCCTTTGTGGTCTGAATTGATGGTGGAGTGAACAATATTTACAGACTTTAAGCCTTTTTCATTCCAGAAAAAGTATGATACAGGCCCTTTAATCAAATGAAAGGCATTGCAGTTGCAATTTATCGCAGTAAAATCACAATACTGATATTTTGTCTGTATCGTGCAGCCCTAAAATTGATACTTGTGAATGCTCAATCAGTTGGGATGGAGTTAAATTTTTGTGCCTTACATTACGGAGACTTTTCATTAAGATCTAAATGTTTATTGGTCAATGTGAGGCGTGTGCTGTTATGTTGGAAGACATGTTGTGTGCGATGGAAACGTCATTGAATCTATTATAGTGTGTTTCATTTACCTCAGAAGTTGGAGCTGGGGATGACCGCTGGTTTACTGAGACACCAAAAAGACACAAGTGCTAATAAACATTTTTTAATAAAGCGGCCATTACTGCTGATGGATGGTGCTGCCATCTAGGATTTTGAGTCTGAGGTTCCTCCAACTTCCCAAATCTGATTTCAGCAGACATTTTAGTTCATATTTCTTACTAGTAACTCAGAAATTCAAATGGAACGCAGCAACCGAGGGGCAACCTAACTTAGCTCGCGGTTTCAGTAGAACAGCAGTCCATTGTTTTTATACTTGAAAAACTTGAATTATGACAAAACTACTATCCTAAAAGTGTGACTGTTCAAACACACAAACACACACAAAAAAAGGCACATGTGAATTTGATAAAGGACAAAGCCAGTACCTACATAAGCTAGCTTGCTAAAGTGATAGTGCCATAATTTAATTCACTTTTAAGAAAACGTTTCCAGAAGCTAACGTGGTTGGAGAGGAAACTAAGCGACGCTACCGTGCCAACACTTTGGGTAGCTGGGTAGCTAGCTGGCTAACGTAGCCCAGGCTGTGGCCTGAGGTGCGGCATTCGGGCGCTACCGAGGTTGAAAGGGATATTTATGTCTTTTTATGAAGCTACTAAACTTAGCATCCGTTGCTATGACTTTGTGGGTGGAGCATCCACAGGGATCTTTTTCTGTTTGGTCATGATCAGTAATGAATTCTGTTACATTTCATGGGAGGGGCCATGTTTGACCACTACTTTAAATCACTATTTTGGGTGCATTGTTGCGTTTGCATGTCACCATGTTATGAAGTCAGATACTAACTGTGCTGCATTAATGAGGCCTCTTGGGGTTTTTTTTTATCATTTTTTCCCATTACTTTATTGCCGTCCCCCCCTTGATTCTGTTATAGGTGTCATTAAAGGCCTGCTTTAAAGCTATTACCAAAATCAGCCATGCAGATGTGCACAGATTTATTTAATGTTTTGGGGTTTTTTGTTTTTGTTTTGTTTTTTAGAACTTTGTGTGTTGTTTGTTAGAGTCTAAAGAGGCTGTTTCAGAAATGTTGACCAAATTGCCCACATGCATAATGTATGCGTGTACATATGTTTCTATACACACATTTTATTTATATATATATATATATATATATATATAAATGTGTGTGTGTGTATACAAACGTGTATAGTACAGTTCTTACTGTAAAAAACATTCAATTTTCGTATAAAGGGCAGCTGGCTTTTTCGAATGATTAGATAAATGTATACTGAGAAAAAACAATGTGTGAAATACTGTAATGATGTAAGATTTATCTGATGATGTTCTTTGACTGTAGGACCAAGACTAATCACTAAACTCAGGTCAACCAGGAGAAACAAACAGATGGAAGTGATTTCTCATCTAACGAGAGCACACTGTTAGAATAAAAGGAACAGTCCAGTGCTTTTCCAGTCTAATCTCTTTCTGCTGCGTCCGGATCAGATCATCAGTTGTCACAGGCTATAGTTCCAACAAGTTTCCCTGAAGAAAAGAACAGAGAACCCACTGATTCAAAACTCACTTATAGAAGAAGTCAATGGACAGTCAGAGATGTATCTAGAACTGCCGAAACCTCCTTACACTATGGCTCTACAGTCATTGATATATCTAGAATTGACTGAAACATGGTTACACTACAGCTGTACAGTCGGTGACATATCTTGAAGTGACTGAACCCTGCTCACACTATGGCTCTACCGTCTGTGACATATCTAGAACCGACTGGAGGCCAAGAGCAGTTGTAAATCAGAATGTGTTTGGTTGATTCCTCTTTCTAATTATGTTAATGGTTAATCAACACAGTAGAACTTCAGTCCAGCTCCTGAAGACCTGACCAATGGGAGAGATGGAGTTGAACTAAAACTTACAGACGTTTATTTTGTAGCACCCAGTGGTCTTCAGGACTTCTCTGGAGGTCTAGAAGAGCATGAGAGATCCTCTCTGATGTTTACTGGCAGATTTCATTGACTTCTCTGTGGCTTCTGTTCTAAGTGTTTCAGTTCAGTGGGGTTTTTTTTTGTTAATTTCAGGAAAATGAAACACACTGTTCCTTAAAGGCAGTGGTTCCCAAACCAGTCTTGGAGAACCCCTGCCCTGCACAGTTCAGTGTTTTTTCTTCTCAACACACCTGATCTAACGTTCCTTATCCGACCCGTCTGATCCGACACACATGATCCGACTAATCTGTTTACAGAGTCTGCCAAATGATATTTTGTAATGTAATTCAGGTCCGGAGAGGGGTGTTGGAGCCTAGTGGGTAAGATACTTGCCTATGGACCAAGAGGTCATGGGTTCGAATCCTACCTTCAGTATACCACCACTGGGTCCCTGAGCAAGACCTTTAACCTCAAGTTGCTCCAGGGAGACTGCCCCCTGTAGTTAGGGAATGGAAGTCGCTTTGGATAAAACTATCTGATAAATGCCGTAAATGAAGTCCAGGATTTTGTTCCAACCGCCTGTCTTCTCTAGTCCCAGCAGTCCAGCAGTGGTGGGATACAGATGATTGGAACAAACTCCAGGAGAAGATCTGGACTCTGGACCTGAATCACCCAACCCTGTCAGTTCATTTCCAAGCTCTTCTTGAGCTGCTCTGTGTGAGTAGATGTTAAAACTGTGAGAGGCAGGAGGTTCTCCAGTACCAGTTTGTCCACAGTGGTGGTCTGAGGTTCCCCCGTGCTGCTCTCCTAGTGCTGATATTTCAACCCTGCTGGATTCTAATCAGACCCGGGTTCCTTTGGTACAGACCTGCTTGTTTGCTGCTACAGAAGTGCTTTCAGTGACGCTCAGCATGATGTCATTGTAATTTGTATGGAACTTGGTTGTGGTTTCCTGAACGCTGTACAATGAAAAACCTTCCTGTTGTATTTGGAGGTCTCCTCTGACTGCTATTAGAGGTGGGATAAAAAAAACAAACGATATTGTGTAGTATCGCGATATTTTCTGCACAATATGATATCGAGACTGCGGCTACATGTGTCAGTGTTTCTTTATTTCATTTGATTTTTTTATTGTGTGACAAAACACACAAGGTGGAACAAGACCTTGTTCTTCTCCTGCAAAAATTGGAAAGGAGGTCAGGGTGGCCTGAAAACTGACTGAAACCTATTTACACTACAGCTTTACAGTCAGTGATGTATCTAGAACTGACTGAAACCTGTTTACACTACAGCTTTACAGTCAGTGATGTATCTAGAACAGACTGAAACCTGTTTACACTACAGCTTTACAGTCAGTGACGTATCTAGAACTGACTGAAACCTGCTTGCACTACAGCTCTACAGTCAGTGATGTATCTAGAACTGACTGAAACCTGTTTACACTACAGCTTTACAGTCAATGACGTATCTAGAACTGACTGAAACCTGCTTGCACTATGGCTCTATAGTCAGTGACATATCTAGAACTGCCAAAATTCTGCTAACACTACGGTTCCACATCCTGTGACATATCTAGAACTGACTTTAACCTTCGTATACTATGATTCTACAGTCTGTGACTGTAAATTTGATTGTAACCTGCTTACACTACAGCTCGACAGTCAGTGGCATATCTAGAACTTCTCTGAAGTGGAAGATCTGCAGTGATATCATACTGTGGCCTAAATATGGTGATAATACAGGTCCTGTCGTCTCCGTGGCGACCGCCACCCCTGTGTTGAATGTACTGTCCACACTGCTGTATTCAACTTAAAGCATTTTGCGTCTGATCACATTCTGTGTGTTTTTTCTGATCTCTGGGACGTCCAGAGGTTCTCGTGCAGCCGTTAGAGAACCGCTGGACGTGAGGAGTGCTGTTAGTTTGCTTTTTTCCTTCGTTCCAGAGTTTATTAGAGTAGCCTTACTGACACAGGAGGGTTCATATACAGGATCAGACTGTGTGTGTGTGTGTGTGTGTTTCCTCCTGCTGTCTCTTTGTTCTCGTTTTACTCTGTATTTGTTTTTCTTCTTTCTTCTGTTCCGATTTCTCCACTGTGTCTCTTGTTTTGGTCACCCCTTCTCCTACAAGGTTAATTATCTCTTGTTTTGATTTAATTATATTTTCTTTTCTTAGATAATTTTCTTTAAATATTAGTTCTAATATAGTATTTAGTTTGAACTGAAGTTTGTTAACTTTATTTAAAAAGAAATAACGATGGGAAGTCTGTTCACTTTTATTTCATATTAATTTGTTGTACTGATTAGTGAATGGAGTTAAAAAACCTGAAATAAACTTCCAAAGCAACTTAACCGGCATATTTGTGGGATTTTTGTGTGTGTGTTTGTTTGTTTTTGTATTTATTTACTTATTGAAACAATGACAACAACATTCTTATTATTTATAATATTTATATTGTGTTTCTTTATCTTTTTTAATAATGAGGATAGAAAGGGATGCGCCCAGTTGAGGGCCCTGTCCCAATCGTCACAGTGGACAAGCAGATAGAAAGGCTGTGTTCCAATCTTCACACTTGTTTTCTGAAACACTTGTTTAAGGCTATAATTCCACCTGCCTTCACTAAAGTGGACTCAGTTCTGCTTATCAAGGCAACAAAATTCTTTTTAGCAAAAACAAGCTTTTTTCCTGGGCTGAACTGAAATAAAAATTAGTTTTGACTGTCGGACATTAGATTAGTTGGTATTTATCAAAACTAGCAATCTAGTAGTGGGAGTGTAATGTGACCCATGGTCATATACAAGTTTATATTACTTATGATTTGATTAAAAAAATACACACACTATATGTATATGTACAATATGTGAGCTTGCATAGATGGGTTTTGAGTTTGGATTTAAAACGTGAGAGGGAACTAATGTTTCTGAGGTGGGGTGGTGAGATATATATATATTCATTGATTATATATAATGTAAAATACCGTTTGTATGCTTGTTTGTACGCTTATTGGTACGCGCCCGTGTTGACGCTACAAAATGGCCAGGCCGAGTGTCCTCCTCCTTCATAAGCGGTTGGGCCGAGTGTCCTCTCTACCGAGGCGCCCTAAGTAGGGCACAAGGGTGCGGATTGGAACGCCCCTTCACTTTTTGCCCAATCAGAGCGCGCCGTCGGTCCGGCTGTTGTGAAAGTGGAGCCCCGCCCTCCTGACGCCCTTTCCTGCTGCCGTCGGCTCGTGAAGCAGATCAGTAAGTTTGGACAAGATCAAATAATCCACAATCATCTGCATTAAAACAGACTTTATCTGCCACTTTCAGAACTTATACAACATCATAAGGCGTCTAAATTCACCCCAGAGCGCTTATTTCCACTAATAAGCGGTTTATTTATTAAAATAAGCAGATAAAGTAGGGCTCGCGTTTTTCTCTTCAGTCTTGTTAGCATAGCACTGCTGTTTCTGGAGGTCAAATAATCTACATAAGTGAAAATACAGGGCCCAAAGTTGACCTCTACCTTTTATTCAGTGTACAGGTACACATAGGTGCATCGCTATTTTTAAAATCGTAAATATTGGGATAAAGGACAGGATCGTATGGGGCTGCTAAGCTAATATAGCTTCAGTAGCATTGCTAGCCCTTCTAGTTCCACATTAAAGCCGATGTGAAGCACTAAAGACTGTTACTGCAGCTTTATCTCTGCCATGTTCTGAATAGGTTTACAACCTTTAAACATCACAAACTAAGAAGTGGTTCTGGGGGAGAACCCAGAGACTGGAAGAATTCATACTTGCAGTTGGAGCTGTTAGAAGAGATGTTTGTGTTCCACACTTCAGTAATGATTTTTTTTATTCACGCTGGAGCGCTACATTGACGCCCAGTTGACCTTTTTCCCAGCATAAAGAACTCGGGACAGTTTATTTTGAGAGTACTTTGATGTGTTTCTCATAGTGTTTGCATCTGCTTTTCAGAGATGGGCAAGTTCATGAAGCCTGGTAAGGTGGTGATGGTCCTGGCTGGACGCTACGCCGGACGCAAAGCGGTCATCGTCAAGGTAAGGCTGGAGATCCTCATTCTGTGTATGATATTATTATATTCAGACCTAAACCAGAGGTCACCAGCGCTTTCCCCAAAGGGTTTTCACAGAAGGTTGTCTGATTCCAAGCATGTGAGCAAAGGGTCTCAAAAAAAAAAGGGGTCAGACTGTTATGCCGGGTCAACATTTGTTCTGTTCCCAGATGAAAGATCGAGAAAGTCATGTTGATTTTTTTTTTTTTTTTAGTTGGGTTAGTTTTAGTGGGTTCAAAGACAGCCTGCAATTATTTCCTGACAACCTCAGAAGTTTAGGACGACTGTCTGTGTGTGTACTGCTAAGACGTCTACTGACCAGCCAATCAAAACGCAGTTTATTTCTCAACAAATCCAAACAGCGTGGGGGGGGGGGAATGAAGGAAAAGGTGGCATACTGGTATTCATTCATTTCTTCTCCATGCAGCACATGTACTGTGAGATGGTCCTCCTACATTTCTGACGTTGTCAGAAAACAATTGCAGGCTGTTTCTGGTCGCCGTGACGACTGCCATCTTTGATTTTTCACAGTATTATGTCGGACCAGCGTTTAGGAGTCATGACCAAAGAAATCGACTTTGGTCTTGGCTTATGATTGTCATCTTTTGTCTGGGAACAGAACAAAATTGTACCTTGTAAACTGGGTGTGAGTTGGATGAACTTCTTCTTTGTTGGGATAAAACCTGCAGCTGCACCATCCATAGAGAACACCTTCCTAAACTTTTAAAATAATAATAATCACTAATCTTCCTCTCGTTTCAGAACATTGACGATGGAACAGCCGATCGCCCCTACAGCCACGCTCTGGTCTCCGGCATTGACCGCTACCCCCGTAAGGTCACCACCAACATGGGCAAGAAGAAGGTCGCCAAGAGGTCCAAGATCAAGGCTTTTGTTAAAGTATTCAACTACAACCACCTGATGCCCACCAGGTATGATCCAACCCATTTTTACAGCTTTGTCCTGTAAGTTAGGATGGTGACTGCGTAGCAAATCTCTCACTCGAACACTTGTTTCGGATTTCATTGTAATCAAGGTCTTGTGGTCTGGTTACATATTGGCAGTATCTTGAGACTACAGGGTTTTTCTAGCTGTTTTAACGGGATATAGAAGTTTATGTAGTTGGCCAGAATTGGTCCTGGCAGGTTTAGAGTTCATTCTGCACACAGAATTCAGCTTTTGAAGGGTTCAGCACTTACTAAACCTCTAGATCACTGTTTCTACAGCAGTTAAAAGCACATGTCTGTTACTGGTGCTGAGAAACACAGACATCTGCTGTCAGTGTGTTATTTTTACCAGCATCTTTGGCAGGGACTGAAACAGGGTTCATCATCAAATGGGAGGATGGAGAAAGTAATGGCCCAGTTTTTTTATTTAAACAATGGGGGCATATTAAAAAATAACTTGGCGTGCAAGTGATTGTAGGGTGAGTTTGGTTATAGGGGAGATTGGGAACAAAAGTCCTCAGCCTTTTGAACAGAACAATATGACTCGTGCTCTGGTGGCGATGCTTTTAATGTGTGGAGAAAAATACAGAAAGGTGGTTTACCTGTGACCCATTTACTGGAATTCCTGCGTTTCTCCTTCTTGCTTTTTGGATTTTGTTGTCAGTAGATGCGAGATGGTTGTCCTAAATTTCTGACAGTGGAAAATAATCACAGGCTCTTTGGTCGCCATGGCGACGGCTTTCTTTAAATCTACGATGTAGGACCACCGTTTAGGAGCCATGACCAAAGAAACCAATGCAATTCTTTCACGATTGTCATCTTTCATCTGGACACAAAATAATCGTGTTTTGTAAACCGGGACTCAGGCTGTGTGGACGGGTTCAGTCAAGCACTTATGTTTAACTATTCCATGTTGTGTAAATTTTTGTTTTTTTAATATTATTATACTATTCATTCTTTGTAGGTACTCTGTTGACATTCCTCTGGACAAAACCGTTGTCAACAAGGACGTGTTCAGGGATCCTGCTCTGAAACGCAAAGCCAGAAGGGAGGCCAAGGTGAAATTTGAGGAGAGGTACGTGATTTCTGCAACTTTCACTACAAACACAGAACAAGCTGAAGGTCTGTTTTTATCATTTATTTTCCAATCTGAACAGAATTTAATGGATTGGTTCAGCAGTGTCTGAGCCTTATTTTCTCCCATTTTTTCTTTTAATCATATTACTTGCATTGTGCCAGTTGTTGCATAAACTCGTTAGTCCTCCTTAAAGTCTTGACGTATCGTGAGGCACATCTGGATTGTGTCCTGTGTCCTAAGCCTTTATGCACATGCATTTAAATTTGCCGTTTCTCCGCCTGCATTACTTCTCGTCTTCCTGCTCTATCCCAAACAAAATCACAGTATTAGGGGTTTTGGAGGTGGGACTTTCTCAGGAGGGGTTTAAGGACTGCCACAGTCAAAGTATCGAGGGGTTTTGGGGGGATGGTGTAGTTGCGGGCTTTGTGGAGGGGTTCGGGGGGGTGGCGGCACCGTCGGACTTTCAGGAGGGGGTTTAGTTGTCGAATGTACGTTCACACAGTGGCTAAAACACATCTCTGACCTTTCTGAAGTGGTTTGAGTGATCAGATTCAAATCTGCTGTAAATGAGGATTGTTTGAGTTCATACCTGCACTTTTACGTAAAAAAAAAAATCCCACCGCAGATACAATCCTGATACTCAACACACACACACACACACACACACCCCAAACGACCAGGTGTGAACCTTCTTAAATCACCCAGTCAAAAATGTGGTTTTGAAATGTTTTTAATGATTAAATATGGAATGATAACCCTGTACTAATCTAAATATAATCTGTTGTTGTACTGTATTCACTAATGGGTCCTTTTTTCTTTCTTTTTTCTTTTTTTTTTTTCCAGACACAAGAACGGCAAGAAAAAATGGTTCTTCCAGAAGCTCAGATTCTAGATGTTCACTGGTTTCTCTAATAAATCTGTAAAAACGCCACAATTTGTCTCTCTCCCTTTTCTGTGATGTTTCTGCTTGTGGTATTGAGGAGAGGCTTCTTGCTGGAGTGTTTTATAACATGCTGTGTTCAGTTAACCCTGACTTTCAGAAAAATTCAGAACTTGTAAGATTATAAATCTAGAACATCCAACTGACCACCACCAAACTCTGTAGATCCAGTTTTGTTTTAAGGTTCAAGATACTTTGTTACATACAGTTATAAAAGTACAATGTGTCACGAAATGTATCCCAAGTCACACCGAAGACTGCTAGGATTACTTACGAATGACTAAAAATAAAATAAGACAAATATTCTGTGTAATAATTATATAAACAGAAACAAAACAAATGTACAACTGAAAAGCAAATTGTGCAAGATAGACAATATTGGCATCTGAATGTGTACTGCGCATATTTATATGCATGATAAAAGTGCAGGATGCCATATTTTGATGATTATGGCACAAACAGATGGCTATAGTTATGGAATATAGAATATTCTGTATGCATATTTTTCAGATTTTATTTGTCACATACATGATCATACATGGTATGACATGCAGTGAAATGCTTTTTGCAGTGCCTGACCTTAAAAACAATGACCGTAATGGATAAGTGCTTTACCAACAAGATGGATTGTGTTGACAGTAATAGCAGTTTTTGATAATAGTTTTGGATAAAAAAGTGCAGGTGTTACCTGAATGTATGAAGTACATATAAGAACTATATGTGGTGGAGTATTCATGTGACTATTAATGAGTCACAGTTCCAGATGGTGCAGGTGCATAATCACACTGGAGATACAGAGTCTGGATCTGCACCGGGTTCAGCTCCTCCTCATTCTCTCGGTTTTGGCTTTAAGGGAGTGGAAGCGCTTCCCTGACCTCAACAGAGGAAAGAGATCTTTCATAACCTTCCTGGCTTTAGTTTTCGCACCACTCCTTGAAGATCTAGTCTATACACATCTGTACATATACAGTGCCTTGCAAAAGTATTCACCCCCCCCCTTGGCATTCTCTCTATTTTGTTACCTTACAACCTGGAATTCAAATGGATTTTCAATTTTCAAATGTAAGTGATGGACCTAGAAATCAAATTGCAGATTAATGAAGTTAAAAGGGGGGATTTAAAAAAAATAATAATTCTTAAATATATGTAAAACTGAAAAGTGCTGCGTGCATATGTTTTCACCCCCTTTGCTTTGAAGCCCTTAATTAGTTAAATAAGATCCACCTGTGAGCAATATAAGTGTCAAATGATCTCAGTATAAATACACTTGTTCTGTTAGTCCCCAGAGCAACACCACTAAGTAAGGGCTACCATCAAGCAAGTGACAGCATGAAGACCGAGGAACTCTCCACACAGGTCAGAGACAAAGTTGTGAGAAGTACAGATGGTGAACTCAACCCTGAACATCCCAAACAGGCCAGGAGCAATTCTACAGGGGCTCTGGCCCACGCAGGCTTCCATCTAGAACCGAGTATGAAAACAACTCTAAACGCACTGCTAAAACCACACTCCAGTGGTTTAAAGGGAAACGGGAAAATGTCCTGGAATGGCCCAGTCAAAGTCTAGACCTCAATCCAACGGAGAATCTCTGGGATGATTTAAAGATTGCTGTACACAAGCGGCATCCATCCAACTTGAAGGAGCTGGAGCAGTTTTGCCATGAAGGATGGGCCAAAATACCAGAGTCTAGATGTGCCAAGCTTTTCGATGTAATTGATGCAAAAGTTGGCTGTACAAAGTATTGATTCTGTAAAGGGGTGAAAAGTATGTATATATATATATACAGTTAGATACAGTTTACTAGCTGTGGTGGCATGTCCTGAGTCTCTGTTCTGGCTGTAAGACTCCTGAAACGTTTGCCAGATTTGAGCAGGTGAAACAGACAAATGTCCTGGACACAGCTGTTCCCAAACCAGGAGGCGATGTTCTGTGTCAAAACACTTTCTACAGCACTAGAGTCATGGTTGGAATTACGGGGGTACCATGGGGTACCCCCACGCCCGCGATCAAGACCTAGACTCCCCCTGGTGGCAAGTATTTTTATTGACGCTGTAGCGGACCATAATGGTCATAGACGTATTACGATTGATTATAAAGATATGAAGGCTTCCTCTGGTGGTGGGGTGATGTTTTGGTGGTGCTGGTCCTCACAATGTCTACAAATGGCAAAAATGAAAACATCTGGAGTGAAAAGCCGGTGTTTTCTGTCGTTGAGTGTAACTAAGCATAAGTATTTCAATAGTGAAGTTCACTTCTGGTTCTTAAAACACTAAGCTTCCCTCACCACTCCATCACTGCTGACCTCCACCGGAAAACATCACCCCACCATCAGAGGAAGCCTTCAAAAGATACTGTGCACTGTGCAGAGTCTTGAATCCCCTCGTTTCTTTGTAATAAATAGGAAAATAAGACCGTAGGTTGGTTCAGTGGTTCACTGGAACATTTGTAAACACAGTATAAACACAAGGGTGTGTTTAATTCTGACCAGTTTGTATTTCCTCTGATCACCGTTTCTCTGAGACAAGCTCTCCTCTCTTCAGAAAGAGTTCTTCAGGCTTGTGGAAGGACGTTCTAAAGCTCTTCTTTAGTTGCCAGCTCTCTTGATCAGGTTCTCTGTCCATATGGTCCACTCTGCTTCAGTAATGTGGAGATCTGGAGATCTGGGCTTCGGGGAGCTGATCTATGACTGGTAGAGTTCCATCCAAATAAAAACTAGGGATGCACCGAAATGATTTTTTGGACAGAAATCAAAAACCGAAAATGAGGAAACACTTGGCCGAAAACCGTAACTGAAAGAAATTATTAAATTATTAACAGAATAAATCTGTTACAAAAGTATGAAAATATTTATTTAGCATTCAAACAATGCACAATACAAAATAAAATTTGAAATAAAATATTTTACTTGGCCCCACTGAAATATTATGCAATTAAATATCTTCTCTCATAAAACTAGTGAATTCAAGTGCATTTTAGTATTCTGAAGGAAGTGCATGAACAAAGTGCTTTCAGAACAAGTGCTTGAAAAACTTTTGAAAGATAAAACAACATTCTCTGTAGGCCTAAAACAAAATAGTGTATGGACTGGCCATCGGGCAATCCGGCAAATGCCCGGTGGGCCAATGGTAAATGTGGCCCGGCGCTGAATCCCGCCCCAACAGAAGATAGTGAGTGGGGGGCCTCGGCCCAGAATGTCGTCGCGCCCCCTCCACGCTTTATAAACGGCTTTCCATGTGTCTCTTTGAGTTATCGAAATGCACCCAACACGGCAGACACGCTGACTCTAATCCAAACTGGCGCCATTTCTGGCCGAATATTTGGTGCATCCCTAATAAAAACACCATATGGACCGTTTAATCACAGAAATATTTCCATATAAGCTCTTTAATCAAATAAACAACCACATGCGTGTCCTTTAATTATATATAAAAAAAACACCATGTAGGCCTATATTTAATCATATAGGCCCTTTAATCATTTAAATCATCATCAAATGGGCCCATTACTCATACTAAAACTGATCATTTGATCATATAGCATTAAATGTGCTATTTAATCGTTCAAAAAACAACATATAGGCCTTTTAATCCTCAAATTTACTTAAACTGAACAGTGATTAAACTGAATTTCTCCAAATTGGTACCAAATCAACACTTTCTAAAACGGATAGTTTTTCAATTACAGTTGACAACTGTCATGTCTTCTCCTCTCCACATGTTAAGAGTCTGGGTGTCATCCTTGATAGCACATTATCTTTCCAATCACATATCAGTACTATCACTCGATCCGCATATTTCCATCTACGCCACATAAATCGTCTCCGCCCCTCCCTCACTCCTCATACCACTGCTATTACTGTTCACGAACTCTCTTCTTTTTGGTCTCTCTAACAAATCTCTTCATAAGCTTCAACTTGTTCAAAATTCTGCTGCTCGTATAATTACTAAAACCCCTTCTACTCATCATTTCTCCCCCGTTCTGCAGCAGCTACACTGGCTTCCGGTTAAATTACGAATCAAGTATAAAATACTTCTCTCTACATTTAAGGCCATCCATAACCTTGCTCCTCCATTACCTGTCTGACCTTATTCACACTGCCACTCTCTCTCGCTCGCTCCCTCAGATCTTCTTCTTCTGTCCTTCTCACTGTCCCCTCTACTCGTCTGGTCACTGAGGAGCAGGGCATTTTGCTGTGCTGCCCCCAAGCTTTGGAATTCCTTACACCCTGACATCAGAAATATTAATTGTTTTCTTACTTTTAAATCCAAACTCAAGACCCACTTGTTTAAAATGGCATATTCCATTTAATCTCCTTTGCTCTGTTGTCTTTTACTGTATTTTTTTTGTCTGTTCTCACTTTGTAGATTTGTACGGTGTCCTTGAGTGTTGTGAAAGGCGCCTATAAATAAAATGTATTTTTATTATTATTATAAACCTGGTGAGTCTCCTTATATGAGAGTGATTTTGTTTAAAGTGTGCTCAGGCTGCTGTCTGCCGCTGATGTTTGAAGACTGACGTGTGGAGTGTGAACAGAAAGGGAGGCAGGACCGTCCCCCGAGGGGCTCCTGCGCTGCTCAGTATCATGTCCGAAGTAAAGAAGAGCAACTATGGCAGGCCGCTGCTCGAGTTACAGGAAATAAAGTTCAAGAAAGTTCAAGAAAGTACAGAAACCAAATGTCCTTCTTTAGTGCACTGGAGCTTCGAAGGGAACACAAATTAAATATTGCTGAACCTCTCAAACCACGTCCTCTTCATTAAGGTGGAACAGATTTGTAGATGTGGTTTAGAACACAATACTTACTGGTGAAATGAACTGTGTATGGAGAGAAGGGGAGAGTTGTAAGAAAAGAGGACTGAGGAGTGGGAAATAAGAGACAGAGAGAAAGAGACATAGAGACAGCAAGAGAGAGACAGAGAGAGAGAAATAGAGACAGAGAGAGAAAGAGACATAGAGACAGCAAGAGAGAGACAGAGAGAAACAGAGAGAGAGAGAGACAGACAGAGAGAGACAAAGAGAGAAAGAGAGAGCAAGAAAGAGAGAGAGAGAGAGAGACAGCAATGGAGAGAGGATGAGAGGGAGACAGACAGACAGAGAGAGAGACAGAGAGAGAGAGAGAGACATATAGAGGAATGAAGGAGGAAGAATTTCTGACGTAAATGCAAATAAAAATCTTCACCACTGCCTCTATGCAGGCCAGTCAGGGAGAGCCGAGTTATTTATATATTTTTATGCAGCACTTACTTACTGCCTTCTAAAACTGAAGAAATCTCCTGTAAGAGGGATATATATATATGCATACATATTTAGGGATGCACCGAATATTCGGCCATCGAAATTATTTTTTAACGCGACCGAAACAGTGATGATGTAATCAACAACTGTGTTGCCTTCTTGCCTCGGTGTTAGCCGCTGCTAACCAGGCGTCATTCACTCGGCAACTGATCAGCTCCAAAAATGAGACGATACGGGGAGCTAGGTCTGTGCTTTCCTCCCTCAGAACGGGAGAATTTATTTTCTTTCTTTAAAAGGAGCATTCGAGTGGCAAAAAGCACTCGTGAAAAGAAAAACCTCCCCGCACTACCACTACCATTTCAAGTTTTATTTTATATTGTGCATTGTATGAATGCTAAATAAATATTTTCATAGTTTTGTAACACATTTATTTTAATTTAATAATAATAATTTATTTCGCTTTTCGGTGTCGGTTTTCGGCCAAGTTTTTCCTTATTTTCGGTTTTCGGTTTTGGTCCAAAAAAATCATTTCAGTGCATCCCTAATAAAAACACAACTAAGCTACAGAAATATACTGTACATGTACGCTGTACTGTAGTAACGGGAAAAAGACAAAACGTGTATAAAAACACTTGAGCTTTTTCCAGTCCAAGATGGGACGACAACTCCCTCACTCATACGCCACGTTAACGCGTATTCTGCGTAAACTCCAAACATCGCATGTCGTAGACTGTCATAGCCTTAAGACCCCCTGGTAAATCTATACAAATGTAGCATAAAACATCAAAGATTACTTAATAAATCATTCACCAGTCAAAGCAAAAGGGCTTGCAATGATAATTTTGAAGCCTCTTATTTTCTGTTCCGTCCAAAATTAAACCTTATTTTCCTTTCCACCTTAACTGGTGCAACGTTACGTTCTGACTGTTGCACTATTTACGCTGTCTTTATGTCTCAAAAATCCAGACTGACTCATCTGTCAGCTCGTCTGACAACGTAATATTTCCTTAGCATCTTAGGATCCACACATTTCTAAAACTAAACAAACCTTGAATTTTAGAATCAGAATACTTTATTTATCCCGAAGGAAATTGTTTGACAAAAACTATATAAAATGAACATATTATATGGCTATATTATAATATGAACTTTAAATAGAATATTTAGTGTTTGGTTTTGTTTGGAAATGCTAATTTGACTGTCACTAATGCTGATATTGAATAAGTGATATTGAAAATCATTGTATGATTAATGGTTATAGTCCTCGGTCCTACATACCAGACACACAACTATAAAATGTAGCATCCTGTGTGTTTTGTATTCTACCAGAAATGTTTTTCTGTCCTGCAGGTAACCCCTACCCCTACCAGCCC
Organism: Brachyalestes nurse; assembly: GCA_037974405.1. Lineage (NCBI taxonomy): Eukaryota > Metazoa > Chordata > Actinopteri > Characiformes > Alestidae > Brachyalestes > Brachyalestes nurse. The sequence goes on along the minus strand of JBBPCY010000013.1, from coordinate 7,867,369 downwards.
ACCCAGTACGTCCCACCTCGTTACATGCGGAACCCTCCACCCCCAGGGGATTCTGCTGTGGCCCCATATCAGGACACCTACCCTGGCTATGGCCCCGAGAGGCAGTATCCAGGCCCCCACTCCGGTCCTCCTTTCTCAACTGTCAGCCCCCACCCTTACCCCCCACCGTCTCATTATGACGGCCGTCGCCATGGTCCCTACCCTGGACCCCCACCTCCCCCTCAGTCCTTCGCCCCTCCCAGGGACGAGCTGGTCCGAATGAGCCCCGTGCCCCTGGACGTCCCTCCTGCCCCACTGCCTCCCGCCACGGCCGGCTCCCTCTATCACCCAGACTCTTCGTCGCGGGACAGGTATCCACCGGACGGCTACTACCCACCTGCACCGCATCCCGGGCAGATGAGGTCCCATGTCCGAGTGAGTGAGAGATTTCTATTACCTCTGTATGTCTGGTGTTCTTAAAACTAGTCCTTAACCAATAAAGTACAATTATTACTGTTGTGTTGCTACACAATTAATTACACAAGTATAAACCTAGTGAATGTTTGTGTGTGTATGTGTGTATACACTCCATAAACGTGGCTCGAAAGTCTGCAATCTGTACGTCCAGTAGCATTTCTGTTCTAACTATTTTCAGCTCAAAATCATTAGTTGGTAATTACAACATGCATTAGCGGAGTTCTGACCTTCATTCTGAACATACACGGTTTGAGTGTGTTATTTAAAGGATTTTCAGGCTCATGAAGAAGAACACATAGTACCTCATATTGCTTTCTGTCCTCCACCCACTTCAGATGAATGTCGTTGAGCCGGTGTGGCGTATGTGTTGTTTATGTGCCAAGCGCTAACACCTTGTTAATGGTTGTGTGCACTCCAGGATCCCTACAGCCGCTCCCAGCCCAGCCTGGACTACCTGCACCGCCGGCGTAAGGAGTTGCTAAACCAGCTGGAAGAGAGGAAAGTTATCTCTCCTCCACCCTTCGCTGCCTCCCCCACCCTGCCTTCGCATGCCTTCCCTAGCGACTACCCTCAAGAGGTATGCACAGGTCTAACCCTTTTATAAGACAACAAAAAAAATCAGTCAGTAAAATTCAAAGAAAGGTTGTGGATAGTTTGGAGAGACCTGGTGGGATTTGTTTTTCTTCCTTGAAAGTACCGTATTGGCCCGAATATAAGACCCCGTTTTTGTTCTAAAAATACGGTCTTCAAAAAACTTTTTCCCCAAAAATGAACCTGGAAAAGGCGGGTTCGTCTAATATTCAGGTCGTCTTAAATTCGGCCAATACGGGTAATTAAATTCAAGGTTCCAGGTCTTTCAAATAAATCTTTATACCTCTTTACTTCTGAGGTCTGATGGACTGAAGGAGAATCAGCCAAGACTTCTATAGTGGTTGCTGTGGTGTCTTTCCCAGCTTCCACAGACGCTTTTATTTGCAGACACTATTGGATTTGGCAAGGCGCTTTAACTTCTCCTCTCTCTCTCGCAGTACATAGAGGACGGCTCTAAAGCCTTTGGAACCCGGGAACCAGACTATGCTGGGCAGTACTCCCCGTGGTCATGTGACACTATAGGATCGTACATCGGCTCCAAAGATCCAAAGCCGAAGGATGCAATGTCAGCTGGCTCCGTGGAAATGATGGTAGGAGACCTCCGTCATGCTCTACTCTTAGAACGGTTCTCTGTTGGCGTAAGTAACTATAAATACTTTTCTTTGCCTCTGACAGAATATGGAGGGAAAGAGTCTGCGTGAGCCACACCTGGATGCTCAGCGACGTTCTGCAGAAGCCAAAGATGACGACCCCATCATTCCGTTCGGCCCTCTGCCTACGGTGTCACCCTTCGGGGCCATTTCCCGCACCTCCAAAACCGGCTACCAGACTACAGGCCCGGTGCAGGCCATGGCCTCCTCTCAGGCCTCGGGCTCCAAACACATGACCATGGCAGGTAATATCAGGATACCATAGTTTTCACAATACACTCCTGAGGATTTGTAATCAGATGCTGGTAGACAGTTAGGGTGCTTTGCCACGGGCACAAGCAACTGCTGTGTACCGCGAACAAATAAAGTGACCTGTAACCGAGCTGCTCGTCAGCGCTATCTCCATCACTGCTTTCTGATTGTTCAAAATATCATGAAATTGTTTTTTTTATATATTCATTTAATATAAATTTATTATAAATTTATTGTTGCACAAAAAAATTACGAGACACTAACTGTGAAGTACAAGCATGACATAACAAATTTGTCTTTAACGGTGTGAGAAATGTGAATGTAATCTAGGACATCACTAACAAGTTAGTTAAACTCAAACAAGACCATAAATAATACAAGACCACAGTAACAAAAGCAGCTCTGACAGAAAAAAAACTTTCCACTGGTTCACCTCCATGGATGTAGTTTTAGGACAACTGGATGTGAATTGTGTGTAAGAAAATCACGTTACTTGAGAGCTGCTGGAAAATCAAAGTGCGCTACAAAGTAAATGCCGTTACAGTACAGGGGTCCTTCACTGATATATTGTGGTGATGTATGATTTAAACACTCAGTCTTTGCCAAGGCTGTTTGCTGGACTGCATCAGAACGTAGAAAGCAGTGAAATTCAGTGAATTTTGGACAATACTGAATCTCTCTTTTGCTCCCCTAGCCGAGTACTCCTATGGGAACCACGGGGGCTGGGGCAGTGTGTCCTACCCACAACACCAGAGTATGGCTTCTTCAGGACACTTCAGTGAACGGTATGACTCTAATATCATTTTTATTCCAAAATACAGAACACTGGTTGTGGTGCTAATTTGCATAATAGTTTTGATTGTAGAAGTCGTATTGAATTTTTGCAATTCCTAAACATTTAATATCCGGTGTATTGCGTGTGTATTCGGGTTTTTTTTATTGGTTGATTAGGAACTGAGTATTGATCGTTTAAAAATTTTATTATTGTAGTACAGTGTCTTCTGTAATGTATGAGGAGAGAGAGCAGTTGCCTTAAAATGAGTGTGAGACTCAATCTTGCTGAAACTCATAAACAGACTTCAAGATAGTACAGTACAGTACAGTTCAGGTCAGTTCTAAAAAAAGATGTCACCGTTTGTTGTGGTTTCGTTAAAAAGAATCAGCTTGTGAAAATGGCTGTGTGCGCTATTCTCACCTGTTTCTGGGCGAGAGCGCTACACTCCACCCGTTTTCGGCCGTCCTCAACCATAAATGACTTGGTAATAGACAGCGAGCTCATGAGTTGAGTGGTTAAAATGTAGCACTCTGGGTGAAAAGAGTCGGAAGAGGCACCAGAGTCTCCGAACATGGATTTTATTGCAACCACACAATTACACAGTGCGTTTTCTTTCAGAAATGAAATCTAGTTTCATTATTTTCTCGTTTTTGTGGGTGCTCTGCAGTCTGCCTGTGTCTGCTCCCGATAGAGAGCAGCTGAAGATCGAGCTCCAGCAGGTCAACCAACAGATCAATCAGCAGACCCAGATTCGTGGGATGGAGGTGCGTATGTCCTGTGCACCTTTTCAAGCCTTAGATTAGTTTTTCACCGTATCTAACTCCCAGTAGTGTGTCTGCATGAAATAACGATTTCACAGTTGCTGATTATCAAAGTGCCACCATTTTTGTGCTATTAAGGGACAGGTGATGACGCACATCTGCTCTAATGTTCTCCTGTTACTGCTGAATGTGCAGGCTGCCAGTAACTCCATGCTGCTCCAGAGAGAGGCCAGTGCTCTGGCTGCCCAGCCTCCTAACGCTAAATGGGCTCCGGGGGGCGCTGTCTCCAGCGAGCAGCTCAGTCTAGAGCTCCACCACGTGGAGCGGGAGATCGGCAAGAGGACCCGTGAAATCGCCATGGTGAGTGGGACCGGGTCGGCGTTGTGGTTTTGAACTCTTTTATACAGAAGAAGCAACAGATAGCGCTCTCTACCCTCTACTGCAGTATGTCAGACAGACCACATCTAGAAATACTCAAAGGAAGATTTATCACTTACACTAACTTCACTTATAATTCCCTGCAGCCCTAGTCAGGCCTACTTTGCTGATCCTTGAAGTATGTGAGAGTTTTTGTAAAAGAAAAAGGAGAGGTGCAAACTGACAAGTAGTGCTAAACTAGCAACAAGTAGCGTTTAGTTCTGTTTGCTTTGCATGTATCACAAGAGTGCCAGTACTCTGAAAATCGGCATTTTGGTTGTAATTGCAGGAGAACCAAGTGGTGCATGAAGTTCAGTACAAGCTGAAAGTGGCTGAAAATGAAAATGGGCAGCCTGACCATAAAGCCCAACTGGAGGAACTCTCCCTAGCACTGGGGTGAGTGCAGCAATAATAGTTGATGGGGGGGGTGTGTGTGTGTGTATATATATGTGTATATGTATGTATGTATATGTATGTATGTATGTATATGTATGTGT
>JBBPCY010000013.1:7796463-7807200 GCA_037974405.1 Brachyalestes nurse | reverse complement strand
CTGCTGTTTATTTAAAATAAACGAAAACAAACCAAGCCTCATTCTTTAGAACTTTTTGTTACTTAACTTCGCTGTACCAGAACTGTACCGAACCGTGATGTCAGAACTGTAGGGTGAACCGAACCATGACCTTTCTGTACCATTACACCCTTATAAACTAGTGAAAGCGATTTGACCCCATAGGCCCAGCTGGATCTCACTGTGTTGCACACAATTCTTCCTAAATAAGCTTTTTTTTATTACTAAATGAGCTGTTATTATGTGTCAGATGTTTTGCACATTTTGAATTTGATCAAGAGTGAATGGTCCGGTGTTCTGTTGAAACATGCTACCCATCGAGATGTGCTACCCTGGGATTCCGTGTCACAGCCATAAATATGTGCTACCTCGGGACACTGGCAGCTGTATGAACTTCAAGAGAGCATTTTTCCACAGGGGAGCATGAATCGAATCACTGCTTATAAGTAAATATTTTAAATATAATATATTTTTCTCTGATTATGCATATTATTTGTCTACTTCTCATCATTATCAGTGTTATAAACTGACTATAAACTGTTTAAATTTAAAGGGAGCATTTTGCAATAGAGTAACATGAATGGATAGACTCTGCTGTCGGTAGCATTTTTAACAAGGTGGTGTAGTTCTTCAGAACCCCAGTGTGTGTACCTGTGTGCTCAGGGTCGAACTCCTGGAAGGCACTGATGAGGTCGGACTTGTGTGCGAAGAGCTGCTCTCTCAGAGCTCGCAAAGCGGAACGCTCCGTCCGTCCGACGCTGCACACACACACACACACACAGATCGGATAGTTACACACACACTTTCATTATTCTGTTGTACCTTGTGCTGCTTCTATTTAAAGTAATAGTTTAGCAAAACATTCAATTTACCCAGTTTTCCACAGAACGCAGATTTAGTTGAGAAGTCGAGAAATATCTGGAGTCCAAATGAACTTTTTTTGCAACTGGAGCTACGAGCCTAATATTCTAACACTAGAGGTCAATAGTCACCCAAATAATTTCTGTAAATTCACCAACAAAACTTCTACCAAGCCCCTTAAACCTGTTATTTAGGTAGATCAGACACAGTCCTACTGTGTCCCAAACCACATCCACAGGTCTGATCCACCTTAATGAAGATTTGAAAGAGAGTTGAGAGACGTTTTGGGGAGTTTATAGAAAGGATTTGGGTGACCATTGACTTCTAGTGTTAGCAACTCAAAAAGGAAATCTGGACTAAAAGGATGTCTTAATGGATCATCTACATCTGGGTTCAGTATAAAACTGTGGAAATGTGATCAATTTAAACAATTTCCTGCTGTCTATACATTCTTGTGTTGTGGGAATAGTTGTGTATTATCATGACTGTCTTAACAAAATCCTAAATGCCCATGATGAGGTGGAGTTGTGTTTGTGGCACAGAACTAATTGTCTAAAGTCAGTACCAGACCTCACAAATGCTCCCATTAATTTCAGAAGAAACACTGCAGAAGCAGGTGTTTAAACACTTTTGAATATACAGAGCCAGACATGTACCAAATCTAGTGTTGGATGGAACAAACTTAAAAAAGAATGTAGGCTCAGGCTTAATCTGGGTCTGGGTAACTCTGAAAAATAACAATTTAACTGTTTCATGAGCAATGCACAAAGAACATTAGGCAGATTGTTTTATTACTGTGACTGATACATCTACATACATATAAAGAAAAAAAATGGGCAGGGTGTGATCTCTGTGAAGGGTGTGTACTCATTTATTGAGCAATGCTACATGCAATTTGACCAGAGGGGGCGAAACTTTTGCAGTCAACTGAAAGATTTTTTAGACAGAAACAGAGAGAGAGAGACAGAGACAGACAGAGAGAGAGACAGAGAGACAAAAAGAAACAGAGACAGAGAGAGAGACAGATAGAGAGAGAGAGAGAGAGAGAGACAGAGAGAAAGTGAGACAGATAGAGAGAGAGAGAGAGAGAGAGAGACAGAAAGACAACGTGAGACAGAGACAGAGAGAGAGACAGACAGAGAGAGACAGAGAGTGAGAGATAGAGAAAGAGAGAGAAAGAGAGATTGGTAAGTCTGATGTGTGGGAATGTTCACCTCTGCCTCAGTGTGAGTTCTCTGGTGGTTCTGCTGGCCTGGTACCGGACGACGTGTGGGTTCAGGTCTGGTCCCAGTCTGATGTAAGCTCCTCTGTTGCTGCCCACCTCGTAGTAGTTGGACGCGGAGAAGATGGTCAGCACCTGCACACACAGACACTCGGCCAGTAAAAACTCAGTCACACGGAGACTCACTGTGGAACTGCCATTTTATCAGAAACCCTCCCTGCGCTACAGACCACTCCGACCACCCAGACCCCCTGCATGTGCTGCCCATCCACTAAATTACATCTCACACAGACTGACTACTGACTCTACTAACCATCAGTGGATCAGTCTCCTGCCTCTCCTGCCTCTTAACAAATTAAAGAGAAAATTTGTATATGTGTATGTTTGTGTATGTGTGTGTAAATGGGTGTATGTGTGTGTGTATGTATGAGTTTGTGAGTGTGTGTGTATGTGAGTGTGTATATGTGCGTGTGTGTTTGTGTGTGTATGTTAGTTTGCGTGTTAGTTGGTGTGTGTATTTGTATATGTGTGTGTGTCTATGTATGAGTTGGTGTGTGTGAATTTGTATGTGTGTGTGTATGTGTGTGTGTGTCTGACCCTGCGGTTGTGACAGAACTCGTATCCGTCTTGTTTACACTCGTGTGATCGGATGAGGAGTTGCAGGTTGTGTCGGTTCAGCACTTCTTGTGTGACGTCAGGGCCCCAGTAACACCCGCCCCCCCGCACTTCGTTAGGGACGCAGCCGTCCTGCAGCATGGGGTCGCTCCACAGCACGTCCACTATCTGCAGCGTGAAACACAGGACAAGTGTGTAAGTGTGTGTGTGTGTGGTCTAGGGCATTAGCAACTCCAGATTTTTTCAAGTCGACTTATCCATCAACAAAGTCGAAGTCGAGTCGACTAGTCGTTTGATGACGTCATCACACACACACGCAGCGGAGGAACACGGGTGTGCAACTCTGAGCAACTTTTATTAAAAGTTCTCTGTAACATTAACAGTCAACACGACAAATAAACAAAACTAGTGCCTCTGTAGTCGACTAGTTGACTTTTGTGTTAATGCCCTAATATATATATAATTGCACTAAATAGTTAAACATTATGATCTTCTGGAAATTTTCTCTAACCGGACCTCTTTAAATTTTAGTTGAATACCCCTGGTATAGAGTATCGACTATACGCAAAAATAACACGTTTGTAATCTTTCGGGTGGTTGGGGAACCTTTTGCCACTTAGCAAGTATTACAAATGGAACATTTCTAGAGGGTAAGACCTTACAAAAGTCTAACTTTATTTTTCGCTGCCACCCTACTGGGGAGTGAATGGTGTGTTTTAAAACTTTACATGGTTTTCCATGATATTGCCCTTTTAATATTCTGGAAAACACACATTCATGTCCAATTTGTGGAAAGTTCTATTACTAAGAAGCATCATTTCCATGGGTTCCCCAGGCATTTGCACAGGTTCCCTACCAGCAGAATGCTCTCCCAGGACATCCAGCGGATGGGCAGCACAGCTCGGCCCTGGATGCGGTAATAATCCCCCCGGTACAGGTTTCTGCTCATGCCGAAGTCAGCGATTTTGATGGTGTAGTTTGTTCCTACTAAGCAGTTGCGGGTGGCCAAATCACGGTGCACGAAGTTGAGGGACGACAGGTACTTCATACCAGAGGCGATCTGGGTGGCCATGTTGATCAGGGAGCTGTAACTACAAAGAGAACCAGATTCTACTGGGTCCATCCAACACAAGACCTCAAAGCAGTAGTTCACACATTACATGTACAGCATTTGGCAGAAAGTTTTATCCAACGTGACTTACAGGATTTTATGCTTTACAAGTGTAGGCAAATGCAGTATTACAAGTCTTGCCCAAGGCCTCATATTGGTGTAGTGTGGTGAGCTGCCCAGTTGGGAATGAACACCACTCTCCTGCTAATAAGGCAGCAATGTTATCCACTACACTAACCAACCACTAACCAATCATAGATACATTTGGTGAGGGTAGTTACCCAAAACGTCACAACTTTGGAGCATCTTGTCCCAGCTGGTCAACATCATCTAAAAACTAGATTTCTAGAATGATAAGATCAGTGTTCAGACAAGTTTGGTTGTACTGGGAGAAGGTAAGAACCCTAGAATAACTAGCTGGATTATTTAACCCTTAGAACGTGAGCGGCACAGATCTGTGTCAGCAGTGCAACAAATGGTTAATTGTCGTCTTACGCAAAAACAACTCCTCATATGGAAGAACCAAGGTTATTGTAATTTAAAAACTTAATAATAATAATAATAATATTTAAAAAAGCTACTGGGAGTTTAAAACCGGCATCGCACAAAAAAGAATATAAAGAACAAAAATGAATGAATTTATTTATTACGGGTTTAGAAACAAACAGAAAAAATACAATGTCATGGAAGCCGGGAGAACTTTCAGGATAGTCAGGATAGTGGGAGGGGAAAACCAGCAGAGGGAGGGGTTCCGGAGAGCAGCTGAGAGAAAGAGCAGCAAACGGCGAGCGTTCTAACAAACACCGGTTCTAAACACCGGTTCAGAGTTTACTGATAGTTCTGAAGGTAAGCACCGAAGGAAAAGATCAGTGTACCCACAAGTTTGGTTTCACTGGGAGAAGCTGAGAAAGCTACAATGACTTGCTGGATTATTGATCAGAATCACAGGGAACCTTACCTGATCATGGCTGCCTTCTTTTGGTCTTCCCCTGAATCCTGAAGTTCATGGCGAGAGAGGAACTGGTTGAGGTCTCCGTTTTCCATGTACTCTGTGATCATGCAAAGGGGGTCGCTCTCCACGCACACAGCCAGCAGGCGGATGATACTGGGGTCCCTCAACCTGGACATGATCCTGATTTCCTTCAGAAAGTCGTTTCTGACCAGAAATAAAGAATCATTCATTTTTTTAGATGCCAAGCTCCTCACTGATCTTTCTCGATCAGTGGTGTCCAGCTCCGGTTCTGGAGGGTCGGTGTCCAGCACAGTTCGATGGTTCTCCTCCTCAAACACATTCACTAAACCTGACAATTAACTGGTGAGGTGAACCAGAAGTTTCTGAGCAGGAAAATCACCAAAACATGCTGGACCACGACCCTCCAGGACTGGAGTTCCACACCCCTGCTTTAGAAAACTCACTGACTTGCTCACATTTAACATGCTGAAGATTCTCCACTAGGGGCGCTGTTGCGTTCACACACAGTGGTGCGCTGCATCAGTGATACTGTGCCTCCTATTGGATTATACATATTTCTTTGTTGATGCACATACTTTCTACATTGCTCTTCTTTTTAAATGTTGATTTTATTCATTTATTTATTTCATTTTATTGATTTGTTTTTACATTGCACCTGGTTTACTACCCTTTATGGCTTGTCATATCTATAACCAAATATAGGTGTGTGTGTGTGTGGTAGCCTGAAATCATAAAAGCACAAAAAAGTATAAAAGGTATAAAAGTATTCAATGATTATAAGAATAAAAGAACCCATTAAAAGCACCTTAAAACTAGTTGCTACCAATTTTTACCAAATGAAATAAAGAGAATTAAAGTCTATTTGGAAAAGAATGATCCCATCACAAATCACATACAGCATCTTTAACAGCCAAATAAATCTACCTTGCGTTTTTGGTGGCGTCCTCTCTTAGGGTCTTTACAGCTACTAGGATGGGTTCCTCCCCAACACCACCTCCATCCTCCTTCATGAAATCCTGCAGTCCTTTGGCCTCACAGAGGTGAACCTGAAGCAGAAAGCTCTACTGAATAGAAGGTTCAGGAAAAAGGTGAGCGCGAGAGACACGTATCCTCAAGGCTAATGCATCTAACAGGTCACCCCAAACTGCAGAGTTGTTAAATGAACTGTAATGAACTTTCTCATGCTGTTTCCTCCACTGTATGATTGTGGAGGTGCTGCTAGGGGGCTGTTTTTGCAAAATGTGTTATACAATATAGACATTTAACCACAAATCTCTTTAAATATGACAGACATACACACAGCTCTGGAAAAAACAAGAGACCACTGCAAAAATGTTCAGTTTCTCAGGTTTTATCTTTTATAGCTATTGAAGTATTGAACTGAACAGCTTTGCCTTAGTTTTTAAGAACTGCTGACAATATTTCTTCTAATTTCCATGTAAAAATGTTGTCCTTTCAAGCATAATTTTCAATGAAATGACAATACCATGGGTGGCAGAACACTTTTGTTTCGTTCCCCCACTTTTTGTTTACTGGACTGTCCTTTAACTGTCCTTTAAAGTGCACTCGTTCACTGTTTCAGCACTTCATAGCTCCTTATATATCTAACATTTGTCTGGTGACCCACATTCAAATTATCATTATATCAGGTAGCTATTCAAGGATGTCATTAAAAAAATATGACATTTTCTGGCTAATAAGGGGACTCGGATGGTGAACACCCAGTAAATGTAGCAGAAAAGAATAGTGAGTTCATTGTTAGTAAATATTAAGTGAGTAATGTGTAAATGCAGAAAATCTCATGGTATGATTGATAGTGTATACTTAGGGGAAGGGTGCAAATGAACACAATTTTAATACTGAATTGTCGCTTCAGCTGGTGTTTAAACCTCTTTTGGATCACATCACATCCCAGGGCCTCTTCACTGACCTCCCCAAACTGCCCTTCTCCGAGCTTCTCTTTAAATGTCAGCTTCTCTCTGGGGAACTCCTCCAGAGCTCCGTCCCGTCCCGCCGGCAGAGGCACGGTTACCGCGGTGACGGAGTAGCCCCGGTAGCTCACGGGCTCAGGCAGGGCGACGATATCGGCCTCCGCGTAGTGGGGGACGTCATCTGCTTTACCTGCCGGGGGCTCGTCTGAGGAGGCAGCTATTAGTGCTGTAACACAGTCAAACATCTGTTCGTTAGTACTTTTTAGTACATAGTATGTATTTTCATCAAAGGGACCATATCATGGAAAATCACATTTACATACTACTGTTTAAACATTACTGTTTACGAAAACTAAGCTGTGTACACTACCAGTCAAAACTTTTTCCACCCTGAGATTTTCTACCTTCTCACATTACTCACTCAATTCTTTGCAAAGAAATAAATTTACAGTACACCATTTGAGAACCATTATATTTTTTTATTCATCACTACTTTCCTATAAAAATCCACCTAATATAATTATAATTTTGTGGATCACCAGCATAGTGTTAGATATTTAAGGAGCTATTAGTGCTGAAACAGTAACGAGTGAATTTAAAGTTAAAGGACAGTCTAGAACTTGACTCTGCATCACCAACAACCAGTTAATAGGAGTCAGACCTGCACTGTTACAGATTCTCTCATCTTATAAAATGGTTTTATTTCACAAGTTTTCATTTGTAGTTGTTCACACAACAACTTTCCTGTGTTTAACAATCTGCAGTTTATGAAATAAATGATGTGTTAAAAATCTGTGCATGCAAAAACCTGACTGATAGTGTTTTGTTTACCTGTTCAGACTATAACAGTTCATTAACTGACTCTCTTGGAACAGGGTGGCATGTGGGCCCAAGGATTGATGGATAGACAGGAATATTGATGAAAAATCTAATAAGTGTTTTCTCCCTGCTTTAAATGTAGTCAGACAGATGTTTGTTTCTTTAGGTTCGAATGGAACACTATTGTTATCTATAGAAATTAACAGTGGTACAGACACACCATTAAGAAGTAGAAGTAGTAACAGGAATACAATTTTGATGTATAATATGTGGAACTAATTTCATAAAATTCACATCACTGTTAATTTAGCACTAGCATAATTCTAGGAACTCCACAGGGACACTGTCAGCATTATTGTGGTGTTTTCCTCTTATTTTTGCCCAGTGTTTGACATTTATGTTCCAGACCAAAGATCTAACTCCAACAGACATTGTATTGTAGTGACGAGTAATATTTTGTGGGGTTTTTTGTGAATTTGTTGTTTGGTCCTGTAGCTACTGACCTTGCTAGTAGCTAGCAAGCTAATGAGGGCTGAATATGTAGCAATTCTAACAAAATATGATGGATCTCTTACAAATGTTGAAGCATGTTTGCATCTTTAATTTTTAGGCACTTTGTCAGAAAGTTGCTTCGTGCAGATTGTGCGGGAATTTGCCTATAGAGCTTCTCCACAACGTTCCTTATCATCACATCCACTCTGAGGTTTTGAATCTGTTTCTTGTATGATTTCTGAGCCCAGCCTCATGACTTTTCGTGAAGCCATCACGACATAAAATCTATTCAAATACAGGGTAATGAAGCGTTCTCCTAGCACGAAAAAAGGCCTAAAGCGTGATCGCAGCATGTTTGAATAGATTTTATGTTGTGATGGCTTCACGAAAAGTCGTGAGACCGGGTTGGATTTCTCAAGCCTCACCGAGGTTCTCTGTGGCCTGAAATTCTGGTGATTTGCGTAAGAGGTGGGACGGCTCCTGGTAGTCAGACCCGAGAGGGAAGACTCTTTCGTAAGTGGCGGTGGAGTCGGCCTCGCTGGACGCGGAGGAGCGGCGGGCGAAGGCTTCCCTGTGGTCTGAAAGTCTCGCCGTCAGTTCATCGTCCAGCAAGCGCCTTGAAGCCTGTAACGGGTTTTTTTAATTATTAATTTAAAAAGCACATGAAATTATACATTACGTTGGATTCCTAATCTCTTAGTTGATTAGTTCCTAACCACAAAACAAAACCCCACCCTGTCATAAAAGTCCCGACAGAAAACTCAAAATACACAAAACCCCAAAACAAAACACACCCCTGGTGGCCGCTAGGGGGGACGTAACCGTCATGGTACCAAATGAAAGTTGATTTCTGATTCGTGTTGATATTAAGATTGTTAGGCCTGATTTAGTAACTACTATAAGGTTAATATGGAAGATGTGTAGTGATGAATTGGCCTATATAAGGACCCCATGCTTTAAGGGGTTATTAAGGGGGCCCTAAAACCCCTATTTATATATTTTGGGAAAATGTCCAGATATGTTGCTCTTTCAAAATGTTTACAATTGTATAAAACATTAGAAATACTTTTAACAAATGTAACTGACTGGTTTGGAAGTGTAACAATAAACACTGTAAGTGCCATTTAATGGATGTTAAAGTTTCATAACAATAACCGCCCTCCTCCAATTTTTGGAAATAACTTTTGTCCAAACCCTCCCAGCACCTTTTCAGGCAGCAAACAATTCTGTCACAATTCTGAGTGTTTGTTTGGAACTTGTGTGTCCAGCTGGTCCTTGCAGATCAATGGGAGAAAGATCTGGAGAATAGGGAGGATGAGACACCATTTTCAAAATGTTTTGCTTTTCTTTGAACTGGATATAATATGGGCACCATTTCGAAGATGCTTGGGATCTTTATCCTGTAGAATGAACCTTGAAGAATGAACATTTGTCCAGTGATACATAAACCAGAAGGAACTGTGTGATGTTGAAGAACTGAGTGATACTTTTCTTTTGTACAACTACAGACCATGAAATACTGGACCCCAGTCAGTCGCATTTGTATTTCTTTTTTTTAAATAAAATTGTTTATTTTAAAAAAATCCATGGGTGGGCCCAAACTTCTAACCTCTGGTGTTTAAAACCACTATTAGCGCTAAAGGTGAAGACACTAATCACTCACTTTCTCCAGCATCTTCTGCCAGACCTGTCGCCACAGGATGATGATGATGATGGCCAACAGGATGGCGATGATGGCCACCAAGCAGCCTATTAGGATGCGTGTGCTGCTGTCATCAATCTTGTGTGTTGGGTCTCCTCCTGAAGCAGGCGTTGGTTTACGTCAGACACACTGATCATTTGTACAGAGGAGCTGCACTAAATGACAAGCTGTAACTGATTGTGGCATTATGTGAACAGCAGGGGGCACTGTTGACCATATACTTAATGCCATATTTGGCACATTTTGCTGAAGGACAGTCATGAAAGAAGGCTGAATGGATCTGACATCTAATATTTTTGATCCCTTGCTACTCACGTGGGTGGACGCTTGATGGGTGGCCACGTTTCCGAGGAACTAGAGAGGTGTTGTACACTGCCATGTCTGGATTTTGGAAAAAGAGTATTAATGTTTTACAGAACTGGATTCTTTTTTATCAAGACAAAATCAAAATTTACTGCAAATTCCCACCCCCTCCACCCCAATCCCAAACCCAACCACAGTCCCAATCCCAAACCCAACCACAGTCCCAATCCCAAACCCAACCACAGTCCCAACTCCAAAACCAACCCCAATACCATCCCAAACCCCAATCCCAATCCCACCCCGCTCCACCCCAATCCAAACCCAACCACAACCCCAAACCTGATTCCAAATCCAAGCCCAAACCTAAACCCAAACTCAACCGAAATTCAATCCCAACCATAACCCTAACCCTAACCCTAACCTCAAACCCAATCCCAACCCCAATCCCAATCCCAGTTCCAATCTCATCCACAATCCCAATCCCAACCCCATCCACAACCCCAATCCCAATCCCAGTTCCAATCCCATCCACAATCCCAATCCTAATCCTAACCCCAACCCCAATCATAATCCCAGTTCCAATCCCAATCCCAATCCCATCCACAACCTCAATCCCAATCCCATCCACAACCCCATCCACAACCCCAATCCCAACCCCTTTCACAACCCCAATCCCAACCCCAACCCCAA
>JBBPCY010000013.1:7779198-7791887 GCA_037974405.1 Brachyalestes nurse | reverse complement strand
CTCTCTCTCCCTCTCTGTCTCTCTCTCTGTTTCTCTCTATCTCTCTGTGACTGTCTCTATTTCTCTAATTGTCTCACTCATCTCTCTCTCTGTCTGTTAATGACTTTCTCTCCTTTTCTTTCTCACTTTTTCTCTCTCCCTCCACGCCTGTCTTTCCTACTCTCTTCCTCTCTCTCTGTCTCTCCTTTTCTATCTCACCTTTTTCTCTCTCCCTCTCTCTTTTGTCTTTTTTCTCTTTTTCTTCTATTTTCCATTTCCCTCACTCATCTCTCTCTCATTCACTTAATTCTATCATACTTTCCCACTTTCTCCCTCTTTCTGTTCATCCACTCCTACCCTTTTTCTTTCTTCCCTCTTTCTTTTTCTCCGCTGACGTGACCTGCAGTCCGTGTCATTCCTCCAGGGCCGTGGACCGCTGGGCTCTTACTGAAATCCACCTGTTTGATGAGCGTCTTGTGACTGAGCGCTCGTTAAAGTCCCTTTTCCTGCACCTGTACTCTGAGCACAATGTGAAAATGATTGTTTTTACGGTGTCAGACGGACTCTCCTCTTGCCTCCCACTGCAGCCCGTCCGCTCCGACTGCGGATTTTTCACTCTAATTGATAAATGGAGCCCACGCGCCCACTCACCATGGCATCATAGTCGGGACGCAGATGCTATTCTTGCAAGCGTGCCACGCGCTCTTTCAGTGACATTTCGGCGCGGCGCAGGCACGCTCTCCCCGCACTGCTAAATATGCAGCGCTCTCTCTGCAATATTCATAAATATAAACAATCCTCCATCTGTTAATGGACGCTTTTTGAAATGTCACATCTTGGTTTGTGACAGACGCGTCCCGCGTGCACACAAAACAAGGCCCTGCGTGCGCGTGAAGGGGGCTGGAGATGGAAGGCAGCTGATTAGCCTCCTCTCGGAGCCCCGCGCTTTGTCTCTGCTATTATTTTAATCGCACCAAATTAATTCAGTTCAGCTAAATGAGCTAATTTCATGCTCTCGTGAACAGACAAAACTCCTCGACTGGCGCGGATTGTCTCCTGCACGGCAGCTGGGAAACACAATGGATGTTGGTGACGTGGCCTTGTTTACAAGAGCGGCGCGTCACGCCCCGGCCAGGGCCCTCGGTGGGCGGAGCCTAACCCATTTGTTTTTTAGGCATCGCTAAGTGCGCGGCGTGATGTCGGCGCTCGGTTTCGACACTGTGAACATTTGTCAGAGCGAGACATGCTGGATCGCCTGTATTACTTGGACTGATAGAAATTTATACAGGCACTGAAGACATCCAGCACTGAGACTATTTATCACACTGGTTCAGCATAATTCACTACTTTCATTTTATATACTAATAATTGTATGCAAAAATCTGTACACTCCAGAAAAATGACATTTTGTTGATTTACACATCATCTTCAGTGAACACACTTCAGTGTAGCATTTTTAGTGCACTTTAGTTTTAATACACTGAGAACAATAAAAAAAAACTAAAAGATTGTTTTCTTTCCAAAATGTTAATTTCAGAAACAAATCATATATCACCTGCATGGGCTGGGCTGATAAAAATGAATAGTCTTGTAGTACTGACAACATCAAGCAGCACCAGGACTATATTCTCTAGCAAATTTCGCAATTTTCAATGTGCCATTTTCAGTGCACTTTTTAATATATTGGGAAAAATAAAAATCTAAAGGATGCCATAACTTTTTTTTTTCCTTTCCAATATGTTAGTTTAAGCAAATAAATGACAATTGAGCATTAAAACAAGCATCAGTGTATTCTGTGTTGGGCATATATACTAATATATGCCCAACACAGTGTGAGAAAAACCGAACCCAGAGAACTTGTTAGTGACGTCCTGGATCTCCTTCACGTTTCTCACAGAGTTAAAGATAAATTTGTTAGAGTCGTAGAAAACTCCCACTGAAATTAATCTTCAACCCAAACAGACAGTAAAACTTGTACTTCGTCGGCTTCCCAGTTGTTAGTTTGTAAACTAACAGTGGTCTCTTTCTATGTTATGATGACATTTCGACCAATCAGAAAGCAGTCAGCTCAGCTATGCCCTGGTTTTGGCTCTGCAGTCGAGCAGCTCGGGTTCGGGTCACTTTATCTGTTATGGAAAATGTGTTTATTATTTTACTTGTTCGCAGTACAGCACGGTTCCTAGTGCCAGTGGAAAAGCTCCGTAACATTCCAGGTCTCCACTTTAGCTTTTATAACACAGTGATCAAGCACATATATATATAAGCAGCTTCCTAACGGCCTCATCAACCCCTGCAGATGCACCTAAAGGTTCTCCTTGCTGTACAACTCCAGAGCTGCACTGGAGCACAGAGAAGGAGCCGTCTTTAAACTGACTGGAGCAGCCAGGGGGAAGTGCCTCAGATAATGGACTCTGATAGGGCGCCTGGCTTTGATGCTGCGCTGTGTCTCTAGCTTCTGCACTCATCCATCATGCAGGGAGAGAATGATGGAGGGAGAGGAATACTGAAGGAGGTCAGTCTAGCCTTGATTGTAAGCATTACAGCTCAGCTCAAAATCCTGTGCAGGAGAAAAGAAGCCACAAGTGGCTCGCGAAGCAGCTGGTAATGGGCATGAAGCGCGACATTACACTGCGAGAATGTGTCCGAACGTGCAAAATTCACACTGAAAACCCAGTTTAATTTGGCATGAAATTAAGCTACTGTATTTGTTTAATGAAAAAACATTTTAAAAAATTATGTACAAAAAGTAGCCACATCCATAAGCAAAAATCAACAGCAGCAGTTCAGTAAACGCAATTATTTTTTTTGCTGAAAATTATGTTCATTGAATCGATCACACCTCTGGGAATATTAAACCTTCTGTAACACAGAAATGCACTTGAAGGAAAGGTTTTGAGTGAGTGTGGCCTGCAAAAATCCTGCGTGAGTTAATTGGAAAATTCTGGAATATAATAATTATGAAAACTCTGTGCCACACTCCGTTTGATTGCCATCACAGAGAACTGGAAATGCTCACTCGGAGCCTGCCAAACTCTTATAAGTCCCCTTGAAAACATTCTAAGAAAAATGTTTAATTTTAATAGGGTTTTACCCATTTTATTTTAATCAAAGTGGCAAGGCTGATGAAACTCCTAAAAGTTTTGTTTTTCATCCAAACTACCATTTGATTTCAAAGACATCAAATATATATTGCGTCTATGAACAGTAAAGCAGTTTATATCAAACACAGACAACAATGAGCCCTGTCATAAAAACATACTTCAGACTGTGGGTGAAATTGAATTTTTCCTTCAGTTTCCCTCAGTAAAATGAAACATCAATGGCGAAAATAAATTGGATCCGAGCGTCACTTATTAACTACAAAGTTTCGTCGCCTCGTACTCCATATAGTACGGCTGTCTGGCGCTAAAAGACTGCAGTGCTGCAAGAATTCTCAGTACCTCAGAGCTGGAGAGTTTGAGTCGGTGTCGGAGTAAGCAAGAGAACAGGTCCAGTGGCAGTGGTCCAGGAGGAGACAGTCTGTTGACTCGGTATCGGATCTCCATAAGCTGCAGCAGGGCAGAGTCCTGAGATCCCTGAGTGTACGGATAGTCCAGCTGCAGGATTAAGTCCTGAATGGCTTCTGGGTCAAAGTGCATGCTGTAGCCAAAAAGCTGTATGCTGTTGATCTTCATGTAGCCAAAGTTCTGTGAGGAGTCTGCGACCTCCATGGGCTCAAAATAGGCAGTTTCATTCCCCTGCGTGAAGTCGGTCCGGATCCTGCTCCTCAGGTAGAAGTGAACCGTCTCGAAGAAGCTCTTCCAGCGGTTTCCTAAAGTCAAAGTCCAGTTATAGCAGTCCAGAGGAATGTCTAGCTTAGTCTTCTCCCAGTCAGGATAGTTGTTTTGGTTGATAGGCATGGTCCAGCTCTCCGAATGGCTCCCGCCGAACGGGTTAACGTAAATGGACAGCACTGGCTCCAGAGTGGAATTCTTGGTCATGCATATTTGCAGCGAGACCCCCAGCAGCATATGCACGCGGCTGGACTTGAACTTGTTGCTCTTTAGAGTCAGGAGCATTCTCTTTCTCCACGAGGGGTCGAACCAGGTGTTCAGGCGCACGTCGCTGCTCACGAACGTGGCGCGGATGACCACGCTGCCATCGCGCCGCTGCAGCAGGTACCGCAGCTCCAGGTCCTGCAGGTCCGTCTCGAAGCCTAGGTAGTGGTCCGTGGGATCGGGCACCGCGTGCCTGCACGTGCCGTGGCTCAGCGTGAAGCCGGGGTTGCAGCCGGAGCAGCGCGTCCGATTCTCCGTGGAGCAGGAGGCACAGCGGGGACCATCGCCTACCACGCAGGGGATTGTGCCCTGACACAAAGGCTGATCGTGCGGGCACAGGCAACTCCGTGTCTCCTCCAAAAAAAAGCCCAGGTGCTTGCTCTCGCCACAGTACAAGATGGAGAGGACGCGCTGCAGCCAGTAGCCGAGAGACCTGCAAGGTGTACATTAAACAATCAGCAAACAGCAAAGTGGGGAGAAAACAAAAGAACAGAGAGAAACAAAACAAAGCAATAGGGAGAAAAGAAAAAAAAAAAACATAATTACGTGTGGTCCATGTGTGCAAATTGCAGCCAGAAATGCAACTGAGCCAGTAAAAGTAACAAATGACTGAGATATAACAACAATAGAAAGCAAATGAACAATTTGCATTTTGCAATGGTGATAATGGCTTTCAAAACATTACACGGAGGCAAAACCAGCCTTTAAAAGCACAAATGGATGGAAAAGAGCCCACTAATGCTTACTAATAGCTTCAAAGGTTGCAGTGGGTGGTGGAATAACACATTAGTCATTTGAGGTGGATTATACATTGAACAGCAAGAGAGACTCGGCTGAACCGCTACACTTTTAATTCATAACGTACCTCTAATGATTTTAGCAGGTACTTCCTTTTACCACAAGGCAGTAAAACTTGTAACTTTTCCAACTCATGAGCCAACAGCTAATTGGCTTTGAGGTCACCAACCTCTCTCTAGCGAGTTTTTTTTTTTTTAAACTCCAATTACAAATAATTACCCAGCAAACGAGCACAATAACAAATGTGTGAAATCCGGATGCTGGGGTCACCGAGATCCTGTAAACAGTGGTTACCTCTCCCTCTGCAGGACTATTCTGGGCTGGGTGCGGCACCTCTTGCTGAGGCTGAACAGCCTGTTGGCGCTTCGGCGGGCCTTGCTGAGGAGGAGGCTGGTGCGGCTCTCCAGCTGCCTGTAGCGCTGCAGCAGAGCTGCATCTGCCTTCCACATGTGCTGAACGGCCGAGGAGTTAAGGGCAGAGTGCGATGGCAGTCTGCCCACAAAGCCTTGGAACTCATCTGCTCAAAAAATGGACAAATGGATCAATTAACACGAACAGCCGGACTTAAAATCCAATTACTCCCCAAGAGGCAAATGTGAACTAGCCAAATGGGACAGCAATTTATTTGTTTTTGTGTATTCTTGGGATGCTTATTTGTGAGTGTCATTAGACAGACATAAACAGAAAAAAAAACATGCTCTAATATGCCTCTTCATTACAAATGTTTTTGAACTGATCACTGTATTTTATAACAGGACGAAACACATTACCGCAGTGCGATCTCTCCGGCTAAACTTTACCACGGCGCACAGCGTCCTTGAAACAACTTTAAACAAAGATATAGCAATATAGTGCTGGGCAGTATACAAGTTCATACCGAAAACTGTTTTTTATTATTGTTATGATTTTTCTTATATCGCAATACCGGTTTAAATAGACTAAACAACGTTTGGAAAGTGGCGGAGCTGGAAACTGGTACTTTTTTCACTGCTGCAGCACTAAGGGAACAGAACAGTCCTTTTGAGCGTTGAAGCTTAGAGTTGCAACATCTGAGATATACTGCGTGTGGATTATAGGGCGTAAATTAGTACTTTTAGGGAGTGCAATTTCTTATTTTTTGCTTCTTAGTGCATGCGATTTCCCAAAAATACTTTCATATACAGTAATATTAATATATCTGCCGTCTGATGAATGATTCTGTACATCAAAGGGATCCTGAGTTAACAAAGACAGTCGAAACTAACGGCTAAATAATCCCAAAAGTTCGTTTTTATCTCAGCATTACGAAGAAACATGCTTGCGTTTAGCCATTAGCGGTTAGCCCTTCATGTCACGGCGCGGACATATACGGTATTTAGTGCGACAGAGTGGACACATATAAAATATTTTAGACAAGTAATAACTTTATATACAGCAGATATCATGGATCAGAGTGCAGATCAGGGTGCTTCACATGGACTCCATTACAATATAGAACACAGCAAACCATACAAAGACAGTTAAACAGAAATTATTACTTTTAACGAATGTAAACATTCTAACACACTCCCTGGTTCAGCTCCTGGCAGACGCTCATTCTGGGTTTTAGACTCGTTTCCGCCGAGTTATATTTGATTGTAGGAGTAAAAACTGTGAGAAACAAGCCTGTGCGCACGACTCCAGTTACATTAGTAGAATTTTGTTTATATCACCTGAAATAAAAGACAATTTGGCGCTTTTTTTCGCCACTAGCAGTGTTTTTACATGTTTTTACAATTGATATAACTTTACTTCTACGGGGCACAGGAACTCCAGACACGGCTTCTTGTGATTCCCAAAAACTTATGAAAGGAGTTGTTTTGCTGTGTGACGACCGGTTATGAAAGCTGCGCTTCCAGCACCAAATACCGTCATATGCTGTGAAACCGGTATGATTTAGAAAAATAATGTGGTAAAAATTTGTGGTCATACTGCCCAGTAGAGGCTGACATTTTTTCAGGAATCCCGTGGGAATCCTGCGGGATGGGAAACAAAATCACTATTAATACCGTGATTGGGACGGGTCTGGAAAAAATGTAAGCGGGAGTGGGCGGGACCGGGAATCGTAATAGCACTATGATAACTTTATACAGAAATATACCTTTTAAATAAATACATTTGCTTTGGTGTCGCCGGTGAAGTGAATGCCGTGCTCCACGCACCCGTAACAGTTGGTGCCGATAGTCCCAACCACCAATAATGTAAGAGAAGAAGTAGCTTCTTCACGCACTTTTTAGCCGCGAAAAAAACCAAACCAACAACACGGGAGCGGGAGGGAATGGGAGTCGTTCTTCTGGGATTGGGACGTGACCGGATTTTCCCCCAGTTTTTTAATGGAATTGGGATGGGACGGGATTTTTTTTTGTGGGAGTGGGATGGGAGAGGTTTGAAAATTCACTCCCGTGTCACACTCTACTGCCCAGCTCTACAGCAATATGAGTTAAAGCTCACCCAAAGGCCCATTAACTGAACAAAAAAGATTTCTCCAAAGAAACATTGGGCACCTGACTCCTCGAACTCCTGGTTGGCCTGCGTCCAAGCCTCTCTGGTGTGCTCGAGGTAGTTCTCCTGGGCGCGGATGTCGGCGTAGGGGCAGTTGCACTGCGGATACTCTGTGCTGCACTGGCACCAGCAGTCATTGTCCCGGCACACAAACTGGCCCTCAGCGTTGCAACCAATGTAGCCCAGGGCAGCCTGGACAAATCGGCCCCTCAGATACTCCGGCAAAACAGCTTGGAGCCCTGGAAAATTAAACCTAAACCTAAATACTCTAGAACTATAGGACAAAGGCATCTGATTTACTCCATAACAGTCTACAAGGCTGCATTCATGTCAGTCATCAAAACAAATTTAATTAAATTCACATGGCAGCTAAAGGTGCCTGCTGTCAGAGGTGGCACAGCGCACCGTTTGCTGGTTAATTAGCCAATGTCAGCAGAGATGCTTTGCTCATGCTGCTTCGGTGTCTTGGTACACGGCCATGACATTTTTTGGCCAGTGTTGATATGTTAAAGCTCACAGAGTATCAGGAGGTGTTAGATATTTCAAACATGTTTCTACCTTGTAACTGAACCTTGTTCTCAGGGCTGTGAACCAACACGGAGCTCACAGAGTCGAGGTTGTCATAGTTACTGCAGCCAAGAGGACCAGTTCTGGTCTCGGTTACCTGCAGAAAGGATGAAAAAATAACTATACTGACTGAAACACTACTGTAAAGGCATCTAAAAGCTCTTCTATGCAGGATCTGTTTAACAGGACCATGAATTTTAAATTAAAAACAGGCATCTAAATTTTGTTAGACAAAGAAAAAAAAAACGATGGTAATAATGTAATGGACACTTAGGAATTTGTGGTTATGCATTCAAGGCTTGCAAGGGGCTGCAACATGACTATTCTTATTAATACGGCTTCTGAACGGAGCCTAACGTAAAAGCAACGGAATGAAACGAAAGTCCATTACTGAGATTGTAAAACGACCCTTCAGATTACATTTGTGATT
This sequence comes from Brachyalestes nurse, assembly GCA_037974405.1. Taxonomy (NCBI): domain Eukaryota; kingdom Metazoa; phylum Chordata; class Actinopteri; order Characiformes; family Alestidae; genus Brachyalestes; species Brachyalestes nurse. Next base: position 7,783,556 of record JBBPCY010000013.1, on the reverse strand, counting down.
GTAGTTTCGGTGGGGTGACTGAATGTAACCTTTCCAGCCATGTTCTACAGTAATTGAGCAAAAGTCTTTGAGCCACAGTCTTTTGAGTCAAGACTAAGAATATGCACTATGGTAGAGAACAATTACACGATTGTCTGGCTATTCAGAGCTGGAACATGGCGGGGACCCTGTTATGATCAAATTAATTAGTCCATTGTCACGTCTTTAATTAAAAATCTTTGCACTGTGGCGCAGATGTAGGCCTTTTGGTTCCCAGGCCTTGCATAATACTAAAGAATCAACAAAGGCAGAATCCTAAGTTAGACATCAGTTACACATAGAGGATATTCATAACTGCTGTTGTTTTATTCAGTAATAACTTACAGAGTGTTCACAGAAGTGCTCTAAGCAAAACACTGCAAGATTTATAGTCAACTAGGGTTGGCTCAAACAACTCGGATACTGCATCATTGCATTAGTATTTAATTCTATATTTAATATTCAGAAGTTTTGCTTTGTTTCCAAACCACAAAACTAAATAGAGCAAATTTCCAAAACTCCAAAAGTCCATTTTTTGTGATTTTTTAGCCAACACTACTATTGGCATATTTTTACATCACCTCTTTATGTGCAATAGTATAACCGACCAAAACTCGCTCAGTCCTGCAGAATACACAGTACAAGATTAGGAGAATTTCCAAAACTCCCTCAGTCCACTCACACAGTCCCCAGTGTTACTCACTCACCCAGGTCTCCCAGCCGGTAGATCATAAACAAAGATGCTGTGACTCGTAAACTCTATGGTGTGTCTATAGTCGGATATAAATATTAAACTTCTACATCATTTTGTGACATTGAATATCGATCTACTTAAAAATTGCTTTCATTATATTTTTCAAACAAATTTGCCCAAACTAAAATGTGCAGGAGTTGCACTTTAATAATGACACGTAACTGTAAAAAAAAATATTTCCTGTAAGAACTGCTTTCCAACTATTAAAACAAGTAAAACGTGATTTTCTGAAGAAAAAAAAAAAGCTTTTGGACTGAGTACTTTTAAGTTAGTCTCACCAAAATAACTGGAAATATGGATTTGGCAATCTAAATGTCTACAGGGCTGGCATCTAACTGACTGGCTATCGATCGTGAACTATACTGGCCCTGGACTTTCTTTACCAGCTCGGCCGAGGTTCCGGGGGGGTGAGGCCAGCTCATAGGTGAGTTCCTCAGTGAAGATGTTTGTTTACTGTACTTTGATTTGGAAGGTTCAGAAAGAAAGCCATGCATAAATTTAAAAAATCAAACAAAAAGTAAAAAGGGCTCTGTTCTGAAGGCTAAAAAGCGCTTTGATATTGGCGCCGATGTACATCATATTTACGTTAAACCATGGTGTTGTGTGATTAAACAGTTTGTGAAAAAATACCTGTTTCACACACTCTGTCATCGTGTGTTTGCGTGTGTGTGTGTGCGTGCGTGTGTTGCAGGGGAGGGGATCGATTTTCGAATAATATTCGAATAGTTCTCCTCGATTTTCGAATAGTGTTTTTGCCAAAAAGTCACATCCCTACTTTAGACGCAACAACTATAGCTGCAGTCAAATGCTTCCTGTAACCGGAGATACGTCTTTCACAACACTGTTTTGCCCCACTCTTCTTTGTAGAATTGCAGTTCAGCCACTTTGGAGGACTGTGAGCTTGAATCGTTCATTTCAACTCAGACAGGGTTCAGGACTTTGACTAGGCTCCTTCAAAATCTTATTATTTTTTTTTTTTGAGTCATTTTGAGTCATTTAGAACAGAACCTGCTCTCATGCTCTGTATTGTTTTCTTGCTGCATAAACAAATTGTGCCTGGACTTCAGATCATGTTCTGATGACCCAACTTTCTCTTGCAGGATTACAGCAAGTCATCCAGGCCCAGAGGCAGCAAAGCAACCCCACACCATCACCACCTCATTTCACGTCACACCAGATGTAACAGGTCCTCTGTGTTCCAAAACGTTTTATCAAGACTCATCAGACCAGTGAGAAATAATCCAATTAACAATTATTCTTCAGGATCATCAAGGTGTTTTTCAGTAAATATGAGCTGCATCTTTAGATAGCCTCTGGTTAGCAGTGATTTTCACCATGTGAGAGTTATACCAAGTCTCTTTCTAGTGGTGGAATAAAAAATGCAGACTCATCCTTAGATGCTCATTAGGGTTCTTTTGACTTCACGGATGTGTTTTTGCTGTGAATTCGAAGAATTCTGATAGACTGGCCACTTCTGGGAAAATTCAAGGATGCCTCTATATGGAGAGAATGGCTTTCGTTGTGGTTCGCTGGAGTTCCGGAACCACAGACTGATATATTACAGTAATCCTTTCCAGTGTGATATTTCTATTCATTTTTCTGATCTCTCTGAGATGTCATTTGATTGTGGCATAGTGTGCTGCTTGTTAAGATCATTTATCTTACTAAACATCACCAAAAAAGTTCTATTTAGGAGAAATTTAACCTTAAAAGTAAATGAGCTTGGTGCATCTGATCTAATTGTTCCCAGTTAATTAAATGATAAAAAAAAAAACACACCACAAAATGACCCCCCTCGCCCCACCGGGTATGCAAACTAAATGCAATTTGAGCAACAAACTGAATCTAGGTCCTGCCGACAAAACAATAATTAAACAGCATTGATATCATATTGGAATACATTGGTATAAATATTGCCCAAATACTGTGGTCTGTATCTGGTCCATACCTTGAACTCATACAATCTCCATAGAAAATCATGACCAGCCTTCAGCCCGTCAGAAGGAACAGCAGGTAAACCCCCCTAGTGGCCAATCATTGGAATTCCAAGCATGTAAAGTCATCCTGCTGAGTCCATTAGAGGAAAATGGGTGTGAAAATACATGACTTACACTTTGAAAGTGGGTGGCTTACATGAGTAATGTCCCATTCCCTCTAAAAGCCTTCACTTCACTGATTTGTTCAGAGCACTTAATTGACTGATTAATTACAAGCAGTGGGAGTGCTTCCACATTATTTCACAGGCCTAGGAGAGAGAGACGTGGGGGAGGAGCTAAAACACGCACAGACACTGTAACATTCTTCAGTCAAAAGCTGCAGAGTTTAATTCCCTGTAGGATTCTGTAAATTTGATTCTTCCTGTGAATTTGTCAAACTGAAACTCAATTGGCCTGAACCTGTAATAGCCTTTAGGTCTGAGACTAGACACAGATACCACTGGAAATGGAGCAGGCCCTGCAGACCACTGCAGCACTGGTACACGTGAGGGAGAACAGAACCAAACGCACTCAGAGGTGCACAAAGGGAGAATATGAAAAGAAGGCATGCAAAAAAAAAAAAGTTCCTGGTGCATTTTTATACAATTAGTCGCACAATTATTGTGGCCAAAAAATGTAATATTTATAGAAAATGTAAACAAAATAGTCACATAATGAATGATGACATTCTGACATGGTTCTTCTTTTATTATCCACTGACTCAAACACCATTAGCTGACCAGAATCTGTGACTCTGTCTCACATTTTTGATGCTGCCTAACAAATAACTAGAGGAGACTAAATACGGTCAAGTGCATGATAACTAAGCTTTTAACAACACAACTAAGACCCTGATGTAACATTTACAGTTTCAGGGCGAGCAAACTAAACGCAACTTACTTTCTCTACCATGGTGAAATCTGCAGGATGATAGGAGACGAATGTGGGTGAACAGGTTGATGGTATTGCCCCCATTTGCCCTCTCTGTTGATCGGCACATCCTGCAAACTGGGGTGTTTTTAATGCTGTAGCTAATCAATCTACATTGCAATTAATTTAAATTAATCTAAACATTTTATGATAGTATATGGCCTATTACTAAGACATGTTTCATTTTTAGTATCACCAGGAAACATTCAATGTCTTATGTTTTACTGTATTTTTAACTGTGCTTTTGGCTGAATAAAATGCAGTAGGAACATAAAAGCAGCTAAATATCTTAGAAAACCAAGCAAGTAGTGTAGCTTTGCATTCATATTCAATACTACGGATGTGAATAAAAACAAATTAAGTCTCAAAACACAACCACTAAATACTCTATGGGATTAAGAGTCCTGCTCTAAAAGAAAAAAAGGCAAATTCTTGAGGTTTTAGATGTAACAGAGAGTCAAACACAAACAATCCTTTCTTTCCTGGTGCAACTATAAAATCCCCAAGCCATAGAACAATAATGCTGCATGAGAGTGAGAGAGACACAAAGAGAGAGAGAGAGAGAGACAGAGAGAGAGAGAGACAAAGAGAGAGAGAGTGAGAGAGACAGAGAGAGAGACAAAGCGAGAGAGAGACACAGAGAGAGAGAGAGAGAGAGAGAGAGAGAGAGAAAGAGAGAC
>JBBPCY010000013.1:7750719-7766337 GCA_037974405.1 Brachyalestes nurse | reverse complement strand
TTTTTAACAGCAGTGTTCCCTTTAACACAGTCACACAGTTACAGTTCAAATATTTCTGTAAATCTCTACTTAAACATTAATGTAATCAAATCTAATATAAAATCAAAGCTATTTGCCACTGCAGGGCGTTCAGGTTTTATCTAGTTTATTATAGAAAAACAAGTTCCTCTCAGAGTCCAGAGCATTATAGCAGCTGTAAAGGGAACCAACTCATGTTTACTATTCCAGGCCATTCCAATATCCAACTGTTGCAGCCCTCTTTACAGTCAGTAACGGATAATCCGCTCAGAGTCACACCTTGGAGGCTGTAATTGATGTAGATAGGTGCTGCAAAGACCTCATGCGAACAGAAGTGAATTAAACTGTAAGGACATAAAGGTGCAGGCAAGCAGGATGTCATCGCAGGATCCGAAGGTTTAAGGCTAATGAAAAAGTAACGAACATAAACAAAAAAGAGGCGTTCTGGGTACAAAAACACAAACAAAATCGAGGGGTCCGGAGTACACGAGAACACAAGATCCAAGGGATAACAAGGACAGGAGCACAGCAGAAATAAACAGGTTTAACAAAGACACAAGAAAACCAACACAACAGGAAACTAGCATAACAGCGTTCCAAACACAACTTTACAAAGAGCAGCAGGGAATACAAAACCAAACCTCTTAACCTTAAACCTCTTAAATTTACAGCTAATTTACATCTTAATTTCCCATAAATTAAAACTACTGAATTTTTCCCTCCCTTTTTTCAAATTTGCCCCTTAAATAAAAGAACCTCCTGAATTAACGAATTAAATTTAAGATTAAGGGGTTTCACACTCATGCCTTAAATCTCATTTTAAGGTAAAATTAAGGGGTGGATTGCACAAATTAACGACCACTTAATTCAGATGAAGGGGTTTGGTGTATTTTCAGGGATAAATTATTTTAAGTACATTTCGTAGTTTCGTGGTGAGGACAAGAGGTTTTATAAAGAATCCACGGAAACAGACAGAAATACTAACCAGGGAAACGAGAACACCTGGGAAGGGGTGGAGTCAGGACCTAGACACAGGTGAACAGGATAAAAAGGGGTGGGACTAAAGCAAGGCTAAGGCCAAAACAGATTCACCTGGATCAGACACAGAAACAACTTCACATGGAGAATGTAAACCACAACACCACAAAATCCTAAAAACAGGGAGAGGACAGGGAGAGGAGTGAGGAGAAGGTTATCCCATCAAACCCACCAAAATCTCCACAAAGAAGCTCAAATTACGGCCATCCAACAAAAACACTTCTTCTTCATCCAACCCAAATCCACCCAGACTTGTGGGAAACTGCCCAGTCTAGAAACACTGCTTGTGTTTGTGGGCTGTGGCGTGATATGACCCATAAATACATTACTAAAAACGGCAGAAGCCTGTAGTTTATCTAATAATAATAATAATAATATTACATTTTATTTATAGAGCGGACCGTCCGGGGTGTACCCTGCCTTCGCCCATAGCAGCTGGGATAGGCTCCAGCCCCCCCCCAACCCCGAGTGCGGGACTAAGGGGTAGATAATGGATGGATTTATAGAGCGCTTTTAAAGGTACTCAAAGACGCTTTACATAGAATTGAAGATACAATAAATGTGAACATTTACATTAAAAACACTTACATATAATCAGAAAGTTGGAAACAAAACGTATTTAAAACTTACATAAAGAAACAAGACAAGTAAGAACAAATGAAGGAAACAGATGAACACGTGCTTGTGGGTGAGAGAGCAGTGGTTAGAGGCTATAAGCAGATCTGAAGAGAAAGTTGCCAGGTCTGTATGGTGTCTGGTGGGTTGTGGAAGGGAGTTCCCGAGGGAAGTCTTGGTCACCCCAGGTTCGGTGCTTTGTCCTGACAGGTTATCTTCACCAAACATTTTGTCAAATCAACGACATTTGGGGTAAAGGGCAAGGTCTGGTATATCAGTACATGTGTTGTGGAGCACTTCCCAGAGTATTTGACCTTCGGACCTCCTCTTGAATGCCGACAGGTTTTCTGGTGATGGAGAACCGACTGTCCGTTCGTGCCAGAGCCAGAAAGAACACGACAGGCAGTGTGTGCTACAAGGCTTAGAACTCTTATCACCAATGCCATACCTGGTCAAAGTCACTGCTGTCAACGCTCTAGGGACCGCAACCCGCATCCTGTCTGTCATTTTAGAGGACATAGGTAAGATCAGATATCACTCAGAATCACATTTCTCTCATCACCAATGTAGGCAATCAAAGTCTGTTTCTAAATCTTACTTTGAGAGCAGTGTAGTCCAATGGTAACTCAATAGTACAGTCCATGCTTTAGCAATTACACTGTAGTTCTTCTTAAGTTCTTATTATTATATTGAGTTTTCCGTTTTATTTATTTAAGTTTTATTTATTTATTTCTTTGTTTGTGTTTGAGCTGGAATTTGGTGCCTCCTCTCTCCTGACAGTGGTTTGAAATATTGGTACGTTTCCATTGCCAAAACATCCATTAACATCCGGAAGAGTGTGTGTGTAATCAAATCTTTGATAATTTGGTTCAATTTTGGTGGTCAAGTCACCTCCGTCATGTGTGGGGAGAGAGAGCGGAGGGGCGAGTCTCATTAAAAGTGCAAGGAGGAGAGAGATGCCACCACTATGGTAGCTGGAAAGGGACAAAATACAGAGCAACAAATCAGTCTTGCGGAGCTAAACACAAAGTAGACTTAGAAACAGACTGGTCAGTTGTAAAAAAAAAAAGATCTTTTTCGGGTGAGAGCTGTTCACTCCACCCATTTTCAGCCGTCCTTAACCATAAATGGCTTGGTAAGAGAACAGGTTAACACACCCCTCTGTGGTTCAGCTATAAAACAAAGTCAGAAAAGGTGCCAGTTCGATACCCCACTGTGAGCAGAATTTTTTTATACAAACTTTTTTGGGCCATAAAACCAAATGTTTGTGTCTTCAATCACTGGTTTTATAGCAACCACACAATCACACTTCACATTTTCTTCACATTTAACTGCATTTCATCTTTTGCCAGACTATTCCTTTAAAAATGTCTCCTGACATACATATCCTTCCAAGTTAAGTATTCTCTTGGTCTGCAGTGAAGCCTGATCCACCTGTAAACGTGAAGGCCACAGCTTTGCCAGGCAAGAAGGTCCAGGTGCAGTGGGCTCCTCCTCCAACGTGGCCGGACCCTGTGAACTTCAGTCTTAAATACAAAGTGCACTTCTACTGGGGCAAGCCTAACTTGGCTAACATCGTAAGTCCAATCTGAAAGGCATGTCTGAGCCAAAAATGCGAAAACAAGCTAATCAGCAACATTAGCATTGCTCACGTGTTCCAGATGGGTCCCTATGAGTCGGACAGCGTGGTGCGGAGCGGGCTTGTGGCTGGAAGGACCTATCAAATCCGAGTGTCAGCCATGGACTTCCTGGACTACGGTCAGAGCAGCGAGTGGAGCGACCCTGTGAACATAACTGTAGCTGACGGCTGAGCTACACGACCACCTGACCACCCAGAGCCAACGCTATCGAAGGTAAAACTAGAGGCTTCAAAGAGAAGACTTTTGCTATTTCTAGATTATGATACATGGAAAATGGAGAAAAGTGAGTTAACAATGTAAAATTCACCTGATTCACCGCTTGTAAAAATGAGGTACAGTGTCATTTTTATGAATCAGATTTAGAAAATAAAACAAGTTTTAAAAAGATTTGTTTGTCCATGTCGTGATCAGACATTCCTAAAAGACTAGAAAACACATCCTGGAAGCATGAAGGATGACTCATTCACTGCATAAATCATTTAGTTTTCCACTCACCCCAGACATAGTTATGTGTTTGGAATCCAAATTCTTCAGTTTAGAACCAGAGCTACAAGGCTAACGTCACTAACAAACTAGCATAGTTCCTCAGTAAACACATCCTCAAAAGTTCTCTAAACCCGCTCGGACCATGTCAGGCTCTTCATTATGGTGGAATAGACTTGTGGATGTGGTTTAGTACATATTATGACTTATGATTAATGGGCCAAGATCAGATGGTCGTCGCCACAAAATCAAATTCTTGATCAGTACTTCTACTCCTGAGGTGGTTTGTGAAAACAGACCCTGTTGTCTAAAAAGGCTGCCGCTGTGTTCAGTTAAATGGTGAAGTTTAGTTCATTTTTACAGCTCACAAACTGTGTCCTAAACCACATTCACAAGACTGTTCAATCTCAGCAAAGAGCTGAATGTCGTTGGATGGGTTTTGAGGATGCATTTGAATGACTATTGACTTCCACTTTAAACCTGAAACATGTCTTGGTTGATCAACTACATCTGGATAGTGTGCAAAATTGAACTTTTCAACAAACCATTCCTTCACTCAAGCTGTTTTCACATTTTTGTAAAGTGTGAAAAACTTTTAACCTACATACACTATTCCACCATTGATTTATTTTTTTAGAGAAGCTGACAAGCTTTTTTTTTCAGACACTTTTCCCCCGTTTTAGACTTGTTGCATAGTAAGTTTGGTGTCTTCAGATTCATTTCTAGTCATCATAGCTGGTCCTACATGGCTTAACCCTTAGAAAGTGAGCAGCATGGATCTGTGCCAAAACCGCAGCAAATGGTAAACTGCCATTATACGGCAAAACACCTGAAAAGTCCTGGTTTATGTTGTTCAACAGGGGGGCCCAGAGAGTGGCCAAGCAGTGGTACACCAAGCGAGTGAGTGTGTAGGAGGGTAAACAGCGGTTATAGACTGTTTTACATTGTTTTAGTTGTAATCAGATTTTACTGACATGCTCTGAGTTCTAAGGCTTAAGGTTCATATTAACCAATCACATGTTTCTCCTCACTCTCAAACCTTCTGGCCTGAACAAACTCAACCAGTCCAGGAAGTCAGTCAATTCAGCATGTGGTTCAAATGAATTTATTATCGGTTCATTCAAGCTCATTCCAATGTTACAAAAGACAAATTTTAACTCAAAGGTCAGTTGGCTTTGTATAATCTATTAAATGGACTCAAATGAAATACAAATAGCAGCTGGATTTGGGTTTCTGATTACATGTAGTGGCTCAAACTGCAGGCTTGTTCAGTCAGTCACATCCACCACGAGTGGCGTGACAAACTCGGAATGGCGAACGCCCAGAGAGAAAGATGGCGGCCGAGGCAGGTGGGCCGTGACCTTCTCTGGGCAGTGAGTACCCGGGCCGGGTTTGCGAGTGGCGTCGTTGGGGATGCTGTGGCGGCTCTGGATGGAGAAGGAGGGCTGCCTGTTCAGGTAGATGCTGGGGTCCGTGCTGTTGTAGTGACCCGGCCCGGGCGTCATGGCCAGGTCCTCAGACGGTCCCCCAGTCTTCCTTCGCGTGGACATGGAGTAGCTGGCGCTGGACGGCTTGTTGGGTGCGGAGGAGCCCAGAAGGCTGGGCAGGGTGTAGCGGTTGGGTGCGGGTATGGGGTCCACACTCCGGTAGCGTGTGCGGAAAGCCATGGTGTAGGAAGGTGGCCGAAGGTGGCTGTTCAACGGAGGAGCCTTCTCCGGGCTGTAAGCTCCTGGACCAGGGGTTTGGAAAGTGTCGGCTAGGAGGGAGAACACTGACTTCATTACTGCTTATATCTGTGACCATCAAAGTCATAAGAAGATTCATTACTCAAACCTTACCATGTTATAAAATAGGCCTTAAGGAACAGCTCAACAAAAACATGTCATATAGTGCTGAAAACCACATAAGCAAGTCTAGTTGTAGGGGGAGCAGTGTGTGGGGAGCAGTGTGTGGGGGAGCAGTGTGTTTGGAGCAGTGTGTGGGGAGCAGTGTGTGGGGAGCATTGTGTGGGGAGCAGTGTGTGGGAGAGTAGTGTGCGGAGAAGCAGTGTGTGGGGGAGCAGTGTGTAGAGAAGCAGCGTGTGGGGGAGCAGTGTGTGGGGATCAGTGTGTGGGGAGCAGTGTGTGGGGAGCAATGTGTGGGTGCCATTGGCAGTCCTGTGATTCGAACGCACAACCTTTTGATCACAGAGGGAACTCCCTAATGGCCAGGCCACCAGTTGTTACAGGTAAGTGATTGGTGATTTATTCAGATTCCACAGCTAATGGTAGAAGAAAACTGGATTTTTCACTGTTTCTGTCAGATTTAAAGGCACCAAAAGCATCGTTCCTTCTCACCAGAAAGCTTCTTTCTCCCCAGCATTGAGTAGGACGGAGTGCCGTCTCTTCCGAAGCGAGTGATCCTGGCGTCCACTTGGTAAAGAGGGCCTGGACTGGAGTCCACAGACACCACTTGGTGAAAGATCAGAGTCAGAGTGCAACATAAGAGAGGCATTTAGGTTAGGAGGCGTTTCTTATTTTTACACACACACATTGCAATAGTTCAGAAAAGAATAGACACCTGTGCATTTTACACACACAAACACACACACACACACACACACACACTGCAATAGTTCAAAAAAGAATAGACACCTGTGTGTTTTACACACTCACACAGAGTAACAGCCTCTGCTTTTCTGGCAAGGCCCCTTTTCTGGAACATTGCTGTGAGAATTTGATTGTACTCTGCCAGAAGAGCATTAGTGAGGTCAGGATGATGTTCTGGAACACTAACTCATCCCGAAGGGAGATCCATCACTAAAGAGAATGCAGTTCACCTGCTCCACAGCGGGGGGTGCTTCATATTTCTCTAGGTGATGCTGTGACTGTATATCTGGATACTTTTGGGCAAATAGTTACTTATGGTCCAATTTCTATTTTCATTTTATCACCCCCCCACCCCTTTCATCACTGGTTTGATATGATTTGGATGCTGGGGATGGTACGGGGATGGTACGCTGTTAGGAGCGTCGCAAAGGTTTTTAACAGACGCTTTTATTCAAAGCGACTGCCATTCCCCAACTACAGGGGGCACTCTCCCTAAAGCAACTTGGGGTTAAGGGTCTTGCTCAGGAACCCAGTGAAGGTAGGATTCAAACCCATGACCTCTTGGTCCAGAGGCAAGTATCCTACCCACTAGGCTCCACCACCCAAGAATATCTGGCCAGGAGCCGCTCTGTGGTTAGAAACTGAACACTGTTGGGGAGCATAAGGATGAGTCACACAAACAGGATGGGATACAGTAACTGTGGAGCCAGTAAAGAGGCCACAGTCAATGGGGAGATCTTTGGGATTCAACCAATATAATTGTACCACCATTCTTAATGTTATTATCTGGGCCCCCTGGTGGTAGGAAGCCATTACTACAGCACTAGACATCCAGTGTGTGTGTGTGTGTGTGTGACAATTGCATTAGTGCACAACGTAAACACATCAGTGGCATGATTACAGCAATCCCTATTATATAAGCAGGGCTGTGACTGTTAGTTTAGATATCAAATGCCCCGCCGGTACTGTAATGCATCTGCAGCTGTATTACAGTTTACGGAGGCGAGGCTCATGCATGTCCAGCATTTATGATGAGTGGGAAGCCCTTAGCTCAGCCGTGTATAAATAACTACAGCGCGCTGGAGCGGCGGGTGTCTGGTTCCAGACTGTGTCACTCACTGTTGCTGCTCAGGCGGCCGTGGAAGGAGTACGCCGGACTGCTGGGCTTGGTGTAGTCGTGGTTTATGTAACCGATGGTGGGGGGGAGAGCGTAGCGCCCCGGGCCGGGCCCTGCAGCCAAGCAGACACAAAATACTCATGCAAGTGATTCAACAAAGCACAGGCATCGGTGATGAATCACCACGAGATGATTCAGGGCAATGGAAACGCATGGTGTCATGGTAACCCTCCCACTGACCGGGCCTTCTGAGTTTCTGGCTTGAGCTCCCAACTTTGGTCCTAACTGCTGGATTTGGATTTATAATTGGGAAATTTGTTTCATATTCCAGTTTTCCGCCCCCATCTTCCTTCTTTTCCCATTCTTTCGCCCCCTACACTTCCTGTAGGGTATTACAGTCTGTCAGAACAGTTAGCAGCCATTCCTGAGCTCACCAATGTTGTGGCCAAGGTTAAAGTCTGAAACCCAGATGGTGGGTTTATTTCATGCTAAAGCAGAACACTGCATTGTTTTAGGGCTGTCACAAAGGATTTATTAATTAAAATGTACCTTACAGAATCAGCTCTATGACTGGTTTGGTGATTGGTTAACATTATATATCAATATATGCCTATTCAGAGCCTGATTTGCATATAATTCTATGTATTTTTACCACATACAGTCTTAGGCACCCATATTATATCTACAGTTCTTATTTAAAAACGATTTAACTGGATGTTTACTATTTATAAAAAAACAATATTAGAATAAATACGTCATTTTAATAGACTAATGTTAATGTGTATGTTTAAAGGGCCCATATAATTAGTAACTTTTCTCATTTTTGTGAAATAGAAGTCAAATATAACAGCAATGTTTTACTTTTACCCCCCGTCCATCAGATCTGTAAATGGCAAGGTTTGCCAAAGCAGCCTGTTTTCAATTAGCTGTTTTCATGATGTCACAGAAATACATTTATTTGCATATACTAGCATTTGACGCCTCACTCGTAAGCACTGAAATGTTTGAAAGTGATTCAGGACAATGGAAATACATCTATATGGTGTCTTGATCAATGTTTCAATCTTCCTCATTCTTTCCCCACTCTGTCGCCCCCTACGCTTCCTGTAGTGTATTACAGTCTGTCAGAACGGTTGACGTTAGCAGTCATTTACAAGCTTTGCGATGTTGTGGCCAAATTTATATTCTGAAACTTTTCTGTGGCTAACCCAAAACTTTAATCACAATTTTGATCAACAAACCATCATTCCACCAATTATGATGCAAAAGACGAGATATTCTGGGTCAAAACTACATGAGAAACTAATGTCATTCCAATCCCGTGGCTTTGTTGTATCCGTTCAAATGTAGTTATTTAATTATAAATATTTCGTGATTATTTCAAACTCTAAAATGAAAAATGATCTGTTTATTTATTATAAATGACTTGTTGAAGCCCACACTTTGTTAAAGAGCAGAACTTCTTTTCCACAGTTATGCAATTAGCTGAACTTCACCCAGCTTAGTTCACACATGCCAAACACATTTCTGAAACCATGAACCACTGCTGTAAAAAGACTCATTTACAGCCAAGTGAGTTTTATCAGGCAGTGAAACTTTAGACATTTTATTTACGCATAAACTTCAGCCCAGGAGACAAGCAGGTGTTCCAGTGGAATCCTTTTGATTGCTGCTTTGGTTTCTTATTGGATTCTTGTTTTTCTCTCCAATCTGGCAGATCTACTTTCAGCCCAAATCCAAATAAAAAACACTTCGTCCACCTTTAAGAGGCTTTGATGAATCCCCTCATCTCCCCACAGCCATATGTACAAACAATATCAATGACGATGGCAATAATTCATTAGGAAAGAAAGGAGTTCCATATGTTGACCCCTGTTTTGTAAAAACTGTCTGACGAGAGTCTTCAAAAAGTTTCTGCACTTTTATATTTTGGTTGGAAGCGGTGAAGTCTGGAAGAGCAGGAACTGGGTGTGTCTCAGAGTTTAGCTCTGATTTCCACCTGTTTTGAGCTCAGAGAAGCTTTAAGGGGAAGAAGATTTTCGTGTGACGATGATGTGAAAGCAGCGGTGAATCAGAGACTACTCTCACCAAAACATTTTTTGCTGCTGGCATTAAAAAGTTGGTTGGACGCTGGGAAAATTACATCACAAAGGAAGGAGACTGTGTAGAAAAGTGAAGTCATTTGTTTTGAATGTTTTGAAATGTTGTGAATGTCCCTCGTATATGTGTGTGTGTGTGTGTGTGTGTGTGTGTGTGTGTGTGTGTGTGTGTGTGTATTTACAGGCTCTTATGTTTTATCTAAAGATCCCACCACTAGTTAATTTGATATTTTGGGACCTATTATTGCAAAAACACTGTATACACACGTGACCAGTGGAAATGCAATACTTAAGTAAAAGTATTCTAGATAAAATACTACATTAAGTAAAACTGCAGGTAATCTATCAGTATTTGTAACTGAGTAAAAGTACACTTGGCAAAATACTACTTGAGTAAAATAATAAGTATTCTATCTGTATTTGTACTTGAGTAAAAGTCTTTGAATGTATTTAAGTATCAAAAGTAAAAATACTAATCATTTCAGATTTATTTCATTGCAGATCCGGAGAAGTTCTTAATAGAACATCAAATGAATATTTCTTAAGATCTGTATTAAGCAAGTACTTTTACAAGTATTTTACAATTTTACCAAGAGTGCATCTACTTTTACAGAAGTATTATAGTACAGAAGAATAGTAGTTTTTTTACTCTTGCTATTCACACATAAGTTCCCAAATCATTTGTGGGAAATAAAAAAAAAACACAAATATGTGGGAAATAAACAAATAATTCATTGTAACTGATGAAATCAAAAGGGAATCAAATGGAAGCAGATGGTTCTGGAGCTCACCCTTTTCCCTGCCGGCGATGAGGGGACGTCTTCGGACCACCTCTTCCATGGAGTTGGTGCTGGAGCTACAGCGTTACTGGTGTAAGGCCACTGTCCAGGTCCGGCACAGGTTGAGGATTCGGTGACACAAACGCAGGAAGGACAACCGCAGGCTGAATTATAGATGACCACTACAAGGCCGAGAAACACTATCCTTGTCCAGAGCTTTGCCTACACCCAGTGTTACATCTTTCTGCACTGCCCGATTTCAAATATCTCCATCTCAGAGACCATATACATCCTCGCTCCAGACCTTAGACTTAAATGAGCTCTGTCCTGGTGTTATATATGTAAATGAGCTCTGTCCTGGTGTTATATATGTAAATGAGCCCTGCCCTGGTGTTATATATGTAAATAAGCTCTGTACTGGTGTTATATATGTAAATAAGCTCTGTACTGGTGTTATATATGTAAATAAGCTCTGTACTGGTATTGTATATGTAAATGAGCCCTGCCCTGGTGTTATATATGTAAATGAGCTCTGTCCTGGTGTTATATATGTAAATGAGCTCCGTCCAGGTATTGTATATGTAAATGAGCTCTGTCCTGGTGTTATACATGTAAATGAGCTCTGTCCAAATTCAAGTTGATTGAAATGGTCCTTAAAATTTCAGGGTGAAGGGGCGGTAGCTAAAATGCTGTAGATATGTTAGCTGTAGATATGTTAGCTTGTTTTACGCAAAGTTTTAACCGTTTTTCTGTTTGGTTTTTGGGTGTTTCAGTTGTGTCCAAACAGCTGAATTCTAAAAATAATCTTTTTATCATATTGACTGGGTTGTAATAAAAAAGCAAGTAATACAGAAACGGGAGAAAACCCTCAGGGTTCTAAGTGTAAACATTTCGATTGCAATACGAACAACATGCCTTTAATTCGCTGAGAGATAACCTGAAATCAAAATACTGGTTTAACTTGTTACATCATGCAGGGTCATATTCAACACACTTCATCATATCATGCAAAAAGTCTTTTTTTGTCCTGAGCTCTTCCATCTGACCAACATTTAAAGGACCAGTTCAACCTCACACGTTTAGAAGTCACCAGCTCTGTGTCATTTAAATAACGCTAATGGGTGACTATTGGCTTTCATTCACTGTTAGCAACGTTAGCGTTGAAGTGTTCTGGTGAAACTGGTATTTGCTGTGTTAGGTGTTTGGGTGGCACTGGGTTACTGAACAGAAATGTTTCTAAATGTATAATTTATTGGTGCCATAATACTAGACCCCCTTATGGTTTTCTGTAGGAGGTTCTGTTTAGGAGACTACATTTAGATTTTTTTAATATTTTCATTTTTTGTTCTATTTTCATTACATATTACAGCTACTACTGACCTCCACTGTAATGACAATTCTAATGTGTATATATATATATATATATACACACACACACACATAAACATACACACACACACACACAATCTGGGGCGTACATCTAATATCTATGAAACACAACCTTCCCTCCTCCCCTACCACCAGCAGTAATTAGACACGATTTAACATATATAATTTAGTAACTGTAGATGATGTATTAGGACCATATGCACGCCGGCCTCCCTGCTGCGGTTTCAGATTTCTCGCCCGGATCTGGTGTCCCGCTCTGATGGAATGTTAATTATGGCTCAGAGTTTGATTTTAATTTTATTGTTGTTTAAAATCCAGCTCTGTGTGGACTGATTAGATGCTGTGAGACGAGTGAAGCTGGCGCTGAAAAGTGAGCCCAGAGACAGAGAAGGGTCCGGTTTGCACAGGGAGCATTAAATATTAACCTGGAGGCTCTCGGAGGGCCCCCCAGCAAACTGACCCACTTCTGCTGTTGCTGTGGTGGTGAAAAACAGCATACACACCTGAAGAACATCCACAAAACCAGGAGCACAGACACCTTCACTGCTTGGAAAGAGCTCATATCATCTAAACTGAATTTGGTATGAGTTTAATGTAGCATGCAAAGGTTTAACCTGTAAGCCCGCCCCCACCCATATATGGAAAAGCACCCCACTGCATTTCCATATGTTCTGTCAGCCCACTGACAGAACAAATTTACATATACCCACCCCCTCAGCCCCCAGCCAGTGAGCCCCGCCCACTCACACTGAGGTTCTAAGCCGTGTTACAGCCTGGATTGATTTTTTAATGAGGCACAATTCAGGACGACCAATCAGAACAGAGCTTATTTTTATACACAAACAGAACCAACTAACCTACATACACCCACCCATTCATCTTCCAGCCGTTGAGCCCCGCCCACTCACTTCGAAGTTCTAAGCCATGTTTTGGCCTGAAGTCTTAAATAAGGCACAATGGGGGACGGCCAATCAGAACAGAGCTCATTTCCATATATGAACAGTTACAGATCAACCCTTATATACTGGATTAATCTCTCATAGTAAATTCAGTTCACATGATATGGGCTCTTTTAAAGCAGTGAGTGGTGTTTGTATTATAACATTGCCCCCATCCATACATGGAAAAGCAACAGACCAGCTAATTTACATATACCCACCCATTCCGCCTGCTCGCAGCTCTCCGGAGCCACACCCACTTGTGGGCGGAGACTATCCTGAACGTTCAGAGATCTTGTTTTTTTTCTGTTTGTTTCTAAAACCTAAAATACAATACATTTGTTAATTTTTCTACTTTATGTTTATTTGTGTGTGATGCTGTTTTTAAACCCCAGTGGTGGTTTTTATTATTACATGTTTTTAAATTACAGTAACTTTGGTTCTACATGACACAGGAACACCAAACAAATCTCCAGTGGTGGAATGTAACAAAGTATTTGTACTTCGTTACTGTACTTAAGTAAATTTTTTTCGTATCTGTACTTTACTTAAGTAAAAATAATAATGCCTTACTTTTTATTTTACTCCATTACATTTTGTGGTAATTATCTGTACTTTCTACTACATTTCTACAATTTATGCCGTTAGTCGTTACATTTTATGAATACAATTTCCTCAAAATCTTGCATGAGCTCTAACTAAAATCTTGCTGTATTAGCTCTAACAGGGCTGGGCTGGGACAAAAAATCTGTGGGTTTTTGTATAGGTGGGTTCTTCTGTCACACCGTGGGTCCCCTCAGTGATGCAGGCGAAGCACGCTGACATACTTTAAAGTTTCTCTTTTATTTAAACAAAAACCAAAGAAATAGGCACGAGGGCCAATACAGTTTCCTTCAATTACTATAATACACAAACAAACCCACGGTAAGCGCAACGGAGAACCCACAACTAAACAGTGCACAAACCAGCCTTTAAACACAAACAGAAAACCCAAAGGAACCAATGAACAAACACAATCATTTAACTAACAGAAAACACGTGTATCTAATCCTAACACAAATCCCCTTCCAAAAGTGCAGAACCAAAAACAATACAACGACCCCTGTAGGCCGAAAGAGATTTATTTATCTTGAAGAAAATCCATAGCTTGTTGCATTCACATTTCGAACCTTTTTTAATTTTTTATTTTTAATTGTGTGTGGTCAATAGGGTGTAAAACAATAGTAACATTTATACAGACACACACCCACAAATTGTAAAGGCAATGAACACAAAGTGGAAATCTAAGTGGTCTGTTATTTTTTTTCTGGGGCTGTATGTATTTCGTCATAGGCTCACCTTATATATTACATGATGACCATTTAAATGTGCAAAATAAACAGCCTTTTCCATGGGGCTAATTGTTGACTACATACACTTATGTTTCAAGATTCAAGATTTTTATGAAAATAAGCACATTGTTCCAAAAAGTTTGTGTTTGTAAAAGTGTTTGTTTAGTGTTTGTTTATCAGTCATTTGGTGGCAGTGAGTTGAGGGCTCTGACTGTTTTGGGGAAAAAGTTCTTGCAGTATCTGCCAGATGGAAGGAGGGAGAACAGTGCATGTGAGGGGTGGAAAGTATCCTTCACTATGCTGTCTGCACGTCGGATGATGTGTTTGTCGTAGAGTTGGGAGATGGGTGGGAGAAGGCCTCCAATGATCCTCTCTGCTGTCCTCACTATCTGTTGACTTATTTTCAGTGAAAGTGCAGTCACCTACCAGATGGTGATGTAGCAGCAGAGGATGCTCTCAATGGTTCCCAGGTAAAATGATGGGAGGATGGGAGGAGGGAGACTGTCCTCCTTCAGCTTCCGAAGAAAGTGGAGACAGTGTTGGGCTTTCTTTGTGATTGTGGTGGTGTTCAGGTTCCAGGAGAGGTCATCTGAAATGTGCACACCCAGGAACTTCACACTGTTGACCATCTCAAAAGCAGATCCGCTGATGTGTAGTGGAGTCTGGGCTTCTGAACTCTTCCTGAAGTTAACAACCATCTCTTCAGTCTTCTGCACATTTAGAGACAGAACAATTTTTGAACAATTTTTATTATTGTTACTTCGACATTTTTTAACATACAGGGAAACCAATATTAAAAACATTATATACTTCGGAAAGTACTATAGACTATACATGTACTACAGGTTATGTCAAAGAAAGATCCATACAAAGAACCTTCAAAGAAGTACAACAGTCCTGAAGTCACAGGAAGTAACAGGAAGAGGAAAATAAAATCAAAAACAGGAAACTGAAAGTACAACTAGAAGTAAAAACTAATCCTCTTGTTCCCTGAGTCTCACACAAGGCTCTCAACAAAAGATGGTCTTTGAGAGGACCAAGGGACCCCATTCGTCTTCATGGCTGCCCTCAACTGTAAGTAAAAAAAAAAGGTGGACCTCTGCAGATGAAATTGAATAGAAAGTTCTTCAAAGGTGTGAAGTCTGTTGTCACCCATTATATTATAACCATAGTTATTAAAGATAGGAGAGTGGGGATTCCAATTAGAACGGATCCCACAGGCTTTTTCAGCTGCTCTCCAGACTGATAACATGTGACACTAAAGGGCTGAAACGAAGTTTACACTTATTTAAAGGGATATTAGCAAACCAAACTTCATTCAGCCTCAGAGGAAGAACCAAATGTTCCTCTAGAGAGTGCCAAGAGACATCAATTTTAGGATCGAACCAGCTCAGCAGGGGAAAAAGCCCAGTGATGCAACCTAAAATTGGGAAGTGAAAGTCCACCAGCAAGTCTATCTCGTTGCATTGTGGAAAGTTTAAGACGTGGCCGCTTACCATTCCAGACAAATTTAGTTATTACGCTCTGTAACTTCTCCCGAAAGCGAGACAGGGGAGCATGGAACTCAAAATTAATATGTGAAA
>JBBPCY010000013.1:7707834-7722032 GCA_037974405.1 Brachyalestes nurse | reverse complement strand
CATGGTGGTCTCCGCTCGCTCCGACGCTTTTCTTCTCTCTAGCGCAGCTTCAACTCATCCAAGTTTATACCGAGCCAGACTCCGCCCAGCCCTCCCCGCACCACCCGCTCCAGAAGGTGGGGAGGAACCCTCACACTCCTCACACACACACGCACGGTTTCTCCACTCCCTTCTTATGGTCTTCAAGTACAGAATGTGAGGAAAAAGTTTTTAGACTGAAGTGGAAAGTTAGATAAACTGTTTCCTCCCTTCTGTTTTACTCCACACTTACTTTCTCTTTATTTATTTTGGCTTAAAATACCATCGTGAAGCTCCAAAGCAAAGAAGACCCAAAAGAATTTCAGCCCCAAACAAGATGTAAATGTGAAGTAAAACAAAAGTGAAGAAAACGTTTTTTTATACTTGAGTGAAAGTGGAAAGTGAGATAAAGTGTGAAAAACGTTCTCCTTCCTTCTGTTTTACATCCATTTCTTTCCCTTCTTCTCTTTATTGGCCTAAAATTCACCACCAAAAATGTGAAAGACAAGAAATGTGAGGTAAATCAGAAGTGAGGAAAACATCTTTGCAACTGTGTGAAAGTGAGATGAAAAACGTTTTCCTCCCTTCTGTTTTACTGGACATTTACTTCTTTTCTTTTATTTTGGCATAAAACTTATGCCAAATAAACAAATGTTAAGTAGAACAGAAGCCAGTAGAAAGTTTTTGCTCGTGTGAAACTCCTCCCTTCTCTTTTACATGAATTTCTTAATTTCTTAATTTATTTTTTTCTAAAATAGAATTGTGAAGCTCCAATGCAAAGCAGAACCAACAGAATAAAAACGAAATCCCCCAAAATATGTAAATGTGAAGGAAAACAGAAGTGAGGAAAAGTCGAAGGTTAGTTAAAGTGTGAACAACTTTTTCCTCCTTTCTGTTTAATTTACTTCTTTCCCTTCTTTTTTATTGGCCTAAAATTCACCACCAAAAATGTGAAACATGAGAAAAGTGAAGTAAAGCAGAAGTTGGGAAGAGTTTTTTATACTTGAGTTAAAGAGGAAAGCGAGATAAAGAATGAAAAACTTTCTCATCCCTTCTGTTTAATTTACTTGTACTTCTTTGACCTGAAATTCACCTTCAAAAAAAGGTAAATGTGAAGTAAAACAGAAAAAAAAAAGTTTTTTTTTTACAACTGAGTGAAAGTGGAAAATGAGATAAAGTGTGAAAAAATATTTCCTCCCTTCTGTTTTACATTCATTTCTTTATTTTGGCCTAAAATACAGTCGTGAAGCTCCAAAGCAAAGCAGAACCAACAGAATTTAAAGAAAATGTTTTTTACACCTGAGCCAAAGTGGAAAGTGAGTTAAAGTGTGAAGAGGGACATTTTTTCACAGTTTTATCCACTTTTGCATACACTTCTAAAGAACAGTTTGAGAAGGTCTACAGCCTTAGAAAGGTTCTCCATGGGTTCTTTATGGCGGCAGTAATATCTAGATGCATAAACACTCATCTGAAAGTTTAAATGGTTCTTTGTGTGATTCTTCAAAGACGGTCCTTCAGATGGTTCTATATTGCATCTGGAAAGGTTTCACTTTTGTTACAAGTTAAAGAACCTTTTCGGTACTATATATTGGTTTTGCTTACAGTGTAGCTTCTAAAAAACAGTTTGAGAAGGTCTACACCTTTGGAATGGTTCTCCATGGGTTCTTTATAAAGGCACTAATATCTAGAAGCATAAACACTCATCCGGTTCAACACTAGAACCACTGAACGGTTCTAGTGAAGAAACCTACGTACATTTATTTCGAAAAACACTTCAAATGGTTCTTTAAGGCATCTGAAAAGGTTTCACAATGTTTAAACTAATGTTTTTTTGTTTAATGTAGAAGCTTTTTAGCAAATATTGGACAAGTGCTGTGGAACCTCTTGACATTTGTGAAGGAACTGAGGGGATTTGGGGATTTTATCCTTTTCTTTTTGGCCTAAAACCCAACTGTGAAGCTCCGAAGTAAGAGATCTGAGCAGCAAAAGCAAAGAACCAGCAGAATAAAAAATTTACTCATTTGAAAGTAGACATTTTCTCCACATTTTAACTCACTTTCCACTTTCACTCGTGTGAAAAATGTTTTTTTCTTCACTTCTGTTTTACTTCACACTTACACTTTTCACATTTAAAATACAATTCTGGAGCTCCAAAGCAAAGCAGAACCAACAGAACCAAAACAATCACCCAAAAAAGACGTGAATAAGAAAGTAGGAAAGTATTTTTTTTTTACACCTGAGTGAAAGATTAAAGTGAGGAAAACTTTTTCCTCCCTTCCGTTTTACTTCACGTTTACCATTCACTTCTTTTTTTGGGGTGAATTTTTATCCTGTTGGTTTTGCTTTGCTATGGCTGCTCTGATCTCTCACTTCAGAGCATCACAGTTGTATTTCAGGCCAAAAAAAATGGAATAAAATCCCCAAATCATGCAAAAACAAACCTCAGTTCCTCAGTTTCTACATGAAACCCAAAGAAAGCTTATTTAACCAGAGTGAAACCTTTTCAGATGCCATAAAGAACCATTCCACAAGAACTGTATACAAGTTTCTACACCGAGAACCATTTAACTACACAAAAAACATTTAAACTTTCAAAAGAATGTTCATACTTCTAGACATGACTGCCTTTATAAAGAACCCATGGAGAACCATAAATGTGTAGTTCTTCTCAAACTGTTTTCTGGAAGCTACACTCTTGGAATTAAAAGAGTTCTATCTAGTACCAAATACTGTAACAGTGTCATTTCTCAGAAAGAAACTGTTTAACTATTAAATGTTTAAATGGCTTTCTGAAACTTTGCCTTTACTCTAGAACCCATGAAGAACCACATTTAAGTTAAAAAGGGCCAGAAAGATATTTTCTAAAAGTGTTCTATATAGTACCAAAAAGGTTTGTTGATACATAACTGCAGTAGAACCATATTTAAAAGGTTTTTAAAACATAGGGAATATTTCTCTATCACAGAGAAGAGCAATTTAACCGCTGAAAAAAACAAGGCATTCAAATGGTTCTTGGAGTTCTTTCAAAAAGAACCCTTGAATAATATGGTGTGGACCTCCTTCTTCCTTTTACTCGACTCTGTCTTGAGTCAATACTTCACTGTAGTGACAGAGCCAGTATGATTTAAGGTACTCGACGTCTCCTCTTGGTTACATCGTTCCTCCGAATTCTTCGACCTACTGAAATGTGTTTCCAGGAAAAATCTCCATGTGAACTTGTTACCTTTCTTTAACGCAGAACCATTTTTATGTGGGAGGTTTGTTCTGTGACACACCTTCTCCAGATTTCAATCTGCCCATTTAGGACAGCAGTAATGAGTAGGAACTCTCAGTCTGGCCTCAGGCAACACTTTACCCTGTGTTTAAGAGAACCGCCTTTAAGAAGGGGATTATTTAGTAGTACTTACTGTTATATACAGAACCATGAACACTCATAAAACCTTCAGGATACATAAATAGTGTATGGTTCTTCTCTATGATGGAAACCTTATTGTACTTGGTTCTTACAATAGTGGAATCCTAAGTATAAGTTGAATTATAACAATATTGGAACCCAAAGTATAGGCTGACCTATAACAATAGTGGAACCCTAAGTATAGGCTGACCTGTAACAATAGTGGAACCTTAAGTACAGGCTGACCTGTAGTGGAACCCTAAGTATAGGCTGACCTGTAACAATAGTGGAACCCTAAGTATAGGCTGACCTGTAACAATAGTGGAACCCAAGGTTTAACTGTAAGCTGACTTAATAGTGGAATGCTAAGTAAAAGTTAACTTACAACAGTAGTGGAACACCAGGTTTAAGCTTACTTATAACAAAGGTGGAACCCTTTTTCCACTACTATCTAGAGCCCTTTTGAACACTGCAGGCCTCAGGTGAAGGGTTTTGAATGAAAACTCCAGCACGATGCTGGAAAAACTGACACCACACTTGTCAAAAAGGTGAAAGAGGCTTAAAAACGTTGCCTGAAAAATGACTAACTGTAAAAAAATGGAAATGAAAATCAGCCTCATCGGTGGAAACGGACCTCCCGGCTCCGGTGGCTGTTGAGACCACAGGTTGACTAACCGCCTCCGCGGGTGTTCTGAGGTGGAGGACTTGGCCAGTGACTCACTCGTCCGGCGAGAGCGCGTGCGCTGAAACAATAACCGTGACGGCCGGCTCGCCGGCGGGTCAGCCCGCCACAATGGCGGCCATTATCCACCGCAGACAAGCCTCTTGTTCGACCTTGCGTTTACCGCTCGTCCCACGCTGGCCATGTCTGGTAAAGTGTGAGTGGACTTCCTTTCCAGTTATTAGCCCCAGCGTGCCCGAATAAGAGGCCTGCTATTCCAAGGCCTATGAACCGGGGCCAAGCACAATACGGCTCACAGAGTTGCAGCTCTTCAGGGAAAAGCTGTGTCATTCACCTCCGAATGAATGACACGCCGAAACCGGAGTGTTTACAGACCCCGCAAAGGTCTTTCAAGCTGGAATTTTGTTGAGCTTTGCAGGAAAATTCTGGAAACTACCTCTGTTGGGGATCCAGAGGTACTTCTTGCAGCCTGTAATTAGACTGAAAAAGTCCATGCATCCCGATTTCTCTTTGGGGTCAAGCGCAGGTCGGCTCCAGTTGGGGAACGGAGTGGCCCTGTTCGTGTTTACGGGGGGGGTGGGGGGGGGGCAGCAATCATCATGTTAAACTCCAGTAAACAGGCAAAACACTTTCTCGAAATACCAAAAGTAATTACATGGCTCTTAACAGTAATTACATGCCTGTTGAGTTACAGCTGAAACTGAGAATTATGGGAGGACCAGATGGGATTATATTTATATGAATGGCATCCAAAATCCCATTGGTTTTGGTTTCACTGGGCTCCCTTTATGGACACGCCACCCACCGAATGTGGCTTGTAAGACGGTGAAAAGATGATGGATAGGAAGGATGTAGTTGACACTGGAGAACATGAATAAAGTGCAGGTCTTTAAAAAACGTCAGATTCACTAGAAGGACATAAAGAACCCCAACACTGGACCCCGGACTGGTCCTGGGACATGTGTAGTTTGGAACTGGACTATAGATGTGAGCGGGGTGGGCTCAGGAGCCTCACGGCTGGAATCTGGGCCTGAATACCATTTTTCAATTCTTTAATAGCCACTGGTGTTTCAATACTGCAGTACCAAATAATCCTGGCTACATGTCATATATAATCTTAATTTTATTGTATTCGTGTGTAGTTCATTGTCATATTCTTGTATTCAGTCTTGTTTCCATTCCTTACACTTCCATTATGCTTCCACCGAGTGTTTAGTCAGATACGACGACAGATGAGTCTGGCTGGATTTTGCCAAGACAGCAGTGATGATTCAGAAGACCTAAATCTCTTAAGTGACATTTTTATTGTTAGTTTAGCTGCTTTTCTAAATGAGAAGCCAAGTCTCTGGTCCATTGTTGCCAGGTACTTGATAGAATTTTATGTTCCACCTTTAACGTCACACCATTTAAGGTGGAACAGAAAATAAAACTGAATAAAAATTGAAAACTGAAAACTGAAACTGCACTGTGAGAACAGTAATGGAAATATGAAATGAAGTTATTTTAATGTTTTTATATAGACTCGAATGGATGCCATTAAAAACTATACATTTTATTTTAAACCCTAATAAATATAAGCCTATAATTTGGAGAAATATCAGGGAAATGGCTTTAACCCAAGGGGTTAAAAACAAACTGTCCAAATATTATGTGTGCAAACGAATACCCAAATAACCAGAGAATGTTTAAATATTCTAATGAGTCAGAACCTCCTAGCCCTACTAAAACCAACCATTTTTATTGCTATTAATATTATTCATACCAAATAAGGGTAGTGTGTGTAGAAAGGTTTAAATTCTTACATTTAAAATATAATAAAGATTCCCATGTACCAAAACTTTTGTGTGATCTGTGGATAGAAACTAGCGAATGAGGCTAAAAAGCCATCCAATGACTTATGACTTCACAATTTAGAGACAAAACACATGCGCTGTGCTGTTACACCTCCAAACTCGCTCCCTCTCCCACTGTGGTCTGCGGTTCGAAACCCGTTGGGAACTCCTGATGCAGCAAATTACAGAAAGTGGTGTAATGACTGGGTGGGCTAAACTGACATACACCAGAAAGTAGGTTTTAATTATGGAAAAAACACATCCAGCTAAATGACATTTTGTTGATTTTCTAAGAGAACTTAGCCGCAAAAAAAAAAACCTGCCCGTTTGGAATTCCCCATTTTTTTGTGATGTCACAAGAATAAACAGCCATTTACACACAACCACTTATTCAGCCAAGAGCAATTAAGCCCCGCCCACTTGTGCTGAAGTTATAGGGAGTGTTTCAGCCTGAATTTGAGGCACAATTGAAGACAGCCAATCAGAACAGAGTGCAGTCTTAAAGGTATAGTAACAGATTTTTTTTTTTCAAAGAGGGTATGAGTACATACCACACAAGTGTGTAACGTACCACACGTACCACACAAATATGAAAGAGACAACAAAAATATATGGATACAGGCCTTTTAACTAGACAAACTACTCTGATGTTGTGTTCTGTACTCAGCTATAGGAATTTGGCTTGTTCTCTTTCACTTGACAATATTTTTGTTTCATTTGGTTTTGGAGTATTGTGATGCTACACCTTGGAGGAGTTTCCTAAGTCAAATTCAGGCTAGTGGTCGGTCAGTGTAGTGGAGAACATTGCTGCCCTCCAAGCAGGAGAGTGGGGTTCAGTTCCTACCCTGGGTGACACACAACACCACACCAATAAGAGTCTCTGGGCAAGACTCCTAAGACTACATTCACCTACATATGTGATACACACACACACACACACACACACACACACAAAACAGTCGCTTTGGAGAAAAGCACCTGCTAAATGATGAAAATGTCAATTCTGGTGATTCTAATACACAGTCCTAAAACCAACTAAACCAAGGCACTGAGGTAGAAAGAGGTGGGCACTTGCAAAACTCCAATAAAGCGAACGCATTACATTCCAGTTTTTGCTTGAATGAGATTGTATACTTTCCATTTGCTCTCTGGACGAATGATTTCTATAATAAAGTAAATAATTGCAAGGCCAACTGGGAGGTGCTGAGTTTACAGACAGAAAATGCAGTTTCATTTTTATAAGGTCATGTACCCTGTTTGTTTGCAGACGTTCTGTTGCTTGAATTTGCTGCGCTGAGCGATTTCCTGGCTTTATTAAAGATCTTTATGAGAAAGCAGCCTCTCAGCGCTGGCTTTTCAGTCCGGTAGGTTTCAGTAGCAGGAGCGGCTGTTTAGGGCGGAAGGTATGAAAAGACTGAGCCTCTTGATACTTTGACTGAAACATCCTGGTCTTGATTTCAGTTGAGCTTAGAGCTCTGAATCCCCACCAATCTTCTGTTGTATGACTTTTATGAGATTCCCAGAAAAAGACCTCCACTGCTCCCGGTGTCCACCACGGCTCACCAGAAGAACCAAAGATATTTTCATTTATTTCCTGTTTAATTTAGGCTTGGACATCAACATAACAAAGACCAACAAACCTAAATGTCCTCCATCCACACTGTTCTGCACCGGTCCACCATTAAAGACTGGTCTCTCATGCTGGTCTGGAATCTTTCACTTATTCCAGATATTCTAGAATGTCATTTTCTATTCTCACTATTCTGGGATGGTCTCCTCATTCACAATGTTCTAAAATGTTGTCCTTCAATTAAGATTCACGTCGTTCTAGAACAGGGGTGGGCCACTTCAGTCCTGTAGACCGTGGTCCAGCATGTTTTGGTGATTTCCCTGCTCAGAAACAGCTGGTTCACCTCACCAGTGAGGTTTAGTGAATGTGTTTGAGGAGAACCGCCATCAAACTGTGCAGTACACCGACTCTCCAGGACCGGAGTTGCCCACCCCTGTTCTAGAAGGTCTCACCTAATCTACAAATTCTAGAATCCTCCTCCTCCTCCATGCACACTGTTGTAGAAGGTGCTCCCATATTCTTGATGTTCTAGAACTGCCTTCCACCTTCACACTGTTCAAGAATGAACTGCCTATTCCAATGTTCTCCCCCATTCACACTGTTCCACCATGTTCTCCTCATCCACACTGTTCCACAATGTTCTCCTCATTCACACTGTTCCACAATGTTCTCCCCATCCACACTGTTCCAGAATGTTCTCCTCATTCACACTGTTCCACAATGTTCACCCCATTAACACTGTTCCACAAAGTTCTCCCCATTCACACTGTTCCACAAAGTTCTCCCCATTCACACGGTTCCACAATGTTCTCCTCATCCACACTGTTCCAGACTGTTCTCCTCATTCACACTGTTCCACAATGTTCTCCCCATCGACCCTGTTCCAGAATGTTCTCCTCATTCACACTGTTCCACAATGTTCACCCCATTCACACTGTTCCACAAAGTTCTCCCCATTCACACTGTTCCACAATGTTCACCCCATTCACACTGTTCCACAATGTTCACCCCATTCACACTGTTCCAGAATGTTCTCCCCATTCACACTGTTCCACAATGTTCTCCTCATCCACACTGTTCCAGAATGTTCTCCCCATTCACACTGTTCCACAATGTTCTCCTCATCCACACTGTTCCACAATGTTCTCCCCATTTACACTGTTCCACAATGTTCTCCTCATCCACACTGTTCCACAATGTTCTCCCCATTCACACTGTTCCACAATGTTCTCCTCATCCACACTGTTCCACAATGTTCTCCTCATCCACACTGTTCCACAATGTTCTCCCCAATCACACTGTTCCACAATGTTCTCCTCATCCACACTATTCTACATTGTTCCAACTACTCCAAGTTTTAGAACGTTCATCTCACATCTCACTCTCACACTGTTCCAGAATGGTCTTCATCATTTATACCATGATAGACTGGTCTCCACATTCATGCTGGTCTAGAATCGTTCACTTATTCCAGATATTCTAGAACACCATTTTCTATTCTCACTATTCTGGAATGGTCTCCTCACTCACACTATTTTAAAATGTTGTCCTCCATTCTAGAATGTTTTCTGATTCTCACCTAATTCTAGAATGTCCTCCTCCATTCACACTGTTCTTGAACGAAACACATTTTCCAAATGGTCTACAGCATTCTCCCCATTCCCACTCTTCTAGACTGTTCTCTACTATTCACACTGTTCTAGAACATCTTATTCACACTGTACTAGTGTTCACACTGCATTGCTTTTTTAAATTATTGCAACAACGCAGCTTTCAAAAGAAAGTTGAGGATTGCTGGGTTGCCAAGGATCCACTGAAGAATGGTTCAGCCTGATTCTAAAAGGGTTCTGCAACCGTAAACCAAAAGGAAAAGCTTAATCCTCACATTTAGTAATTGTTGTGACTTCTTATGAATTCACAAAACATCGATTCCAACTGGAGACGAGGGCTGTAGCCCAGCGGGACAGTCGTTATTTTCAAGCTTTGCCATAAACTTGTTGCCCAAAGCAGTACGTCTGAATCTATGGGGCCATCCATTCTCCAGAAGTCGTCTTCAAGACAGCACAACATGAACCTAATGAGACAGGGAAGCGCTGGTTATCAGGAGGCGGTGATTTAGTGGGTGAATGCTGGCATGTGGAACGCATTATCCCACCGTAAAGATTTCGGGGGGGTGGATGAATTCTCTCCGGGACGCAGAGGGCTGGGGCTCGGCCCTGGAGTCGACGAGTGTGAAAGTCTCTGGCTTCCCCTCCTCGGAGGAGCATGAAGCCGACGTGCCAGTAATGTAATGATGATTTCCCAGGGGAGGTTGAACTTCAGTCCAAGCCACCTCAGCATTATATTTCCAATCAGCTTGGCAGACGGGGATGAGGGGGCTCTTAAAGCCGTCTGGAGCGGCGGGGGGAGGCTCCGGCAGTTGTTGTAAATCAGGCCGTTTTCTTCCTAATGCGGAGAGACAGTCAGCGACCCCGGCGGTGCAATCCCCATTGATTGAGAAAAAGCGTTTGTTTGAAATAAAAAGTCAGGGCCTTCCAGCGGCGCCCCAGCATTTGATACAAGGTGCTACTTCCAGGTTATCTGTTTGGGACGCAGTGAGAGAAGCCAAAGAACACGAAATCCAATCGTATTTTGTGAAGGATCTCCGCATTCGCATAGTTTCTAAAGCACCTTTGGCATCCGCCGCAGTAATGCATGACAGATGCACATCAGCCACGTGCTCACGGCGGGGAGGAGTCATCAAACATATAGGCAGCGTTTCTATTGGCTAATCCGGTCAATACCTTTCCCCCCTCGTTCAGGCTCTAGTGGGTGTAAGCCATAACTTTCTTTGATTCTTTGCAATCTGTTAAATTCAGAACTCAGAACTCAACAAGGGCTCCACGGTGGTGCAGAGGGTAGCGCTGCGCCTCACACCTCCAGGGTTGGGGGCCTGAATCCGGGTCCTGGTCTTGAGTGTGTGCAGTTCTGTATTAGCTAGTCTCCCTCACAAGCTCCTGCATAATCTTCAGTTAGTACAGAACTCCACTGTCTGTGTTATAACCAGAACAACCTCGACTGAACACATCACTCCGGTCCTTCGCAATCTTCACTGGCTTCCTGTCAAACACAGAGTGGATTTCTAACATTCAAAGCTCATCACAACCTCCCATACCTCTCTGACCTCTTACACATCTACACATCTACACACCTTCCTCACACACCTTCCTCACACACATCTACACACCTTCCTCACACACATCTACACATCTACACACCTTCCTCACACACATCTACACAATCTCCTCACACACATCTACACATGTACACACCTTCCTTACACACATCTACACACCTTCCTCACACACATCTACACACTCTCCTCACACACATCTGCACATCTACACACCTTCCTCACACACATCTACACACCTACACACCTTCTTCACACATATCTACACACCTTCTTCACACACGTCTACACACCCTCCTCACACACATCTACACACCTACACACCTTCCTCACACATCTGCACACTCTCCTCACACACATCTACACACCTACACACTTTCCTCACACACATCTGTACACTCTCCTCACACACATCTACACATTTTCCTCACACTCATCTACACACCCTACTCACACACATCTACACACCTTCCTCAAACACATCTACACACTCTCCTCACGCACGTCTACACTAATCCTCCTCACACACATCTACACACTCTCCTCACACACATCTACCCACCTTCCCCACACACATCTACACATCTACACACTCTCCTCACACACATGTACACATCTACATACCCTCCTCACACACATCTACACACCTACACATCCTCCTCACACACATCTACACACCTACACATCCTCCTTACACAGTGCCCCCCGTCTCTGGAACTCCCTTCCACTAGAAATCCGCAACATCAACTCTCTCCCAGCCTTCAGATCACATCTTAAAACTCACCTCTTCAAACTTGCCTACCCTCATTGACGTCATCTCTTGACTGCACTCTTTTTAGCTTTTCATTCTTGTGATCTTACATATACTTTTATTTATTTACTCCCTCTGACCTTGATTTTTCTTCTTACACTTTCGTGATTTTATGTATGCCATGTTCTCTCATTTATATTTATTTATTGTTTTTCTATTTGTCATCCTTTGCTTTTTTCCCAATGTTATAATTGTTTTACTTGTATGTAAGTGTCCTTGAGTGCCTTGAAAAGTGCCTTTAAATACATAAATGAATAAATAATAATGTATAGATAAGGAGAGGTGTGTGTATATATATATATATACATTCCATTTATTATACTGTTTAAAACATCTTTTTTAGGTCCTCAATGTTGACTCAACCCTGTAACCAGAGCACATTCACTCCTTCCACAAGATATTCAAAACTAAGTCACAACTTAGACTACCATAAAACCAGTGTAAGCATATTTATTTTTGTAAATTCCATTTACTATGTTGCTTAAAACGTGTTTTTTCATTAGTCGTCCATTGTCCGCTGTATGAACTTTTCGTGGTAAAGTAGCTGTGTTGTGGGATTTTCTGGGTTAGCCCTCGATCCCCACGTTAATCAGTCCGTGGTTGTCTGTGGCCCTGTCACTGATTCACTGGTTATCCTTTCATGAACCAATTTAATAAGTACTGACCGCTGCATACCAGGAACATTCTAGTCAAAGTTTCTCAGATTCTTTTGCTTTCACATCTTCCTGTTTCCAACACCTCAGTCTCAAGAACTTACTGTTACAATCATTAATTCATTCTAACTGTTGCTGTTTGTCATTCAGAGTAGTTTAATTTGGTTAGAAGAACCAGGCATGTCAAAGTCTATATGCCCTGCATGTACCTCTCTGCCATGATTCCTTTCGAATGCAGCATTTCACATTAACCCGACTGACTCTGTATAAATGGATAAATTATGCAGAAATATATTTTAAAAATCACTGGACTTCCTATGCAGGAAAGCTTATACAATGTGAATGACAACAGTATACTGTACTATGAGATTGCATGCAAGTTTACTACTTATATAACTAACTGATAACATTTTAAGTTTATTGAAGATATTTCTGTGGATTAAAAATAAATTAGTTTATAAAAGTGAGGCTTCTGGTTTCTCAAATTCTTTGAAGAAATGCTTTAGTTTACAGTGTGGTAAGTGTAACGGTATAAGAACAAATTGATGATTTACTCAGAAATGACACAAATTTATTCATTAATTTTCTGTAACTGCTTAATCCTCATTAGGGTCGCGGGTACCTGGAGCCCACCACAGGACACACACACACACACACACACACACACACTCACACCTATGGTCAATTTAGAATCCCCAATTCTACTGACAGCATGTCTTTGGACTGTGGGAGAAACCTGGAAACCCCAGAGGAAACCCACTCCACCACGAGGAGAACATGCAAACTCCACACACACACACACACACACACACACACACACACACACACACACACATGAACATAAGATCAGGACCTGAATTCAAACCTCCAACCATGGAGGTGTGTGGCACAGTGCTACCCAACGCAGCACTGTGGGGCCAAATACAAATTTTTAGACCTAATTGATAATTATTTAGAAAATGTAGTATGACTTTATAAAATTGAGGCAAATGGTTTCCCCAGTTCTTTACAGAAAATGCTTTAGTTGACAGTGTAGTAGGTCAGATGGTATAAAACATTCCCATTCTAAAATATAAAGAGTGTCATTTAGCCAGGCACTAAGTAATGCATCATTATTTGGTGTTAAAAAGAGGTGGTGATTGTAATTTATAATACCACCAAACACACGCAGTCGTTTATCAGCTTTTGACAGTGGGCTGATAAATGTGAAAACACGCGGCCCACTTTATCTCCCCAGCAGCACCGCTCCAGTCAAACTCAAGACAACAGCGGGGTCATATCCTCTTGAACTTTTAAGATCCACATTTTCTATGCGAGAAACTTGCCTCATTCTAGATGCCACTCCAGCTGATAATGAATAAAAACTTGTATATAATTAGACCTTATATTTCTGATGTCCTTTACAATTACATTTATAAAGAGCAGCAAGATCCCAATATTAATATGCAATAATATGCAATAAAACTTGCATTAACACAGGAATGATGTGACTGTCTGACACAACCGCTGTGTCAGACTCTAAAACAAAGACCATGCAGATGACCACACACACAGACTAACAAACACACACATCCAATACACCATGACAGTTTCTCCTATGTGCAGTTCTACTTGGGTGCAATTTTTGAGTACCACTACTAGTATGCAAAATGTGCAATTTAAATTTGGAATCCATGTGTGTTTGTATCCACAGTGTTCTAAAGTGTATTTATATATCCATTCTGTATCCACACATATGCTCACTAAGTACATACAGACTTGTCAAAGTTTACATATAGTTCACACACACACACACACACACACACACATACACACACACATATTTATAAATGACATAAACGATTTCAAGTACTTAGTTGTTTATTTGTACATGATTTGAGCTTCCAGCTCATAAAAGCCATGAAAACAGGAATTCAAAAAATTAGAATACTGTGAAGGAATCACCCCCCAATTTAGAGGGCATGAGAGTCACACACAACTCCTCTACTGAACTCACAGCTCCTGCACAGGTTTGGGGTTTTATCAAGAGGAAAATGAGGTTCAGACCCAAAAACAAAGAAGAGCTG
>JBBPCY010000013.1:7667796-7682796 GCA_037974405.1 Brachyalestes nurse | reverse complement strand
TCTGATAAATGCTGTAAATTGTAAATATATCCCTTACTGACCGTAATAAGAATAGCCGGCAGCCAAGTAAATCAAGGGCCCTGGAGCTTCATCTCAAAACTATGCCTATAGCCTTCAGTGGAAATACATTTGTGATTATTTTCCTTTTTAATTGTTGTTTTTTTGTTGTTTACATCTCATCTTGAAACATCTCGAGAACCTTTACCATGGAATTCTCATATTTTTACTTTTTAATTTTATTTATATTTTGCATTAAGTGATTATTTTTCTTTCTATTTTTTTGTATCCCATTACCAGTTGCTGTCTGGGCCAACTCTATCAGATCAAACCTTCTCGACTGATATACTGAATTCCAGCATGTGTTGTGACAGATGTAACGTCACTTTACTGTGATGTGTTAAAATCACCAATTTTCAATGGTATGGTTTATCCCAATTAGTTACAAGCCATGTGCTCCCTTAAAAATAAGGGTTATTTGCATGAGGAGAGATATTTTTGGCCCCCTAAAGAACTAGTGAAACCATTTTTGAACATGTTATATATGTGTGGGCTTGTATGTGTAAAGAACCAAATCTTAAAGCTTAAAGACGCTCCCCATACTTGAAAGCTGAATAGGGCTTAAATAGGTAAACATGACACAAATAGCCAAACAGGCTTTTAGTATTCGTCAGTACTTCCAAATAAGTACTCAAATCCTTATTCTCATGATCATCCTGAATATTATAGCTATAATTCAAAGTAGTTTGTTTATTGGAGTTTGATATATTTCCAGTAGGAGCAAGATTGAATTAACAGCTGCTTTATATAGCACCATATGTTGCTATAGGTGACATGATTATGTCCTTTCATTACAAAAAAGCTTGCGTAGATGCTAAAGATGTAACGTCAATGATTTAGAATGATTTTATTTATAACTTTCAGGACTTTGGGGCAACACTTGTAGAAAGGGTGGCAAATGAGGTGAACAAAACATATCATTCGCTCCACTGTCCATTCAGGCAATAGACAGAAACTAAAAACACCAAAAAATATGAATTAGATGTTGTTAGTAATGAAAACCAACATATTTTTATTTGACCTTTATTTTTGACTTATATTGTTCTTGTCTTTGTGTCTCTGTGTGTCTGGGCAGTCATGACCTATACAGTTTTCTCTGGTATCAATCAAGTTTTTATGATTCTGATTCTGATAAGTCCATCCGTTCAGCCAAAAACAGAAGATAAGGTGAAAAGGTGTCTTCTCAGCTCTTGGAGGACATGGCTTGATTCAGGAATATCATATGTTGTCCACTGGGGCAGATCCGAGACATTAGCTGCTGGTCGGAGAAGGATCCCTGTGGAGGACTGTGACACAAATCGCTTACTGTAGCTCATTACCTTCAACGCCCATGCTGGGTTTGCTCATGTTTATCCAAAACATCCCGCAGTCTCTCCCGGCCTCCCTTCCGGCCAAACTCACTCTGAGTCACGGCTACAGGAACTGCTCTGGCGGGCTTCAGGAAATGCTTTTAGTTGCACTATGTGGAAATGTCCTTTTAGACGTTCTTCCACGTCAACATCTCAAAGGACATGTGAAGAGCTACCTGAGGATGCTGCTGAAGGTGCCCCTACTTGTACAGAGGTCTAATGATCATTTCTAAAAGCAAATAAACGATCGATCAATTACGACAATTATTTTCAATTATTCAATAAATTATCTTCTGCATGTTCTTCAAACTTTGCCCAGTCACAGAGCCGTCATCATTCAAGGTTCTGACTGTGTGACAAGTGAACTGTTCTTGTGCGGAACAGCCATGCACCATGAGCCATATCGCCCCCACCCTTCCTGTAGTGTACTGCAATTTGTCAGAATGACAGCATGTATCATATGACCATTATGGAACCATTAGGAACCCTTTTTTGGTTTGTTTGAACTGCTTCATTGTTTGTTTATTTGTCATAAAAGCTCAATGTCTCATGACTCTTTCCTTGAGAAAGGAGAAAAAATGAAGAAAATTAAATAAATGGCAAAATTATTTATGCGGTTAGTCGTTGAAAGTTTTTCTTTCTACCCCACATACAGTGTAAATGCCAAAGACAACCTTTTCAAATGGTTCATTTCCAGTCAAAACAGACCAGTTATTCAGCTTTCAGGGTCTAAAAAGAAAACGGAAACAGATATTTACCAGAAGATTATGCATAAATATAACATTAAATGCTCCACTATTTAACAGGTCCATTTTTTGTCTTTGTTACTACAGGCTTCATTATTACAGACTCATTTCACATCTCTATTTTGGGCGTTCTAGTGTAAATGTTCTTCTTTTTTGTTCTTTTTTCCCCTCAGTAAAGGCTTATCGAACAGCTACACCTCCTTTCAGACCCTTAGTGTTGAGACCTTTCAGACTTCTCACAGTGGAAGGATGCACAGGAACACCTGTTGATTTTCTCCTCAAAAATGAAAGCTTTTCTTGCTGTTTTTCTGAGGGGGCGGTTTTGGTGGTTTTGCCAGGCTGTTAGGTTAGGTGTGCCGTTTTCTCTCTTTAAACGATTTTTTTTATTAACTCCAGTTTTAGATTTAGTTTTTTTTAATGCGTTTGCCTTCTTTATGTGATGAGCTTCTATCTAATTTTAGATTCATTTAGAGAGAAATGGCAGCTGAGGTGTGTGTGGGTAGCAGCCTGTATGAAAGTTGGAGAACAAAATGTCAGTGAGAGCTTTGAGAGCAGCTGTTGTTGGAAGACACAGGTGTAACTGATTATATCTAAGATTGGAAAGGATGGAAAAGTAAAAAAAAAACAAATTATATACGATTTGATTTGATCGTATATACTGAGTGATAGAGGATTAAATATGTTTCAAATATGTTGGATTAAATATTTTATTCATGTCTTAATTATATGCCTCACACCGACTGCACCTTAAATTTCATTGTTCCTTGGAAAAATGACAATGACAATAAAGATTGATCTTATCTTATATTTTCTGACGCTGAAAATGAATAATTCTCCATTAATGGGAGAGTTATTAAATTTGCTCCGATGTTTAAAAGAATATTGTTTTATTGTGATTACCAGTATTGGTACTTAGCCAAGGTGTGTGTGTGTGTGTGTTTGTTTTGCATAAAACATGTTAAAAGTGGACCTCAATGGAAAAAATCCAAAAACTTTATTGTTCCCGGAGGAAACTGCTTAAACAGTCACCCTGTGCAGGGTTCGACCTAACAACCTCCTGAGTCACAAGATCTCAACATGTTCGCCAGCTTTAAATAAAAATAACTTTTATTTCATGCACAATAATATAGTTGAGCTAGGTGGGGTTCACTGGATGTCGCTTCAAGCCCCCAAAGGTTTACCAAGGGCCCTCTGGCCATGTTCCACCTCGACTCCTTTTATTCTGTTTGGACCGGAGCATCGTTTGGGCCTTGGCCGGACAGTCCTGATGACTCTGTGTCTCTTTAAGAAGCAGAGGGACCAGGGCAAGA
Organism: Brachyalestes nurse; assembly: GCA_037974405.1. NCBI lineage: Eukaryota > Metazoa > Chordata > Actinopteri > Characiformes > Alestidae > Brachyalestes > Brachyalestes nurse. Next base: position 7,679,334 of record JBBPCY010000013.1, on the reverse strand, counting down.
CGCTGAGGCCATGTTTTTATGCATTTTTTTTTGCTGTGGGAAGGGCACAACCACAGCACAGCTGACTGCATGTTTGTCAGGCTCCTGTTTTTCTTTTCTTTTCTTTTCTTTCTTTTTTTTTCCAGCAAGAAAATTCACACTGATGACTATATTCCACGGCCGTCTCTCGACGAGCGAGGGAAGGAGGGGAGGGGATGGGAGAGGAGGGAGGGAAGGAGGGAGAGAGCAAGATGGAAGAAGAGAGAGGATGAGGGAGATGGCAAGAGATGGAGAGAGAGAGAGAGAGAGAGAGAGAGAGAGAGACTTGACGAGACACTCTGAGAATAGTAAACACTCCCGTCCTCCAGCCACTGCGGCACGAGCCGGGAAGGCTCCTCGGACGGACACGTATCGTTTTACTCGTCTCACTTGTTGAATCGGCCGCAGACGAAGAAAACCTGCGAATTCCAACAAGCCTCCAGGCAACGTGGGCTTGAGTCCGAGACACGAGATAAAGACGCCTCTGCTGTTAAATGTGTTCTTCCATTTCAACCAGGCGCCTCTGAGCACGTCTGCCGTTGAAGAGTGGCAAAGGTGCAATGGCGAGCCATGCACAGCTTTGTGTGTGTGTGTGTGTGTGCGTGTGTGTGTGTGTATGGAGGTGGGGGTCCACAGCAAACAAGTGTGGCGAATTGCATCATTGCACAAAAATGCACCAAACCTCAAAAATTCAATCTTTTCAACCATGGAGAATTAACAAGGAGCACACGTCTCTCTCTCTCTCTCTCATTCTCTCCCTATCTCCCTCCACCATGTCCGAGCCATCACTGTATACAGCTACTTCATCCTTAGAGCATCCAGAGCCCAAACTTTATGTCACGCCGACCACACATCGATGGCTATTTTATCAGAATCAGTACAGAACGGCCAGAAACGCGTGTCCTCGTGTGCATAATGTAACGTGTGTTTCTGGTTTCCCCTGTTGAATTGGATTGGTAGGGGCAGGCTTCAAGGAAAATATCTCATTATTAGTGCCAGGAAGAAATCCTCTTTGCTCTGGGCTGCGTGTTGTGGGTGTTGGAGCAGTGGGGGGTGGGGGTTGAATAGAGCGTAGCTCTGGGTGCGTGCGTGTATGTGTGTGTGTGTGTGCGTGTGTGTGTGTGTAGGGGAAGGAGAGAAAATAAAAATGCAGAACGAAGGGCGAGGGAGATACCAGAGTGGGTACATGCTTAATAGCAGAGCTGCAGTATTTTGCCGTGTATAGGTGGGGGGAGTAGGAGGCAGGCGACCGCCAGCACAACAGTCTCGGGCCAAACATGAACACACACGGCCGGTCAGAAGTTTGGGGACAACAGGTTTCATAAAACATCTTCAATACAACTGTGCTTTTCAGGTTTGGGATCTTTGTTCTTGCCTTTTTCCTCCGTGAGTTAGGCCTCCTTCCATCACACTGTGCTGGAGGGGTGACGGTTAACACGTTCTTCATGAAACATCTTTAATCTCGTTTCAGATAAATTGCCAGAAAACTTCATAGAACGTCTTAAAGTAGATAAGCGACAACTTTAGACAGATTCGCCTAGAACTTTGCTCAGATTCGCCAACATCTTTAGCTACATTAGCATCAACTTCACCTAGATTGTTTGACAACTTCAGCTAGATAAGCGGACGACTTTAAATTGGTTCGCCAACAACTTCGGCGACATTAGCCGACAACTTCGGGTAGGTTTGCCGACAACCTTGGCTAGATTAGCCGATAACTTCAGATACATTACACAACTACTTCAGATAGATTAGCCAGCAACTTCTGTTAGAATAGTCAACAACTTTTTCTAGATTTGCCAACACTCTGCTAGTTTAGCCGAAAGCTTCAGCTGAAGTATCTTTGGCATCTTTGGCTTGATTAGTTGTCGAGTTCTGTTAGCCAACCACTTCTGTTAGATTAGTCAACAACTTCTGCTAGATTAGCCGCCAATGTCTGCTTGTGTAGCCAACAACTTATTTAGCTGACAACTTCTGTTAGAATACAAATTTTAAATTTACATTCTACTGCTCTTATCCAGAGTGTATGCTTAAATCAACGTCCGCTGTTCAACCAAGTTACTGGAAGCTAAGTTACACCTAAACAACACCTGTCAAAGAAAAGTCAAAGGTAAGGAAGGCATGGAGATAGGAGTAAGTTTGTTTGTTTTTTTTTTAGCGAAAATGAGGAAGAAGAAATAAAAAAGCAGAAACAAGAGGCATGGTCAGTCACCAAGGTGCTCCATACAGAGGTGAGTCTTCAGAGAGGGACTCCACAGATCTGATCAGAAGACGAAATTCATTCCACCACTGGGGAGCCAAGACTGAGAAGGGTCTTAATGCATGGCTTCCTCTTCTTTTGAGCAACGGAGCTTCCAGACGAGCCATGCTTGAAGCCCTCACATTTTGCTAGATTAGTTGACAATTTTAGCTAGTTTAGCAATTGTAGCTCGAAGTAGCGGACATCTTTGGCTCGATTAGTCGTCAACTTCTGTTAGATTAGTTAGATCTCCTAGTTTAGCTGACAACTTCAAACAGATTAGCCGGCAACTTCAGTTACATTAGCCAGATTAGCTGACAACTTATCTTAACATAAAAACAGGGAGATGGGTGATGAAAAATGTGTAGAATTTACAAATATGGATCCCGTACATGCATCATTCAGCCTAATAATGTTCTCTTAAATCCCAGTTGTTGTCTCAGTGCACAAAGTAAGGACACCATGTTAATTTGAGAAGGCCCTGTTGACCATTGTAACTGCTTATCTCTTTTGTTAAATGAAGGATTTGGAGTATGAAATTAGCTTAAAATTGGCAAGACATATGAATTGTTTTCCACTGTGTGTGTGTTTTTGCATCTTCAAAGGCTGGCGAGGATCGAGGGTGGGGGATCTGGGGTCGAAGAGGGGTATCAGAGACCGAACGAGGGGCCACAGAGACGGAGGGGAATAATAGGCCGACGTGACCTACATACTCGCATGGCTGCTCATTACCATACTTCCATCCGGCCCGCGCCGAGCCAGAGTCCGTGTGACTTCGGGCTCCGAGGAGGACGCGGGAGCGGGCCGCGTGCGTCACAGCTCTTTGTTTATTTTAATCGGCCCCCCCCACCAACCCCCCCCAACTCGCCTGCTCATCCCTGCAGTGGCCCATTCAGCGCCTCTGTTTTCATTTGCGTATCAGCAGATGCCCTTTGCTTGATTTATATTGCCGCCAGCAGAACCTCACTCGCTCAGAAAGGGGGAAATATTTAATTAAACCGGAGTTGGGTGGGCCACTGGGGATGCTTAGGGGACGGGGGTTGGGGGGTGGGGGTCCATCTCGCATCATTATAAACCAAGAACAAGGTGAAATTGCTTTGGGTTTCGAGTAGATGTGAGGAATTGCATTTACACTTGACACTTCGTGACCATGAGAGTAGTAGGGCGCCCACCACTTGGGCAAAGAGAAATAACATAATCACAACCGTGCGACACGTCGTCATACCTCATACGTGAATATGTGCAGGTTAGCCTGCTTGTGTACTTGAACGTACTTGTATGTGTGGTAGGGGGGCAGTGCCAGGCTTATGCAGTAGAAATACACTCAACACAAACAAGAAACAAAGAAACAGCATTCCTGAGGAAATGTCTCGCTCTGGATTGTAGTAAATAGAGAATGGCTAGAAGTCAAATATTTCATACAACTAAATGAGATATTTACATTGCATTATGCACAGTACCTTTGGCATATTTCCCTTTTGAGTCTCATCCCAACCACAGCACAGAGGCCTACACTTCAACCTCCACCAGTTCGCCTGATACACAGCACTGGAGATGAACAGAGCACATGTATTTGAGGTTTTAGGTTTGTAGTTTTTGTGGAGATTTGCAATTTGATGTGTGTGAATCATTTTAAAAGTGTGTAGTTCAGACATGTGTAGTTGCGCGTCATTAATTTTTGGAGTTATGTATTCTGTTTTGGAGGTGGGAAGTTGACAAGTTGGCGATTAATTTTAGCGGTATGTAGTTGGAAGTGTGTAAGAAAGATATGTGCTGTTGATTTCAGAAGTGTTTTTTCTGGAGTTGTGTAGTTAATTCTGGAGTTGTGTAGTTAGTAGTGCAAAATATGCTGTTGATTTTGGAGGTGTGTAGTTAATTTCAGAGATGTGTCATTGATTTTGGAGATGTGTAGTTGGTTCTGTAGACATGTAGTTGATTCTGTAGTTGTGCAGTTGATTCTGTAAATGGGTAGTTGGTCTCAGAGATGTGTAGTTGATTCCGTAGATCAGGTGTGGATTCTGTAGATGAGTTGTGGATTCTGTAGATGAGTTGTTGATTCTGTAGATGAGTTGTTGATTCTGTAGATGAGTTGTTGGTTTAGGAGACATGTAGTTGGTTCTGTAGATGTGTAGTTGGTCTCAGAGATGTGTAGTTGATTCCGTAGATCAGGTGTGGATCCTGTAGATGAGTTGTTGATTCTGTAGACGGGTTGTTGATTCTGTAGATGTGTAGTTGATTCTGTAGATGAGTTGTTGATTCTGTAAATGAGTAGTTGATTCTGTAGACGTGTAGTGGATTCTGTAGATGTGTAGTGGATTCTGTAGATGTGTAGTGAATTCTGTAGACGTGTAGTTGATTCTGTAGACGTGTAGTTGATTCTGTAGATGAGTTGTTGATTCTGTAGATGTGTAGTGGATTCTGTAGACGTGTAGTGGATTCTGTAGATGTGTAGTTGATTCTGTAGACACGTAGTTGATTCTGTAGATGTGTAGTTGATTCTGTAGACGTGTAGTTGATTCTGTAGATGTGTAGTTGATTCTGTAGATGTGTAGTGAATTCTGTAGATGTGTAGTTGATTCTGTAGATGTGTAGTTGATTCTGTAGATGTGTAGTTGATTCTGTAGATGTGTAGTTGATTCTGTAGACACGTAGTTGATTCTGTAGACGTGTAGTTGATTCTGTAGATGGGTTGTTGATTCTGTAGATGGGTTGATGGTTTAGGAGACATGTAGTTGATTCTATACATGTGTAGTTGATTCTGTAGACGTGTAGTTGATTCTGAAGACGTGTAGTTGATTCTGTAGACGTGTAGTTGATTCTGTAGATGGGTTGTTGATTCTGTAGATGTGTAGTTGATTCAGTAAGTGGGTTTTTGATTTTTATGCCCATACACCTTCAACCCTGGAACATACAAGGTAGCAGAAGTAGTAGGAATCATCCAGTTGGGCCTTTTCATCTGCTCTTTTCTTCGGGATCCCATACTGTTCTGGTAGTTTTACTAAACTCTGGGGTGTGCGAGTGCCGCAGTGGCAGTCAGTGGCAGTCAGTGGCATTACTTCTTCTCATTCCTCTCACCAAGACTTTTCTTTTGCGCCAGCCAGGCTCGGGACGGCCATTAATCACAGGCTAAAATGATAGATGTTCTTCACGGAATAAGTAGATGCACCGTGCATACAGAAATAGCCTGCTGTGCTGGCTGGAGGAGCGCACAAACACTTTTGTCTCTCAGGCACACGCACACACACACAAATAAACACACATACGGATACACACACACACACACAAGCTCTTGTTCTCTCCTTCACCACCTTTACTTCTGTTTGGCGCTCCCTTTTTCTTGAGCGTGCACACACATACACACACGCACACACGTAGTCTATGCATCAAAACAAATAAGGCCGCTCTTGTGTGATTGCATATTGCATTCTCATTGATTAGGTCCCTGCGAAAGAGCGGTCTCACTAACAAACCCGGGTTCACCAAATTACCTCCCGACTCCAAAAAGCACCTGCGAATTACCATAGAAAACGAGCCCCAACGTCCCAGATGGATCTGCATGCGAGAGCCGAGAGCAATCAGAGAGCTCTTGCAGTCATGATTGCACCTAAACACAACACGGATATGCCTGGTTAATCCAAAGATTTATTAACGGCACAAATCGACCACTGCATTCAAGTCAGCTGGCAGTGCTTATATTTCCCCTCCTTATTGTACATGTCCAGTGATTTAGGGAACAGTTAATCAGCCAAGACACTGAAGATAAGTTTCCATAACTTGTTACCTCCATTAGACTGGTAGCTCCACTAGGGGTAGGTAATATGGAACGATACTATTTTCTAACTGCATGTCAAGTTATGTCAAGTTTTCGTGTTTCTCCATTGTCCATGTGGGGTTCTGCCGGGTGTCCGGGTTCCTCCCACAGTCCAAAGACATGCATATCAGGAGAAGTGGCGATGTTAAAGTGTGTCTGTCCACTCTATTGTCACGTTTCCCCCTCTCTTCTCCCAGGCACTCAAAGCAGGCGCATTTTATTTTCAAACAAAGTGAATGGTGCGAGGGCTGGAAACAAGACTTAGACAAAACAAAATGAGAACTGAGAAACACTCTGACAGAGCTAAGGTGACGGTGGACTGACACTAAGGTCCACCGCTAACTAACTTAAATGCTAAACTCAAAACTCTGCAAACCAATCAAAACACAAAACTCATTTTTCTCTGAGCACCCCGGCCAGCTAAAACTAATAACAAGCAAACTCACGGCCAGAGGTGCTCAGCATTTCAATATAAAAGTCCCAAAATCAAAAAACGGAAAAGGACGGCCTCTAGTGGCCGCGCCAACCATCGCAGCCCACAGACATGACGCCTCTGATCAACTGGTGACTTTTCCAGGGTGTTTCTCTACCTTTCGCTCTACACTACCAGTCAAACGTTTTGGCACACACTGAGATTTTCTACATTTGCATGTTACTCCCTTAATATTTACTACAAATACACTCAATGTTCTTTGCAAACAAATAAACTTACAGTTTGTTCCCCATCTAAGTCTTTGTTAGACAAAAAACCCTCATTTTTTATTAATCACTACTGATCTACAAAAAGAAACCTTACAAAATATGACGAGTGTTAGATATTTACTGAGCTATTAAGTGAAAAACATTTTAAAAGTTAAGTTAAAAATATAAGGTGCATTTAAAGTTAAAGGACTGTCTAGAATTTGACTCTGCATCGACACACAGCCAGTTAATAGGAGTCAGACTTGCACTGTTATAGATTCTTATAAAGGAAACTTTTTTTTATTTAACATATTTTCATTTCTTGGGTTTCCCTCAACAACATTCTGTTGTTATCAGTATCTTAAAACATTGGGCATTAGTTCCTTTTGAAGTAAAAAGGATGTTTAGTTTGGAGGGGGCTTGTACAGACATAGTTTTGGTCAATAAGTATCAGAACAATCAGAATGTTACGAGTCTATTTAAAATTCAACTCTATTTATGAGACATTTGGGACTGTAGCTCAGGCCTTGTGACACCTTGACTGATGATGAACCACGATAAAGGATATTGTGATATAGTGTGATATAATGTACCATGACAACAATAAGTATTATCATATCGCCCACCCTTTAGCTCTAGAATAAAATTAAAGAATCCCCAAAAAACAAGGGAAATTTTGTCAATTAGATTTTACCCTAAAACTATCGCTCTAAGGTGCTAATCAGATCTCTGTCATGCCCCCCTCCACCTCGGATCTCCAGGGTGAAGGCTGTCAACCCCCGTTAGGCAGTCCGTATTCAATGCAACAGATCCTCGCTGCGCTCGGACCCCCCCCACACCCTCAGCCTTGCAACCCCCACCAGTTCTCTTCCCAGTTCATTTTAATTGAGCGCCGTCCCCGGCACCTAGGAGAGGAACGACACCCTTTTCTTTTCCTTCCCGAGAGCGAGCGCAGTTGCATCCAATTACGGAATGGGGGGAGGAGGATGGGGTGCAGGGGAGGAGGAGGAGGGGAGGAGGGGCAGCCAGAGGCCCGAGGAAGAGTTTATGACCCTTCCACACATCTGGGATGAAGGCGGGCGAGGGTGTGTGGTTCCAGCTCGTGGAAGGCATGAGAATGGGCATGCTGGCAGACGGGAGCGTGGAAGAAGAAGCTGGGAAATGGCTTTCTGTTTTGTTTTGGTTTTCTTGTTTTTTGTTTTTTTTCTTTCTTGTCAACCCCTCCGCCTGTCTTGACGCCGGCGACGCAAGTTAATGGCATGCAAATGAAATGCGAGCAGACTGACTTTGGCGTATCTTTCCTCCACAGCCTAATGAGAAATTCCGGGATTTTTCCAGCACAGACAAAAACACACACACACACACACACACACACACATACACACACACACACACACATACACACATATGGGAAAACCTCAATGACTATGACATATTTGTATGTCCACTGGTAAGCACAGCCTGCATTGTGATGCAACGGAACCCACTCCGATGATAATAAGGCCCAGATTCCTCAGATATAAACAGGATGTATAAAAGCAGGTTATCCATTACCTTCTCCAACCTTTGTAAAAAGTGAAGCTGCCCCTTATAGTCATGCGTGAACACACCACACCACACACTACAAAACACAATGTACTTAAAATAACCCTCCCTTAACCCTCCCTTAATTTACCCCTGAAAATACACCAAACCCCTTCATTTGAATTAAGTGGCCGCTAATTTGTGAAACCGACCCCTTAATTTTACCTTAAAATTAGATTCTTTCTCTGCATTTAAACCATTCAACAAGTGAAGCAGGGGGCTGCCACCAATGAGGGGCGCCGGGGAGCAGCATGTGGGGACGGTACCTTGCACAAGGGAACCTCAGTGGTGCCAGTAGTAGTGCAGGGATTCGAACCCACAACCTTCTGATCGCACGGGAACTCCCTAACCACCGGGACACCAGCTGCCCCTTCCTGGAATAGTTTGTGCTGCTGTATGTATTTGTGGCTGTTCTCATGAGGTACTATTGGACGAACAAGAAACCGCTTTGACTAGAAACCTGGAATATTACCACAGTATCAAGATCAGATATTAGATGGACACCTTGCATTAGAGCAATTTATCATCTCCCCTGTTCTGGCTTGGTGGAATAGTTTGTGCAGTCTTGTGTATTTAGGGACGTTGTCATGAGGTACGGTTGGACATGCTTTGTTGACTAAAAATGCTACCCTTGGAATTTTACAAAAATGTATAGACTCTATGTATTATTATAAGAGCTGGGCATGTGTTATCATGGTAACGCATTCTTTACTTAAAGCCGACAATTATTTTGGACAAAAGTATTGGGACGCCTGACCATTAGACCAATAGGGAAAGTGACTGCATTCAGACACACAGATTTTAATATAGAAGCTGCAATAATGCTCTGGACTCTGAGGGGAACTTGTTTTTCTATAATAAACTAGAAAAAATGTGAATGTCCTGCAGTGGCAAATAGCTTTGGTTTTACATTTGATTTGATTACATTAATGTTTACATTGAGATACTGTTTACAGAAATATTTGAACTGTAACTGTGTGACTATGATAAAGGGAACACTGCTGTTAAAAAGCTTCTTATTAGTTTAAAGTGTCTGTAAACCAAATGCACTTTATTTCTTATAGCAGTAGTAAAAATAAAAGTGTACAATACAGTACTTTTGAATTAATTATTGAATTTTGCATTTAACAATGCGATTAATCATTGCCCAGCATTAATTATTATGAATTTTACTTAAAGCCCGTTTAGTTTATCATTTATTTCTTTGCCGACAAAACAAAAGGCTGGAACTTCTGATCTACTGGTCGTTGATGTAATCACGGCTGACCGGTTGCTCCACAGTAGGTCCGCTTGGTGGACACCTTGTTAGCGATGGGTTAATTAGCATAGCTAACAGGGTTGAGGATTCTAGAGGCGGGGCCTCCCTAATTAGACCTTTAAGCACAGGTTGATCCGTTGCTCTCGCCTGCTGGATTTATTTATGCAGGAAAGCTTTAATTGTTTCTGCCCCGTTTAAACCTCCGGCTCCATCAGAGAAGCAGGACCGCCTCCTCCCTTCCCTCCCCTTCCCCGCCTGCCGTGGTCAACTGCGGCGGACCTGCACCTCGCAGCATACCAGATATCACACTTCTCAAGGCGCTTCTGTTCAAATGCGATGCTAATTGAATTGTGCGTTTGGATGCCAATTAGCATATTTGTGTGTTTTCTCTGGATTCTTTTTTTAAAAAATGAAGTTACAGTCGCAAAAACAACAACTCGGAACGTCTAATTTAACCTTGAAAGCGGCGAGAGGAGGAGAGTAAGGAGACGATCCATATGGGAAGGGTTTTTTTGGTGGCGGGTAGAAAATCAAAGCATCTTCTGGTGACCAGGCCTTGCTTTGGAAGACCCTCGGGTTAAAGAGATTTCAGGCTCTAATACACTTGAGTCAGCTTCTCAGATCATTATCAAGCCCTTTGTGAGGCAAAAATGGGTTTTAAAGCAGCACAACCTTCCAGTATGGAGGATTTCAGAAGGAGCAGAGGCCCCCAACCGAGTCCTTTGGTACCAGGCTGCTCAGAAACACAGAATAAAAAAAATATTTTATTGGTTATCAGAGTCTGGAAGATCTTTTATATTGAAAAAATGCTGTTTTGGTCATGTGATACATCACATCAAAAATAAGCCCACAATCTTGCAAAAATGAGTAAAAAACAAATGTCTTTGGGGAGCGTCTTCGTATTTTTACGCACTTTGTTTTTAGTTGTATCTGTACCAGTCCGTGAAAATATTGCTTCACATGAAACCGGTCCGTGGCGTTAAAATGTTTGGGAGCCGCTGCCTCAGAGTAACCTGGTTAATATTAATTCCACTCCATCTTCTGCAGGCATGCATACGATTTACTGTCCCAATAATGCAATTGTAGGTGCCTTAAAAAACACCATTTGCCTGCAACAAGCTGTTTTGGAGTGCTGCCACCCAATAAAGCGTGTCTTGCAAGACCAGACCCATAAAAAGAGAAATTTAAATTCTCCTGAGGTTACGTATTGGGCATGAATGGGCAACTCCAGTCCACAGTAATCAGTTCCACAGCTTCCACCGCATCAGAAGTATCAGCGAGGTCAACGAGTGTGTAACGTGACTGGCTGGATGGCTGGCAAGCGCTTTGCATCTTAGCAAACGTGACCACGATGAGTCAGGGCCGACGGAGAGATGGGTGAAGCACGGAACCGGGGCCTAGGAACGGACCCGTGAAAACAAAAGGCGAAGAAAATACTGTCAAATGCTCATAAAACAGAGGGAAGATGAGGATGGGGAGAGCTCGCAGTGGGGAGGAGGGGAGGGAGGGAGGGAGAGAGGGACAGAGTGTGTGTGTGTGTGTGTGTGTAAAGAGGCCAGTGTGAGATTATAAAACAAAGCCTGACCTAACCTGGCCTATTTCTGACTGTAGCCTTTGCTGCTTCTAGTCCTGGAACTGACAGATTTCAGGGCGGTCGTGCTGTTGGAAAGTGACACAAAGACTCCACTCCGTCCATTCAACCGGAAGCATGAGCCAAATAACTGTAGTAAAAAAAATACAGAGTCCCAGTGAGCCTGAGACTGGTGCTTTAAAAAAATGTTTAATGTCAGTATTAAAGAAATATCAATGACACACATATTTTTAGTAACGTTCAAACATGGTGGAGCCTAGTGGGTAGGATACTTTCCTCTGGACCAAGAGGTCATGGGTTCGAATCCTACCTTCAGCATCCCACCACTGGGTTCCTGAGCAAGACCCTTAACCCCA
>JBBPCY010000013.1:7488710-7501058 GCA_037974405.1 Brachyalestes nurse | reverse complement strand
GAAACTCCATCAGCTCCTGATTTAATTTAATGAAGGACTGATCGAGTCAAACCAGGTTTCTGATGAAACTACAGTAACACTGACCTTCCACAAGAACTCACTGATATACTGAACACAACATCACTGTTTACTGTAGAATGGTGTTTATATTCATTCTTTTTAGTTTTATTAAGGATATTCAGTAATATTCATTTGAAAAAAAAACCTATAATTGCTCATCTAAACATTTTTTAAATATTATTTTTGCAGGTGCCTAAGACTTTTGCAGAGAACTGTATATCAGGAGGCATATCAGTTCATATCAGTGGAAGATGTTGTCACATTATGTAATCACTTTACATATTACTTTACATTTTACATTTTACATATTACATATTACTTGACATTGTAGAGCATTTTCATAAATCCCTCTCTTTGGGCCACGGCAGTTTAGGCATATGAAATACAAAAAGTGTTTCAGCCCGGACTGTTTCAACTGATGCACAATATATGTAACAGCCAATCAAAACAAAGGTCATTTACATAGATCAATCTTAAAGGCACAGTAACAAAAACAACCTGTTTCTTTTCTAAGGCATAAAGGGATGCTGGAAAAAGGACCATATAAAAAATTGGTTTGGTACATAAACCCACATGAGCAAGCAAAATTCAAGGAAAAACATAAAGTAACATAAAGCAATACTAGCTAGCAGTTTGCATGGTTGTAAGCAAGTTGTTCATTGGAGCCAACAATGTGGGAACAGTATTGCTCAGGTTAGCACTGATATTTTGAAAGGGTGCTCAGTTGTTTCTCTTTATCTCCGGCAAACTCCAAGCCAGCTCCCGAAGATCTTGATTGGCTGAATGAGGTGAGTTAGAGTAGAACTATATTCTCCACACTGGTGGATCACCAAGGCCAGACTCGGCTTTAGAATGAATTTGAATGGGAAATAAACAGTAATAATCAAGTCTACTTACAGGTCACGGCATAACTGATGAAGAACAAGAGGAATGGACGCAAAATCACAAATGCTGATGGAAGGATATGAAAGTGACTGTCTAGTGTATCTGTATGGTTCATCACATTGAATCATAATAAATTCCAGAAACTGTATTGGAAATGACCCAGTTTCCATCAAATTATGTTACCGAAGCTCAGCTCTGCTTGGAGTGCATATATTTTCCTCTTATCTTTACTATTATTCTGTTCTCAGTAATCTCTCCAAGGGTCCAGCCATTAAAGCCCATTGGAATTAAAGGTAATTAGTGTGATTTATAAAAATTCCTGCATAACTCCATTGTTCTTTATAATGGTGGCAAATGGAACCAGTGGATTATCACATCTACACTGCAAACGTAGCTCTTTTATTCACTATCCGATCTACATGGGTCCTTCAAGTGTTTATGTTTAGTCGAGATGATGGTGAAATAGCAGAACATCTGAAAAAGTGGGTCCTATTTTGTTAAGTGCATTTTAAACCTTCCCAAAACTATCATAAAACAATGGCCTAGTCATCAGCCAGCGTTTTATTCATTACCATTTCATTTCATAACGTTTTATGATGGAGCTTTTTAGAGGCATTAAATGTGTTTTTGCTTCCCATCACCACTGCTGTTAACATTTCAAGTTTCTCCAGAATGGAGAATTCCACATCAGACCCACTTTGAGTGACTTTGTTTACATCCTGAAGATGTGAGTTTCTAAACTGGCGTAATTCCTCTTTAATACGGCTCAATGTCACTCATATGAATGGGCCCTTTGATTCGTCAAGGCAGCACGCGGGGGGCGTGGCCGACCCAGCCAGTCACCATAGCGCACCTTGTCAGCTCGTCGTGATCAGCCAGAGTCACCTACAGCTTCTCAGGCCCAGAAATCACAACATTAAATAACAGCGGTCGTGGAGCCCGAGGCTGCTGTCGGACTGTAAATAAAAACATGCTAATGGTGCTCACTTGGTTTTGCGCTAGTAATGAGCAAACATCATTATTTTGAGTTGACTGGAGCAAAATAGCTATGAGGATAAAGATCATGAGATCATTCATCACTCGTGATTATACCACACAGAGCCTCCCTGTGACATTTAGACCTCTGATTCATTGTTTAGGGGAACTTTTCACAAAGCAGAATTTCTTGGTTTACATCCAGTTCTCACTTTACTGCGACACTGCTGTGTTGCCTATTGCACTGTCTTCAATGCTACATGTGCAATAATAATCACTCTTATGGTGCAACACCAATAACTCTGGAAGGTTTACATAGTGTCAACTAGAGGTGTGAACCTTCTCAGGCCTCACGATTCGATTAGATTACGATTACGATTATCATGTTAACGATTCGATTCAATTCGATACCTTGATGCGTCCAATCAATTTTATACATTACTTTACATTTTTATGTTTTCAAATACAAGCAGTGAGATTTGTATTCAACAAAAACTGAAAATGTGAACAAAAATTGCGACAATTACACTAAATTGTAATCAGAAAAAAAGAATCTAGACATAGCTCATTAAAATGTAAACAGAAATTGTGCCCATTGCATTAAATTGTAACCAAAATAAGTAGTACAGGCCTAGCCTACATCTTCAGTGAATATGGTCAGTCTTCAAATACAAAATATTCTGCAGTGCTACTTTTTAACTAGATATTTAAAATAAAGCAATGTCATTTTGATATAATCGATTATGTCCTGCCACTGCATCGATGCATCATCGTCCACGTCCGCATCGCAATGCATCGATTATGTGATTAATTTCAACACCCCTAGTGTCAACACTATACTGTTACTTTACATTACTGTACATTGTTGTGGTGTCTGTTTATTGTGTCGTCTGTATTGTTTCTGTTGTAACTTGCACTCTGTTCAGTGTTGTTATACGTTGCACCATGTCCCATGGAGAAACGTCTTGTCACACTATGTACATGTTCACAGCTGCTGATGACAATAAAGTAACCTTGAACCTTGGTTAACCAGATAATGTGAGCCAAAAGTTCTGCTTGTCCACCTGGAGGAGAGGAAGATACTCCTCACATTTTGCTACATAAATACTGTTAAAGTTTTAAAATGTACCATTTACTCCCCAGTCCAAAAGGTCCAGCGTTTACTATAATGAGCCGTGACTTTAAAACTGCCTTCCTAATATTGTGTAGATCTTTCTCATGTCACCAAAACAGCGCGAGGCATGACCTTCTACAAATATATGAGGTGGGGACTCCACATATTCCAGTAATCCAGTGTTTTTTTTGGAAGCCAAGTCAAGACCTGGAACTCTCTGTGATGTTCCTCAAACCGTTCCTGAACAGTGTTTGCAGTGTAGGGGCATCATCCTGCTTAGGGGCGTAGAAAGCATTTTTAATGTGGAGGGGACGAATCGGCGGTGGCGGGCTTGGGGGCAGGACTTTGGGGGCGGGGATTGGGGTTGGGCACCAATGAGGCAGCTCCTATGCCACAGGACCCCAGAACAATAACACAAGACGTGCTGCTAGGAGCTATTTGCTCGGAGAGAATGTTAAATGGAGCGGCATGTTCAGGTTTTCGATTTAAGATAAAAGACCGGATTGAGGTCTGAGGGGGACACATCCCCCCCGTCCCCTCCCCTATCTGCGCCCCTGATCCTGCTGAAAGAGCTGCCATTGGGGAACAGTGTCTGCAATAATGTTTAGGTGGTCTGTGTCAAAGTAAAAGTCACATGAGTACCAGGACCCAAAGTTTCCAAGCAGAACGTTGCCCTGTGGATCAAACTGCCTTGGCCAGCTTGCCTTCCACACATGGATCTTCTTCATGCAACCAAAACAGCTCTGACTCATCAAGGCATGGACTTCTGTAAGTTGTGAGGTGGGGACTAGTTTGTCAAGGCCATCCAACAGATCAAGCTACTGTGGAACCTGCTGAGATCTGGGGAATTTGGAGGCCAAGTCAATACCTTGAACTCTTCGGCATGTTCTTCAAACCATTCCAACCAGCAATATTTAGACAGGTGGTCTAAGTCAAAGTAACGTCAACATGAATACCAGGACCTGCCGTTCCCAGCAGAACGTTGCCTAGAGAATCACCTTCTTCCCATAGTCCAGTGGTTCCCAAACTGGGGGGCGCAGAGGTATCGCAGATGGGCGCACAAATGGGAAAACCTGTATAGCTTGAATTGGAGGGGGGGCTCATTAATGTTCTTATCTAGAAAAGTGGGGCCCTGCAGAAAAAGTTTGGGAACCACTGCCATAGTCCATCCTGGTCCATCTATTCCCCAGGTAAGCCACATACACACACCTGGTCACCCACATGATGCAAAAGAAAACCAGACCATTCTGCCTTTTTCCCCCTTATACAGTTCTGATGTTCCTGCTTCTGATACATCAACTTCAAGAACTGACTGTTCACTTGCTGCCCAGCGCATTCCACCTCTTGACAGGTTTCACAGTAACAAGATAATTACTGTTATTCACTTTATCAGTTAATCATTTAAATCATTTAAAGTTGTGACTGACTGGTGTTTGCAAATTTAGCTGCAAAAAAAAGCCTGTCTTGTATTTCCCTCGTCTGCCATGTCACGAAAACTAATGCAATTACATTTATCCACCTGGTGAACGTACGAGCTTAGCGTCAGATTGAGCTTGTGACTCTGAGCACATATTGTACAAACAACCCGAAATCGCTACACTGCATTTACTGTGCTTATGTTTATATTGTCAGGTTCACTAACCTCTTGTATAATAAACAGTAACACACCCAGATTTATTTATTCCATATTTCTTTCAGAATCTTTACACTTTATTGCACCATGACACATACTGTACCTAACTGTTAATTAATTCTTGTTTACTATATTCATTCATTCATTTTCTGTACTAGGGTCGGCACCCGGATTCAAACCCCCAACCCCAAGTCCTACCCACTGTGCCACCGTGGGGCCTGTTTAGTACAAAACTGGAGATAAATTCTCTCTATGTGTGCCCATATGTGGCCAATAAAGCTGATTCTGATGCTGACACAGGTTAGTTAATAAGAACATTTACATTTTTTCAAGTCTTCAAGAGTAACAATAAACAGCCCATTTAATTCCCATGGATAAAGAGAGGTTTGAAAATGAAAATCCAAATTGTTGTCTGTTTACAGTAGGATATGGGCCTTTTGAGTTATTCCAACTGTTGAGAAGCCATGCTTTGTGAAATGTTCTCCCGAGTTCCAGCTAGCATGTTGAGAAAGGATCCCATCCATCCCATCCATGGAGAAATGCAGATAGAATAGTAACAACTGGGTTCTCTTGGATTATATTAGCCCACGTGCATCCAGAACGAAGCCCTTTCTACGTGCACTACTGAATTTATTCCTATGATGGTGGTTAAAAATGACTGACTGATGAAAACCACGAGGAACAGAGAGCTCTAAGCTGCACCCTAGTCCACATGAGAGTCTGTTTTCTGTAGGAACCCCATCTCTTATTCACAAAGAGCCTGTTTTGCAAAGGCATATGAGGTTGCAGAGGAAGCAGCATCACTCAAAGGTTGCATTATCAACAGCAGCACGTGGGCACTACCAGGTTGCATCATAAACAGCCCTAAATGCTGCCCACTAGCTGTGGAGCTGGATTCATTATAACTCTGACTGACTGGCCTGTGTTCCTTCCCTGGGTTGGTCCTGTGGTTCTCCTTCCCTGCCTCTTGCACCGCAGTCCCACTCATCCCTTACATTTCATTTTTTGCCATTTTGCCAGCGCTATTAAAACTTTCTTTTTCTTAGTGCCACATTCTTTTAAAATGCATAAGGGTCAATCAGAGTGGTTCTCAATGGCAATTCCAATTCAAACAGGGTTTTAAACACAGTCGGATGTTATTATAAGAACAAATTCAGGTCTTAGACATAATATGATAAAATATTACATGATATTACATGATATTGTTTATATTATATTGTATTCAGGACTGAACACCACAGGAAATCTATCCTGCCTGTGTTCACAAGACTTTATGACTCCTCTCCGCTCTGTAGGTGATCTTTTTAAGTTTTTATGTCATTCTGCTCTGATTTGGATTTGTGCAATGAACAACTGTTTCGTCTATGAATTGTCTAAATGTTAATCTCATCCCCTCATCTGCTGCTATTTTATTGCATTTATTTTTATTTATTATTTTTTATCATGTATTGCATTAACACACTAAATCTTACACACAGCAACATGACTGTTACACTGTTATTTACTACAGTAATGTTCTTGTTGCACTATTGTTAATTGTCTATTTTTTTATTCAATTATTTTATTATCTCTTATTCTTTCTTGCTGAACTGTGCATGCTAATGCCTTTGGGAAACATAAATTTCTTTATCTTATCTTCTCTTTTATTTTATTATAATATCAATATAATCAATATCATTATCGGAGTGGTTTCCAATCTCAATTCCAATCCAAACTGTTCGTTTTAAACACAATCAGATGTTATTACAATAATAACATTATTATAAATGTTCAGGCTCAACAACATATACCACCTTTAATATAATATGATAAGAAAACTATAAAATATTAGAATATAAGATATATATAGAATACTATAAGATATTCCAATATTTTACATTGTATTATATAACGTTATATTATGTTGTGTTATACTATATCAATTATATTATATTATATAATATTATATTATATTATATTATGTTATATTATGTTATGTTGAGTTACATGATAGTATATTATAGCGTACGCGTCACAAACAAACCAACATATTTAACTCACTGTGCATCACGAGTGTTTATTTTTATCCCCACCCGTTTTCACAAAAGCCCCGCCCACATTCCCTGCTCCACCAATCCCAGCCATTGTGTTTTGAGAGGAATATCCAATCGCAGCGCAGGAGGGGGCGTCTCCTGCCTGAAAGCGGGTGTGCATGGAGAGGAGTATCGCGGTGGAGTGTGGAGCGCTTTAAACCGGGAGGAGACCGGGCTGGCTGCAGGGGCGCGTTCGGGTCTCCCCTCCTCGGAGCTTTGTTATTGTTATTCTCATTCATTTTTAGTTCCATTTTTTTTTGTCGCAGACCCTCACCTATGCGTGAGAGCCGCGGTCGGGTGGCGGGGGGAGCCAGGCAGCCCGTCCGAGCGTGGAGCGAACCGGGAGATGGTCACGCATGAAGCCCTCTGGAAGGAACATGGTTGAGAGGACCAGCAAGTTCTGGTTCGTCGCGGTCGGGTCGGTGCTGTTCATGTTGATCCTGTACCAGTACGTGGCCCCGGGGGTGATGAGCCTGGGCTCCCCGCACGGCTACCCCGCGGAGGACGAGGCGGACCTGTTCCCGACCCCGGACCCGCACTACGTGAAGAAGTTCTACTTCCCCGTCCGGGACCTGGAGCGCTCCGTGGACTTCCAGATCAAGGGCGACGACGTGATCGTCTTCCTGCACATCCAGAAGACCGGGGGCACCACCTTCGGCCGCCACCTGGTGCAGAACGTGCGGCTGGAGCTGCCCTGCGACTGTAGACCCGGGCAGAAGAAGTGTACCTGCTACCGGCCCAACCGCAAGGAGACCTGGCTCTTCTCCAGGTTCTCCACGGGCTGGAGCTGCGGACTGCACGCCGACTGGACCGAGCTCACCAACTGCGTGCCCGGAGTCCTCAACAAGAAGGAGAGCAGGATGAAGAACCAAAGGTGAGCTCTGCTTTTAAAAAATAATTTAAAGAAAACAACAGAAGTATACTCCTCTGTTTCACCTCCTCGGCGTCTGTTTACAGACCCTGCCCTTTCAAACACAACCGACCGATAGAGAAACTAGAGAAAAACAACAGGAAAATACAGCAAAACAAGAGAAATACAGCAGAAAAACAGAGAAAACAATAGAAAAATAGAGAAAACAACAGATCAGCAATAGAAAATGACTGATAAACAACAGAACAATAGCTATTAACGTCAGAAAAAAGCATAAAAACAAGGGGAAAACACCAGAAAAAAAACGCAGGAAAACAGAGGTTTTAACATTATTTTTGCTATAAAGCAGTCCAAAATATGTTTTAACACTTATAGCTGGTCACAGCATATGAATTATACTTTTTCCGTGACACAAATTTACACCTTTACACCTCTTTTTTGCAAAAAAGACCTCAAAGCATACATCCTGGTTTTGTCTCAGCAGGTTAAATATGTTTTGATTGACACATCTGAGGTAAAAAAAAATTCTCACCTATTTTTTTGCAAAAAAATGCCCTAAAATGATGCCCAGAACCTGTTTTTAGCCCTATTAGTCAGCACCAACATGTGGATGATACCTTTGCCTTGACACTTCTGAGGTAAAAATTTCCAGCCTTTAGCTTTTCACCTGTAAGTAGCTCTTTTTTACCTAGTTGCCCAAGACAGAAGACGTATATGCTGTATGTTTGTCACTTTCACCGTAGTAAAATGTCTCAAATGTCTTTTAAATGGGTCGGTGTTCAATCCTCTCCAATAGTGGCGATGGAAAATTACTACTTAGCGTAGAAGTCGATTGTAAACACAGGAGTCGTTCCAGCTGGGTGGTGGGATACAGAATACACTTCCACCTCCAGTGCACACAGTTCAGAGGCTTGTGCGTGTGTGTGTGTGTGTGAGGAAGCCCTCGGTGCCCAGCACTGGTTGGTACCTTTGCTGTGAAGAGAACCGCTCCTGTTTCCCTCATGAGGATTCCTGCATTTCCATTAAGCTTATTAAACAGCACTTACAGAAACAGGTCCCTTTTTTATTTCCCCAAAGGCACCAGAGGCAGGAGAAGAGACATCACGTTTATTGGATGTCTAGATCTGCTCGAGCACAGACGTGGTCTTCAGGGATGGGGTCTGGTTTCACGGCCGAGAAAAGTGACCATTGTCTTAGAGGAGGGTCCTCTCACTTTGTTTTGAGGACTCCTGGCCTCACGCCTCTGGAACTGCACCCCGGCGGCTCGTTGCCGTCGGCCGTGCCTAGGAATGCAGCGCTGACATGGACACACGGTCTCCTCCTGGAGGAATCTGGCTTGCGTTAAAGGGAGGCAGACTAGAACAGTGTTTCCCGTCCCTGCTGCTGGAGCGGCATGGCACTTTTGTGTCTTTCCTCGCAGACGTTTACGACCAGCGAAAGGATCTGATGAGTAGAGTCAGGCGGAGAGCAGGGAACAGACAGAACGAAGGCTCTAAGACCAAATTCAGAGCTTCGGTAATCCTGCCATCTTACTGTTTTATCAAGCACGTGATCCCAGCAGCAGTAGTTCGCTTACCTAACTATTAAAGCTACTGAAGACAGCAGTGAGCAGTTTTACCTTTCCGGCCGCTCGACTGATGTGAATCTGGGGTATGAAGTCTTCCAGCAGATTTAAACGACAAACACTCCCGTTATCTCGAATCTCGGAAAAGTTTGTTTCGTTCAAATGATATTGCTTGAACCAGTCCTGGGTCTCGGGGAATCGTTGGTTTAGGAGTGGTTTGCGTCTAAAGATGAGTTTACCGTCAAAACGGAAGGGCGTACCAATGTCATTCTCAGCATCACGTCTCTGTTTTCACTCATCTCCACAGGAACAGTGAAAAGTGGCTTTACGAGGTGTGGGCCGGCAGATATAGTGAAGTTTTATAGCTAGTGGTCAGGTATCGATTCACTCCTGTGACGCCAAATTATAAATTCATGAAGGACAGATTAGAGGTCTCGCAGCTTCAATCAGAAAAAGCTTAATGTAATTTAACCTTTAAGAGGCCTCGACAGGAACAAGCTGCAATATTTCCATGCCTGAATCCGCTGATGTTAACACCGAAATAGATTCGAGGATGTGTATTAATTTGGGCTTAGATCGAATAGAAAGGGATCTAATAAATGTGCTTCATGGCCTCGAATCTGGACCAATTAGTGCATGATTAGATTCTGGTCAAACAGATACAGATAACGAGTATTTACAGCAATTAGCTGGCCTCAGTTATATTGTGCATTCCCAGTTTGCGTAAGTCTACTTGTTGATCTCACCCTTTGGTATTGTCTTTCCAATTAGACACACAACAGTGTGAAAGCTAATATCAGTTGGGACAAGGTCTGTATGTGAATGAATCTCCCTGTTTACTGTTGTTGTGGTATCTTTAGGGTCAATTATAAAATACAGAGTCAGACTGTATTTTTCCATCACACTGTATAGGAATGTTACGTTAATAGTTTAAAGGACCTTCACTCCTATTCAAAAACATGTCTGCCCTGAAGATGACCTCTTATCCTCCATCTGAAGAACATTATGGTAGCATCTGCTCGGCAGAATCCCCATGTGTTCAACAGTTACAGCCTTGAATGGACTCGGCTGACCTTGACTCCTAAAGGACCCTTATGAGGATCACAGTTAAACACACTTGTAGCTGAATGTTAACTACACGTTAGTGTCATGGTAGATAATAAATGATTCATAGCATGGCTTATGAATAGTAACTGAATAATATTTCTAGAGTTTCAATGGTTTAGTGGTGTCATTGGGATTGCATTGTAATGTGTAACACACTGCTCGTCATCCATGGTGACTATATGGACGGGTCAATGAGGGTGTGATGATTTCAGTTAAATGAAACATTTAAAGAATGTAAAGAAAATAGGCATCCTTTC
This sequence comes from Brachyalestes nurse, assembly GCA_037974405.1. NCBI lineage: Eukaryota > Metazoa > Chordata > Actinopteri > Characiformes > Alestidae > Brachyalestes > Brachyalestes nurse. Next base: position 7,490,520 of record JBBPCY010000013.1, on the reverse strand, counting down.
AGAGCATGGTGCAGGGGGAGGCTTATACTATAGACCAAAGGTGCACAGATCGTATCAAACCTAAAAGTATTTGCACCATTGTACCCATTTTCTGTATCAAAAATATATGATGCAATAATGACTATCGAGAAATTTGTGGATCGTTACATCCATGCAGTTAAATGGCCTGTTTACATTAAGCTGTCACCTACATTCCTTCACCCTGTGGTCTTTTAGCCTTACAGTTTCAATCTAACAGTATTCAGGCACTACGCTCCCAATAGAATTCCAATTTAATGCAACCAGTGTTTTAGCTTGTTACCAGAAAGTTGTTAGGCGCCGTCCTTCTCTTTTCTCGGATTTGTTTTGGTCAGAAGGAAAACATTACGTCTCCAATATGAGATGTGTAACCAACAGCAAAGTACTGACTGCAACAGCAACAGAACTACTTGAGAGATATAATCAGAATCAGAATCAGTAAACTTGATTGATCCCGGAGAAAATATGAAGTCTAAAATAAATCCGATGTACACGCTATACTAGCCCATATACACAAATGCGGGGGTGGAGGTAGGGTAGGATAGGGTAGGATACTTCCCTCTGGACCAAGAGGTCATGGGATCGAATCCTACCCTCAGCATACCACCACTGGGTCCCTGAGCAAGACCCTTAACCCCAAATTGCTCCAGGAAGACTGCCCCCTGTAGTTAGGAAATGGAAGTCGCTTTGGATAAAAGCGTCTGATAAATGCCATAAATATAAATGTAGCAATACTACAGATAAGTAACGTGCAGTAAAGTGAATTACTACTAACACAAACGGTGGTCAGGAGTCTGTTGTTGGTATACACAGTCTAAACGCTGGGATTAAACTGTAGCGAGCCAGTTTTGTCAAATGGACAGTTTTACACGAGTGGTCGATTCTTTGAGATTCTCGCATCAGCCTGGAACAGCATTGACTCCTCTCATTACTCCGAGTTTAATCAGGAATCCGCTGCTCCGCTCCGCCCCCGCAGCTCCAGTCTCTGCGCGATGGGGCTTTAAGAGCCGAGCCACTCGTCCGCTGATCTGCCTCTTCCGACTGCATCACGCTCACACTTGAAGCGGCCTTCTCTGTTTCATCAGGGTAAAGAGGAGGGGGCTGCTGATAGGAGGGATATTATCTGTGAAATTGTTTTTGCGCTGCTCTGGGAGTCTGTTCGGTGTCTTTGGCAGCAATTTCTGATGTTGCACAAGATCACCCCCCCACCCCTTCTTGTGAGACAACAATTTGTAGACTTCACCGAAGCCAATAACAATAACGAGAATAGCTATACAGGGGGTCCTCGAGTTACAACACAGATCCGTTTGTTACCCCGAATTTTGGTGTAACCTATCCTAACACAGCTGTAAAATCATAATCTAGAACATAAAAACACAACTAAGATCCAGAAAAGGGAAAAGGATATAAATATACTGGACTGTACTGTATCGGGGAATGCTAACTCCCTCACTCACACGCCACGTTACTGCGCATTCTACGTATTTTTCCGCCAAGCGCAACCAAACCAGTTCGGCTACATTGTCTGGGCAAACTAGCTAATGGAGTACGCAGAAACGCTCACGTCTCAAGTTTTACAAGTTTTCACAGAAGTGAGCAGTGTTGAGCATGAACGTGTTCAATGAACGACTCTTAGTTTATTATCATTTGTAGCCTCATATCTTAGCCTAACTCGGCAAATATGAATGTTTTGTGTGTTGATAAAAAGTGAGGAGCGGCTCTTCTGATTCACTACAAAGAATCGGCTCTTCTGATTCACTACAAAGAATCGGCTCTTCTGATTCACTACAAA
>JBBPCY010000013.1:7431733-7439233 GCA_037974405.1 Brachyalestes nurse | reverse complement strand
TAAAAAACAAAAACCTACAACTGCTGTTTATTTTTTGCAAATACAAGTTTGTAATGAATCCCTTTATTATTTTAGTGCGTCTATGCGGGTAGGAGTTGGGGTTGTGGGGCCTGGCTTGTCTTGGACACAGGCAGGGGGGGCTTGAAGGAAAAAAGGTTGGGAACCACTGCTGTAGATAACAGGTGGAATTGGACACTTTCTGTAAAACCATACGGAACTACATAATTTCAGTGTATAACCCATGACAGTAAACAGTTTCCTAAAGTCTGTACGTACAGGACCATTTTCCCCAGTTCTGGTAGAAGGTATTGGTGCTCTCCAGCTTCCTCATCACTGCTCTCCATAAGCATCTGCAGTCTTCGACGCCCATCCTGGAGTATTTTTTTGTTGAAAGTCGAATATTGTGAGGCTTTTCAGAAGTTGTGCCAGAAGCTACATCATGCATGCTAATACTTCAAAACATGGCGTAGGAAGTTCTATCTCTTGCTGCTGTACAGGGTATCATTTACTGGGACAGTGTGAATCTGCTTTAAAGAGCATGCTTGACCAGTAATGAGCATTACTTCCATTCCCAGCCGGATATTTTGGGCATAATCTTGAAATAAAGTGGTCACTTGAAAAATAAGGTTTGATTTGCCCTCAGCAGGCCTGTTTCAGGATTTTATTACCAAGGACATTCCTGACCACTGCATTTCTGAGTTATTTGTCTTGGAGTCCCTGATTGAGCAACTTGGAAAACCAATCTGGGAGTAATATGAATATGATATGGAAGGGTCTCTACATATCACAGCATAGACACTCATAAGGATGTGTTATTAAAACGAGAACTAAAAATAGATAAAACAACCTATATTTCGCATTTTTTACAGTGCAAAGTAGGCCATAACCACATGTACCAGGGCAAAGGCATGAACTTATGCAAATCCATGGTGCATATGCGTCAAAATATGCATGTAATTATGACTGAAAAGGCATTATATGACCATAGATGATGATCACAGTAGTGCAGTACAGGTCTTTTGCAGAAGCAACACGTCAGAACTGAACCGCCCTTATTAAGTCCTCCACAGGCAGACGAGCATGGCAAAGCTGTTCCGCTGATTAATCTACTAATGTGAGATTTGATTAGACAGAAGCGGGAACCGAGAAACTGGGAGGTTTTGCCGCATTCATTAATGCGTCTTTTTTTCCGCTCGCACTTGTGTAGCGCATAATGAATAATAATAGACTCTTATGGGGAATAGAATAATGAAGTGACTTACAGTCACATCCACTTTACACTTGATTGTGCTCTCTCACTCTCTTTTTCTGTCTCTCCCTTTTTCTTTTTCTCCCTCTCTCCATCGCTTTCTCTCATTCTTGTATTACTACACTCACTCTCTTTCTCTCTCTCATAAAGGAATTCCGTCGTGTGTGTCACTTTGAAAATCAACAAAATGTTTCTAGATGGTTGTATCTGTATGAGGTGGCATGGTGGGTCACCTCACATCAAGAAGATCTTGGTCCTTCTTGTGTGCAGTTTATACGTTCTCCCCACATTCTGTTAGGGTTTCCACCGGGATCTCCGGTTTCCTCCCACAGTCCAAAGACCTGCCCGTCAGGTGGGCTGGAGATGCCAAATTGATCCTAGGTGTGTGTGCGTGTCCTGTGATGGACTGGTGAGCTGCCCATGCTGTCGTAGAGGACACATTCATGATATCATGTATCTGCCGACTCTGAAAGAAATCAACTGATGCTCAGTGTTCATGTTAATGTAAGCAATGACTGCAGCTGTTTCTGAGATGCTTCAGCTGTGATCTTTATCTTTCATTTATCCTTAGCAGTATATTTGCGGTCCGACAGCATTTAATGTCTTTAGTAGACTAAATTCTAATGGACCTGTCCACCTTCTACTCATGAATGCATTGTTTCACCGCTACTGTTGCACAAGCAAACTGTGTTACTTTTACATGAAGTAAATACTAAATAGTAATTCAATCTAAATTAACATGTTGTGGTGCAGTTTCTCATAAAATGGGATTAGTTGGGATGGGACTTTATTTGTCATCCCAGCCTCACCTCAGTAGCTACGACATAATGTATTTGTGGGTGGAGCATGGCCAGAAAAGATGACCAAGCTGTACTGGCTGATAACTGACCCTTTGTTTGTTTTTTGTTCTCCTGTAGGAAGTTCTACTACATCACCCTCCTGAGGGACCCGGTGTCTCGCTACCTCAGCGAGTGGCGGCACGTCCAGCGAGGCGCCACCTGGAAGACTTCTCTGCACATGTGCGACGGCCGCACGCCAACGCCCGAGGAACTTCCGCCATGCTACGAGGGCGCAGACTGGTCGGGCTGCACGCTGCAGCAGTTCATGGACTGTCCGTACAACCTCGCCAACAACCGACAGGTGCGCATGCTGGCCGACCTGAGCCTGGTGGGCTGCTACAACATGTCCACGCTGACCGAAAAAAAGCGTTCCCAGATCCTGCTGGAGTCGGCCAAGAAGAACCTGCGTGACATGGCCTTCTTTGGCCTGACGGAGTTCCAGCGCAAGACGCAGTACCTGTTCGAGCGCACCTTCCGCCTACGCTTCATCCGGCCCTTTGTGCAGTACAACAGCACGCGGGCGGCCGGCGTGGACCTGGACAATGACACGATCCAGCGCATCGAAGAGCTCAACGATTTGGACGTCCAGCTCTACGACTACGCCTGGGACCTCTTCCAGCAGAGGTACATGTACAAGCGGCAGCTGGAAAGGCGCGAACTGAGGCTGAAGGAACGGGCCGCCTTGTTGCCCTTCCGGCGTTCGCCTGGCTCCACTCTGAACGACCTGCCTTGGTCGCGGGACGAGGGAACAGCCGAGTCGGAAGCAGCTTCCCGTCTGCCCACGGAAGACTACATGAACCACATCATTAACCGCTGGTAGCGGCCGGAGCCTGGGGAGAAAAGGAGGCTGCAGATCACTGGATAGGGCTGCAACGATTGGACGATTAGCCATCAGCAACGTTGATTGTGGATAAATAAGTCTCTATAATGCTCTCTAATGTTTATATGATACATTATGACCGATTTTAACACAATAGGGGGTGATATGGTTTCTGCTTCGCACTATAAAAGTCACTTGTTTGAGAAACAATGGAACTTTGATTGATGGCAGTGGCAAAGGCAGAGGGACCAAAGAAGGCAGTTAGTCGATCAATCGGCGGCCGACAGATTAATCGACTATAGAAAGAATCGTTAGTTGCAGCCCTAACTCTGGACGAGGCCAGGAGAGGTAGAAGCTGCTTCATCACTCAACAGTATACCATCGCTCTCTGCCTCGATGACCAGTGTTACCCACCCTTGTGGCTCTCGATGCCGCCGGGCTGTGTTCATCTTCCTGGCATGGCACAGGCCTCGGTCACGCTTTAGGTCACGGGACACTAAACTGACCGAGCCCACTTTAGACATTTGCAGGTTAAAGCGAAAGACTTGATTATATTCACTGCAAATCTTAAAGAAACGAACAAAGGGAAATTGTATAAAGGGGTTATTTGCCTAAATGTCTGCTGCCATTTCCGCAATGAATGCTTCATGTCTTTGTTCGGACATTGTTTTCTTTGTTTTTGTTTTTCAGGGGTTTCATTTTAAGAGATTTCTTTGTTGTTTTTCCCACTTCCTCAAAGAGGTTGTTTTTATAGCACTGAGACCAACAATGCTGCCTAAGGTTTATTGGATGCAATTTTATCAGCTTCTCTTAGTCATTGTTAAGAAAGAGAAAAAAGTGGCGAGACCCGTTTGGCTTTTGTTTCTTATCGTATCGGATGACCTGATGTGGACCACAGCCATTATTTAAGCCTTCAGCATACTGTATGGCAGTCAGATGAGTGTACTGATATATTCTCACTGAATGTTATTTTTTTGGTTTATTTGTTTGTTTGTTCGTTTTCAGCCAAGGCTGGTTAGCGTGGCTTCTAGTCATTAGCGCCACAGATGTTAACCTGAGGCCGCTGTTTGACGCCTGTAGGACCGACATGGTGATCCAAAGAGGATGTCTTATTTCACTTCTGTGTTTTCTGGGCTGGTTCTGCATTGGGTGGGAGAAGTATTGCTTTTTCTGAGGCATCTCCTTTGTATTAGGTTATTGAGAGAGTGTTACAAAGGGTGTGTATATGTGTGTGTGTGAGAGTTTGTGTGTGTGTATGTGTGTGTGCGTGCAATAGAGAGCTCATAAAGCCCAGAACAGAGGGAAGAAGCAGACACAGCCTTTCTAAATGTCACCACCGCTCCCATTTCCCCACGACTACTCTGTGTGTGTGTGTGTGTGTGTATGTGTGTGCCAAGTGAGAAAAGTGTGTATGCGCGTACATAGTTTATACATTCTATTGAGTGTGAATGTACATAGTAAGGATGGGATTTTTGTTCATGTGTGGCCAGGGGTTTTCCTGTAGTGTGTGTGTGTGTGTGTGTGTGTGTGTGTGTGCGTGTGTGTCTTGCTGTGGTCTTCAGGGACTGAAGCTAAAGCCAGTAAGCAGAGAAGAAAGTAATACTTTACTGAAGCCCTGCTGCATAACTCCGGCATAACTTGGACATGGCAATTAATATATCAGTGTCTTTACCATTGGTGGCAATTATTTTGACACATGCTGTGATGTTCTATCACTTTAAACATCACTGACATCTAGCATTATAATGACAGTTTATAATGTTATGGCATATGTTCATGGCGCGGTTACGTCAGTGTTATATAACAGGCTTCAAGTAAAGCATTACCAAAGGACACCAGGGGGTGTGATGTATAATGTCGGCAGGTATATTATCCAACAGTACATGGAACAATGTATCAACCTGATATTGGAATCACAGCTGATAATTACAGCCAATACCTTGCACCCCATTGGTGCTTGGCCAGTCAGAATCATGCAATTTTTAATTGATGATATAAATAATTAAGGCTAACAATTTCCTTAGTTTGTTTATTGTAAGTGTTGAAATTGGCCAAACTGACCAGACACCTGTGGTCTGATGATTTTCTAAGTGAAAACAAAACACACATTCTCTACAGAGAACACACTTCTGTGCATCGTAATGCAAAATTACAGAACAGCGAATAAATACAATCATGCGGAAAATGCCATATTCATGTTTGTGACCTGTAGAGGGTGCTTTCATTCATTTTTACTTAGAAAATCATTTCCTAAGTCATTTGACCAGTAACTGCAATGAGGTGTGAGTCCAATGGATGTTTTCAGCCCGAAAAGTCTGTACCAGGGCATTTCCAAACTCAAGTTCAGTTAATAATGCTAATGTTGCTAAGGATGAATGAAAGCCAATACCCATCGATTAACATTGTTCAAATATTTACATTTACGGCATTTGGCAGATGCTTTTATCCAAAGCAATTTCCATTCTCTAACTACAGGGGGCAGTCTCCCTAGAGCAACTTGGGGTTAAGGGTCTTGCTCAGGAACCCAGTGGTGGGATTCAAACCCATGACCTCTTGGTTCAGAGGCAAGTATCCTACTCACTAGACGCACAACCCCTGTACAACCCCACCCGCACCGCCCCGCACCGCCCATTGTACCATGCTAACTGGTGATGACTAGATTCCATTCATTGTTAGCAACACTAGCATGCATGGGTTAACTGCAGTATTGCTGTCCTTCAGGGACTCAGAAAAGCAGGAAATTAAAGGTGTGAATGTGACGTTTAGAAACCCACTGGAAATATCCTTCCTCAAGCTGCTGGAAGAGACGTTTCTGCATCTCTTCATTTGAGGACACAACCAAGGACGATGCTCTAAACTACTGTTTTAGGGACTCCATATTTAACCGAGCCTGAAATACTTTATCTGACGTCTGTCTAGAGGTGATGAATGATTTCCAAGCCGCTCTGTCGATGTAGTGCTGTTTTAGCAGTACTGAAACATCGGCGACCCGCAGTGCCAGTGACTTGGTTCTGCTGCTCAGTGGTTTGAGAGGAGGTCTGTACTGTTAAATGATCTGCCTTATGTTAAAGCGACAGTCCAGCAAAAATCTGACTAACGCCTTTTGACCCAAAGTACAGTCTACCAGCCATAGACACGTTCGGTGCCTGAAGGTTGAGATGTCGTGCTGCCCTCAAGTGCACTCGGATTATCATAATTACGAGTTCCGAGCACATGAACGGTCAAACCAAGTCATGTTTATTAGCAGGAAGCTCAGCTTTTTGGAGCTGCCGAGTTCTGTCGTCAAAACGGTGAAACATCAGTAGATGTTAAAAATGTAATTTTAAAATACTGTTGTGTCAAACATTAAATGACATGCTCTAACCAGGTCCATTTCATAAACAGAAAGTTTGATAAGGGAAGGCAATTGCAGACTGCTCTTATTTTCTTAAAAAAATAACTTCGCTTGTAGCCACATGGCTAACTGTCTGGCTAGCTTGTCACTGTAAACAAAAACATTTTTGAGAGGTTGAGCATTTTTTTCTAAAGACTACATACACATTCCATCAAATTTCCCAGACAAGCACTTGAATGTGACATGTCATAATTATGATTTCTGAACTGGTAAGTACTGGTAAGGCAGCATAAGCTTCCACTGCTTGTTAGCTATGTTAGCCTTGTAGCGCTAAAATAAAGAAGAAAACTTCACACACCAAACCCGTCTCGGCTGGTCATCTGTATTTAGGGTGTAGAGGAAAAAATTCAACGTTAATTTTTTTCACCAAACTGTTGCTTTAAAGAGCCACGTTAGCGCTGATCATCTGTAAACAGTTTTGAAACGATTCGTTAAAAGTTGGAAAGTCAGGGCTCGTTAAAGTTTCGCAGGCTGAGGAACCTGAGAAAGTATTCTGGCACTGGACAGTCCCTGAACCTTCTGTCTGCAGGTCGTGTGTCCATCACATTCCAACTCCTCCACTCTGCCTGTTTGTTTGTTTTTTCTTTAGAATTGCAAAAATTGATCATCAAAGCCACCAATAAAAATTTCATTTTTATATATAAATGAATTTGTCGTTGTCTGTTTTCTACCATCATATTTATTGACGGGTGGGAAAACGGTGTTCACAACCTACCAGCACCTGGAGACGGACACACTGAAGGTACTTGGGCCCCACAGTGCTGGCCATCATCTGCTGGCTGGACTTCACTATTAACCCCACGGCCATGGAGGTCCTGATCAGCAACAAGCCAAAGTCTTCCTGAACCTCAAGCTGCTCAGCCAATGATCTGCACCTTTTCTGACTTGTTAACTGGGAACTACTCGTCATAATTGTTGAAAGGGAAGAGGGATGATCATATTTGTTTTTAATCAGTGGTGTGTGTAGATGTATGATGGTGTGTGTAGATGTATGATGGTGTGTGTAGATGTATGATGGTGTGTGTGTAGATGTATGATGGTGTGTATGAAGGTGTGTAGATGTATGAAGGTGTGTGTGAAGATGTGTATGATGGTGTGTGTGAAGGTGTGTATGATGGTGTGTGTGTAGATGTGTGATGGTGTGTGTGAAGGTGTGTAGATGTATGATGGTGTGTGTGAAGGTGTGTAGATGTATGAT
>JBBPCY010000013.1:7417978-7429976 GCA_037974405.1 Brachyalestes nurse | reverse complement strand
TCTCTCTCTCTCTCTCTCTCTCTCTCTCTCTCTCTCTCTCTCTCTCTCTCTCTCTCTCTCTCTTTCTCTCTCTCTCTATGTCTCTTTCTGTCTCTGTCTCTCTCTCTCTTCCCCCCCGAATGAGAACACTGACAAAACAATCTAGAAGTCTAGAAGAGAGAGAGAGAGACTGATTTGTTAGAGGAGGTGGACATCCCTCCTGTTACTGGGGAAGACTCTATAACTCTGTGTGTGTGTGTGTGTGTGTGTGTGTGTGTGTGTGTGTGTGTGTGTGTGTCCGTCTGTCTCCGTCCAGATGGCAGTGGTCGGCCGTCCCTCACTTAGTGGACAGATTAAACGGGAGCTGATAATCATGACCAGTGGCTACAGATGCTCTCTCTCTCTCTCACTCTTTCTTTCGCTCTCCCTCTCTCTTTTTCGCTCTCTCTGTTTCTCTCTCTCTCTCTCTTTCTCTCTCTCTCTCTCTCTCTCTTCTCTGCATTTTTTTGTTTTGTTTTTGTCACTGTTTTGTTCCCAGTCCCCTCTCAGATCAGGTTCACAGGCAGGAGGAGAGGAGAGGAGACAAAAAGTTTTTTAAAACAGAAACTTTCTGTGAGATTTTAAATTCAAGCACCTCTGAAACCCCAGAACTGAGAATATCACGTATCACCAATCAGAACCAATGTCATTTACACATTTTGGCCTGTTTCCAAAGGATGTAGAGAGGATGAGCAAAAATAAACCCTGCAAAAATAAACAGCGACTGTTTTTGGCTGCATAAAAGCAAACAAAACATCACAAGTGGACCTTAAAGTGCTGGAGATGGGCCTTAAAAAGCGGAGTGTGCTCATGAACGTTCAGATCAGAATCAGAATGGAACAAAGTCCTGATAGTCATGGCCCACTGTGGAAAAAAACAGTCCAGAGACTGAGTTCCTGTTCCAGAGTTATCGTCTATTAACAGTGCCAGGCTTTATACAGCAGACCAGAATTCACAGTTGTCTTGAACCTCTGGAGCTCGGCCTGATCTCCAGCCTCTTCGCCGAATCCTTTCTTCCTTCGCCGCAGTGGGCGTCCCGACCCGCCTACCTTTGCCCCCAAACTTCAGAAAGCAGAGGAGCTGCCAATCGATCGTGGCAGATTGGAGTTGTACCTTCGCTGCCCTCCTCCTCCCTCTGCCTTTACTCTCTTTGTCCATCTTTTCGCCGTCACCACTGCTCCCATTTTCCACCAGCTGCCTGTCTTGTTCGCTTAAAGGAGCAAGAGTATAAAAGGTCACAAAATGCCACTCTTTTCTCGCCTGCACAGTGTTGCGTTATGTCTGAAAAGAGAGTCCTGCAGTATCTTGTAAGAGATTGTAGATAACTGCCTTCCGTCGCCGACAAAGCCCCCCGCTGGTGCTCTCCTGTCCGGGTTCCTTTCTGACGCGGATGGCGTCTGTCTCCCAGATCACACAGATGACCTCCCTGACGTTCTGGACGTGCTTCAGTCAAATAATCCTCTCGGAGGATGTCGAACAATTGGTCATGCATATGCTCGAGGGTCTGTCGCGCCGGTAGACGTCGACCACCAGGTGGCGCCAGGTGCCTGCCGGACCAGAGTGGGTTTGAGCGTGTATCTTTCTCACCAGTCACCTTTCGAGCGCCGAAGGACTTTGAAGAGGGAAGGAAAGACAGATGTTTTATGGATCTGGCCTTGCTCGCTGGGTTGCAGATTAGCTAGCACTGCCGGCAACTCCCTCATGTTGTTGTTTTTTTTTTTCAGGGTTTTATATCTTCTGAGAATAATCCAGCCATTCTGTGCCGGTCAGCCTGTGTGCTGGTGCCGACGTCCCGGGCTCGTCTCCCGTCTCGTCGCCTCTCGGTGATGTGTTTTCACAGATTGCCCGTCTGTCGCCTGAGCTGTTAGGCCTTCAGGGTTCTGGCGTTGGACAGCGGGTTCTCTCCGCACAGCAGGAACCATTCGCTGGCCAGGTCCCCGGACAAATGCTGAGTCCATGACCCTCACACTTAATTAGCCAATACTATCACTCAGTGCATGAATCCATGAGTGTGTGTGTGTGTGTGTGTGAGAGTCGATCAGTACCAAGTAATGCATCATTGTTCACTCGATTAACCAGGCCTACCAGTCAATAGTGAGAAATCGGCATGTCTGCTCGATAAACTGCGATTCGAAGGGCAAAAGTAGGTGAATGCACCTTTTTGCAACTAACTGTTTATGGTCTTGATTAACCAGGCACAGGAACTTTTCACAGGATTTCAGGACTGTTTCACTGCAGTTTCTAAAAATGAGGCAATAATAATTCAACTTAAATGTTTATTTATGTAGCACATTATCATACACAAAAGCTCATCCAATGTGCTTTACAGAATATAAAATCAAATCAAATAGGATAAAACAGAATACGATCGTGGAAAAGATAAAAGACTACATTGAAAAAATCAAATTGAAAGTGCTATAGAAGTGCAGATATTTAAAAGAAGGTGGAGAATAGTGCAGTTTTTTAAAGCTCCAGTCGGTGCAGATCTGATATTGATGGGTTGGTTGGACAGTATAGTGGATAAACACCATTTCACCTGGTTTAGTTTCAGATCTTTTCTCCACTAACTGAGCAGCTCCTGCAGATCTGAGAGACCCACCAGGATCTTAAACATCAAACACATCAGAGATGGATTTAGGACCCAAACCACTGAGTGACTTGTACATGATGAGCAATCCTTTAAAATCAATTCTGTACTGAACTGGGATCAGTGTAAGAACCTGAGAACTGGAGAGATGTTCTCTCTATTCTTGGTTTTGGTTAGAACTTGGTTAGAATTGCTGGAGCTCTAAAGCTGAAATGAAATTAAAGTGACCATTCTGTCATATGTGCTCCAGTGAGGTGAGTGTTGCAATAGTCAACCCTGCAGGAAGTTTCTCTAAATCTTGTCTGGACACAAAGTCTCTAACTTTAGCTTTTTTCTAAGGTGCCAAAAATGCTGACTTTGTTACAGCTTTGATATGATCCATGATCATGCCAAGGGTTCAGTGCTTCAGGTTCCAGGTGGGCACTAAGAATTGATCTTCCCTGTTTATTTCCTAACATGATCATCTCCGTTTTGTCTTTATTTAATTGGAGAAAGTTTTTTATACATCCAGTTATGTACTTTCTCAAGGCACCGACACTATTGGACCAAAGTCACTTGGTGAGAGAGCTGATGGCTCTGAGTGTCACCTGCACAGTTATGATAGGACACCTCTTTCTCTTTAGGTAAATGCTAGTAATGCTAGTATTTAATTCTAACGCTACTGTAAATGATGAGCCAGATCTCTTCCCTTAGCAATTGTTGCCCAATTTAGGGGTCTGTGCTAAATTACAGGTTCAGAACCTTCAAATCCTGAAACTTTCAAGATCCTCACCCAGTGTGGAAAACCGGCCAGAGAGAAAGATCTCTAATTAGCGGGACAAAGTACAAAATATGGCAAATCTCTTTTTTCACTTGTTCTGGTTTCTTTTGGGATAAACCTGACATTCAGGTTAATTAAGCAATTAGATCAGTGACACTTGTTGGTGCGTGTTGGTGTAGCAACAGCAAATGTGGGCTAGTTCTTAGATGCCTGATATTGTTTTTTTTAAACAAATTGTATTACTCAAATTACTAAAATTTACGGGAGTGATGCCATTGGTCACTACACTACGTAGCAAGAATCTGATTGGTCGCTGCTCAACCTGTTTGCATAGAGGCCACATTATACATATACATACTGCCACATTATAGCACGTTATGACTGGAAAGTCATTCTGCATTTAAGCAGCTTCTCTGAAAAACTCACCTTTCTGGCAGGAGGTCAGTGGTTCTCCCGCTCGACTAGCCAAGCTTGACGGCCAGCAGAGTGACTTTTCTCCCGGCTGGCCGTGACGGACTATCGACCACTTTCCAGTTTGTGGGAAAAGTCCATCTGAAAGCGCCTCGCTGTAGGAGAATTTCTGTAGAAGGTTTGGGGGTGCGGCGAAAGGCCTGAGGCTCTGGAAGGGATTAATGAAACACATCCTCCTTCTCATCTCTCCTGATGAATCAATCAGACAGACTAATGAATGACTCCCCATCCTTCCCATCAGACATCCATCACGGCCAATCAGCGCCTCGCTTCCCCGATGCATGTTAATTCCGCACGCTTAAAAGCCGGATTGCGTGTTAATAGGCATTTTGAAGTATTAAATGGAAGAGCAGCTTGTTTTCAGGCGACGGATCCGTCGCAGCCAGGTACCCCATTAGCGCCAGTAATTATGGAGAATGCTAGACGCTAGCAATCCCGAGATGCGGCGCAATGTTGAAATAATGCGACAGGACATGTGACTTTGCATTTGCGATGAAGGGCGAAAGTGCTTGTTGGCTCCGCTGTCTGTTTACAGTAGCGTGGTAAACATTGTTAAGGCGTGCGGCGGCCGGAATTCATCATCGCTCTCTAATTAAAGTGCAGGACGGGGGGCTGCCGGTGTGTCTGGTTTCTCGAAGCCATCTGAGGAAAAACAAATCTGGTTATCATTGATTGACAGCCTCTAAAAGCCACTGTTATCAATTAACGGCAAGCAAGGGTGTGTGGCGTCGCCTGAGCGACGGCTGCCAACGCAGTGACTGACCTTCAGCCCGAGTTTAAAGTGATGATTCGGGCAAAAAATCAGCTTTATGGGGCTTCTGAGTGGTGCAAGTGTCTAAATGTTTGCTCAATCACTGGGAGATGGTGATCCCTGTTGGTGGCTTCCCTCTCTCTGGGTAGAGAGAGGTGGTCCTCCCTCTTCCCAACACTCAGCATGATGCTAGCCAGTCAAGGGAGCTATTAACTGACAAAACATAACTGGTGGTTAGTGTTCTCCTCCTAGCATGTTGAACCCCTTTATGTTGCTGTAGTGGCAGTTCGAAAAGATGGTCATGAAGCAGCTGGTACCTAGTGGTTAGGGAGTTCGCCCTGCAATCAGAAAGTCGTGGGTTCAAATCCCAAGACTGCTAGTGGCACCACTAAGGTTCCATTGAGCAAAGTACCGTCCCCACACACTGCTCCCCGAGTGCTGTGTTCCTGGCTGCCCACTGCCCATTCACCAAATGCAGAGAGTGAGTTTCACACTGTTCACACTGTGTGCTGTGGTGTGTTCACAGATGATAAAATGGTCATTTTACATTTTATTTTACAGTTTCACTGGTTTTAACCTCACAGTGTTGGTGGTACTGTCTAACAGAAGCTTCCTAGCTAGTGGCTGAAATTGGAAATTAATAAATTGGTCAGAAAAGTGGGGAAAATGCAAAAAAGCAGTCCATCAGCATTCATCAGTTTCATCACTGGAGCTGCAAAGCTAAAGTAGTAGAAAACCTACAGCTTTAGCATCAAGCTAACTGCTTGTCTGCATTGAGTAAACCCAAATATGTATTTCTGAAACAATTACAAATGCAGAAAAGAACATCAGCTAAATTTGGGGAATTCTGTGTAGAATTATTCCTTTAAGAGGCTTAACCCGGCGTTTTCAGCACAGTTTTACAGATCAGCAGCTTCCCAGCTGTCTCTGGCCCGGAGTCCCAGTGCAGTGTCGGGGTCCTGGACCCCGCAGCTGGATCGATGTCTCTAACTCGGCCCTCAGCCTGTGTTTGCACGCTCCTTTCGGCCTCGCCGCCCTGCTGGACTCCGCCCGCCTCCGCCCGCCTCCTCCCCGCTGCCCTGCCGCAGGGAGGCGCAGCCTAATGGCTCCCCCCAGCCTGCTGGCCACACAAACGTTTAAACCTCTCAAATCAAATATGGATTTCTCCCCCACAACACCACGCCTCCACACTAAACCCCCACTATCCCCTCCCCCCAGAGTGGAGCAGGCGAGGAGGGTTTCGTTTATATTTGGCTTACAGGATAAACGAGATGCAGGACTAACAGGTAAACAGAGAAACAGAGAGAGAGACATGGAACCATGGGCTAGAGGTAAACAGACTATCAAAAAGAGCAGTGAGAAGATAGACAGGTGAGTTGACATGCATGTAGATGGACAGATGAATGGACAGACAGATAAATAGATAGTGGAGTGAAGGAGTCGGAGTGAGGCAGTGGGGGAGTGAGCTAGTGAGGGAGTGAAGGAGTGAGGGAGTGAGGGAGTGAAGGAGTGGAGGCGTGACAGAATGAGGGAGTGATAAAGTGAGGGAGTGGGAGAGTGAAAGTCTGGGGGAGTGAGGGAGTGAAGGAGTGAGAGAGAGATGGAGTGGAGGAGTGAGAGAGAGGGAGTGGAGGAGAGGGGGAGTGATGGAGTGAGAGAGAGAGGGAGTGGAGGAGTGAAGGATTGGGGAGCGAGGGAGTGGAGGAGTGAGGGAGTGAAGGAGTGAGGGAGCGGGGGAATGAGGGAGTGGAGGAGTGAGGGAGTGGAGGAGTGAAGGAGGAGTGTTTCTCTCTCTCCGCTGTGGGTGTGAGGAGGTCAGTTATTGCATTGATTAGTTGCCGCTTGTGGGCGTCTCTGTCCAGGCCTGCAACACTTTGCTAATCACTTATTCTTCTAATCACTCTTATTCTTCTAATCACTCTTATTCTTCTAATCACTCTTATTCTTCTAATCACTCTTATTCTTGCTTTGGCTAATGGACACCACACTTTTTTCTCTTCTCTCAGATGAACATCATGATCTAAAAGTTGTTTCGCCACGTCTGCTGGAAAAGTGGCAGCTTGGCACTAAATTGTCTTTATTTAAATCAGCACCCAACTTTCTGAGCTGATTGATTGATTGATTATGTATCTGAGCTGATAAACTCAGATACATAAAGATAAACCCAGTGGAAGATACTAAAATCATTACGGCCTTGATAGGAATAACAGACGGACAGAAGGATGGATGGAAAGATGGAAGAATTGTGGGATGGACGGACAGATCGATGGATGGTTAGACAGATACTGGATAGACATCGACTACTGTAAAGATCTAGACTACTGTAAAGATCTAGACTACTGTAAAGATCTAGACTACTGTAAACCCAGTAGAAGATACTGAGCTCAATTTGACCTTGATGTCGACAGATATGAATGGATGGATGGATGGACAGATAAGAACAAATACAAAGATAAATAAAGAAAAATATACTTATTTTGATGTATAGTGACAGGGATTAATGGAAGGATAGAGATAAATACAAAGACAAAGATAAACCCAGCACAAGATATTGAGTTCAATTTGGCTCTGACGTGGAGTGACAGATGGATAAATGGATGGACAGATTGATACATAAAGATAAAGCCAGTAGACGATACAGTATATAAGTTACACAAAAATAGCTAGATGCTCATTAATCCAATCAGTAAACAGACAGACAGAAATGGATGACTAGAGCGATGGACTGGCGGACAGATAGCGGGAGCATGGGGTTCCATTAGAGTCTACTGGGTCTCATCACATTCACACATGACTAACGAGCATCTACTCTCATTCACACACTCCAACACACTCATAAATCTCCTCATGAAGCATAAAAGCAGGTTTAAAGTGTCAACAATCTCCATCCGGACCAAGACTGGCTGCAATATTCCTTACATCTTCTATTGTGCCACCAGATGACAACCAGTTCAATCCATGCTCCACCTACAAATGCGTTCTTTCATAACTGCTGTTGCTTTACAAGACAAAATCCCACTCAAGCTCATGAAAAGCTGAAGTGCCATTATCTGTGCCTGTTATCTGATATAGCAGAATTAGCGGTTTAGTGTTCTCCTCCAAGTGTGTTGAGGCCAACGTTGTTGCATTCGCAGCATTTCAAAAGTTTAATTTTGCCGTTGATGACGCAAAAGTGGCAACTTAAGCTGTAGTGCAGTCGTCTTTCATACATTAACATCAAAGTACAAGTACATGTGAGAACCTACAGGCTAGTCCTGTACCGTAATCACAGAACACAACACACAGACATGGAACTTTCTGAGTGTCGGTTTACTAGGCAACAGTGGTCTCTTACTGAATCAGCACCAAATGCAACAGTTTCCATATTTTTGAGTACAGAATTGTTAGTGTAAAGTTGTCCTCTTTCTCTCCTACATCCACACAAATACTGCACTGAGCTCTGTTGCTTCTTAAAACCAGATAGGGATTCAGCCAATCACACGTCAGCACGGCACAGCCAATCAGATAACACTACTGAGGTAGGAAGGTGGGACTCGCAGTAGAGAAACAGAACCGTTGCTTGTGTTCCAAACAAAGACAGTTTTTTGTTTAAAGGGGACATATTATGCAAAACTCACTTTTTGCATTTTGTATTTCCATTTGAGTCCCTACTGCTCCTATAAACACTCCAAGCGTGAAAAAAAAACCATCCATCCGTTTTCTGTGATTCAATTGAAAGATTTTGGTGTCAGGAATCATGTGCTTCTATGAGCCGTTTGGACGTCTCCCTTATTCTGACGTCAGGAGGAAACTTGCATAGAACCGCCCCTCACCTGTCGAGCCCCGCCCACTAGATTAGTTGAAGATCCTCCATTTTTGTCTGCTGGTTTTACGAGCATAAGACTCCGAGCGCTGGGCTACAGGCGAAGGCGGAGTCACATGAAGTGTGTGTTCATCTCACTCTGGGTCCGACTCGGGGTCCAACATATAGGGCTGGATAGCGCCTCTGTTTTCTGAAATTTTCACGTGTGGTAAATGCAGCGTAAGCATGGGATGGGTGGGGCGTGGCCAGCAACAGCTTATTTGCATAAAAATGACAGAGCCCTTAAACAGCTCATTTTGAAAGGGACTGAAACTGTCAAGAATAGAGCTGGTGAGACTCTTTATGTGAGAGTAATTTGAGCAAAGAACTTCCTGAAGCCCATAAACCTATTATAACTTGTTTAAAAAGAGGTACAATATGTCACCTTTAACAAGAAAGGATCAGATTGCATGATGTTCTTTTGTCTTTTAATTTTTTTTCTAGCATTTCTGTCAACAGTAACAATGTCCAGTCTCTCCTCAATGCTGCTAACCAGTACCAGATAGAACCCGTGAAGAAAATGTGCGTGGACTTTCTGAAAGAACAAGTGGACGCAACTAACTGTCTCGGTAATATTCTGTGTACCTGCTTTGAGTGCTGTTTTGGGTTGTTATTTTTTGGGGTTGATGATGAGACGAGTGTGTTAAATATATCTCCTGTGGTACTGGTGTCCCGCCCCTGCAGGCATTAGTGCTCTGGCGGAGTGCCTTAACTGTCCAGAGCTGAAGATTGCAGCAGATGAATTCATCTATCAGCACTTTACAGACGTCTACAAACTGGATGAGTTCTTGCAGCTGGACGTGAAGCAGGTCACACATCTTCTCCATCAGGACACACTGACTGTCAGAGCAGAGGATCAGGTGAGTTTATTTGGGGGGGGTCTGGTACAAGAGTGGGTGAATTTAGTTAAGGAATCTTCAAATGTGTGTGAACTATATTCACATTGTGAGCGTTGTTGTACCCACTAGTGTGGATGTGATCAGTATCTGTCATTTGTTCTGAATTTTCCCGATTGAGCGTTTCGCGTGTTCGCGTGTTTTTCGTTTTGTTCTTCTTAAAGCCTTGTATTTTTATTACTGTAAATTAAATGAATTTATTACTGTATTTTCCTGCTTATACCAAAGAAAACGCGCTGCATGAATTACAGTCCAGTCTATACAGGAGTAACATCAGTATTTACATTCTAGCACTCCATCTTCCGTTACTGCCAGCCTTTTATGCTCTGCTTTTTTAAACACACCCATTTTCTGACAAATCCCACCTCTTTCGGCTGCGATTGGCTAATAGTGTGGCAACTTCTGTGCTCCAGTTGGCTAATTGTATACAACACAGCGGATAACCAATCTTGGAGAAAGTAGCGTGTGGACTACCAGCCAGTCATGATCCAAAACCCATCATTTTATTATATCACACGAATCACACACTATGATTTAGTGCCAGTCTTGCCCATGGAAAATTTCATAAGGGCTGTGTCCAGCCCTCGGGCCACTAGTTGAATAGGCCTGCTGTACATTAGGGGGCATATTTCGGGTTTACACTGTGAAATAGGCATTTTTAGGCTTTTTTTTAACCAAATCACATATTCACGGTTTGTCACTATACTTGGGTGCTCTTGGATATATTCAGAATACTGAATGCATAGTCAGATTTGAAAAGCACACGATACCTCAGATGATATGTTGATAAGTTAACACATGCTGTAAAGTAAAGAAATTGGAAAATAAAAAAAAAAGTTTGGTGCAGGCTTCTTTATTTTCTTATTTTAAATGAAGCAACTACACGGTAGCTGAGCATCAAAAAATATGCAGAAGTGTTATCTGTGGAGAAAGAAGTTAAGAAAATGTACTTGTAATTTGACCAAGGGTGCCCAAACCTTTGCATAAGGCAATATTAACATTATCTTAGATGTAGTCTTAAGGCAATATTGTAATAATATTGTAAGCCATGATAAAAGTTGAGTTTATTATAGTGTTATTAAACAAGTTGGGGGGAATCCAAAAATATAAACATTGTAAAAGGTTATGACACCTTAAGGCCTAGTGGTTAGGGCATTGGCACTGCAATCAGAGGGTTGGGGTTCGAATCCCAACTGCTAGTGTCACCGCTGAGGTACCCTTGAGCAAGGCACCGTCCCCACACTGCTCCCCGGGCGCCTCACTGGCAGCAGCCCACTGCTTCACTTGGTGAATGGGTTAAATGCAGAGAAATCATTTCACTGTGTGTGTTGTACTTGTATGACTATGCATGTGACACATAAAGAATATCTCATATCTTATAGTAGATGGCCAGCTGTTATTGTTTGTGGTGAAATATATCTGTTATATATCACCTTGCCTACGCTTTTATTCCTGCAGATTTACGATGCGGCTGTACGGTGGTTGAAGTATGACGTGTTGAACCGGCAGCAGTACATCGTGGACATACTGAGCAAAGTACGATTCCCTCTCGTCTCCAAGAACTTCCTCAGTAAGACTGTCCAGGCTGAGCCTCTGATCCAGGACAACCCAGAGTGTCTCAAAATGGTCATCTGTGAGTTGCCCCTACTTCACTCAAAATTCAGCCACAGATTTAGCCATTTCTGGCAGTGTGAGGGAAGAAATTCATGTTTGATATTTGGGGCTGGACACGTTAAAGCATTATTATCGCGTTAACTCAATATTTACTTCACGCCAACAATTATTTTCACACACGTTAACGTGGGGTTTTAAAAAATACTTTTATTTTGAAAGTTTGTTCCTTTTTGTCCATATTATATGTAATATAATTTATTATATGGACAAAATGGGACACCTGACCATTACACCAACAGGGACTTTAATGAAACTGCATTCAGTTACTACAGCTGCTATAATGCTCTGGACTCTGAGGATAATTTATTTTTCTTTAACAAACTATATAAAATGTGAATGCCCTGCAGTGACAAATAGCTTTGGTTTTATATTTGATTTGATTACATTTGATTTGATTTGATTGATACTGCTGTTAAAAAGCTCCTTATTTGTCCTTAAGTGTTTGCAAACCAAATGTTAGTACACTTTTGTTCAAATAGCAATACTTTAAAAATAAACCATGCGATTAAAAATTTTAATCGTTGCCCAACATTACTGATATTATATCAGATGCTCATTGATGCCTGTGAGTCACCGAGGCTGTTAATGACTGTTTCTGATGGCTGTGTGTGTCTGTGTGTCAGGCGGAATGCGTTACCATCTTCTGTCCCCTGAGGATCGAGAGGAACTCGGGGAGAGCAGCCGTCCGCGCCGCAAGAAGCACGACTTCCGCATCGCGCTGTTCGGAGGCTCGATGCCTCAGTCCTGTCGCTATTTCAACCCCAAGGTGCTCCCCTGCACCCCCTCACTGCTGACACTGCTCCAGTCAGCCTCTTTACCTCCGCATTTCAAATTTCTCATCATTTAAATTACTCTGTTCCATCACATGTACAGCTCCAGAAAAAATAAGAGAGCACTGCAGTTTATTTTTCACTCTGAGTGACACCCATTCCAGTCCAGTGTCTGTTAAATTCCTACACAAGCACCTCATTCTGCTTTATGAGGGACTGATTAGTGATCA
>JBBPCY010000013.1:7389046-7410622 GCA_037974405.1 Brachyalestes nurse | reverse complement strand
CATTTCTCTTATTCTGATGTTTTGTCATTTCCTTTAAAATGATGCTTTAAAGAACAATATTTTTATTTGGAAATGAGAAGAAATATTGTCAGCAGTTCTTAAAAACTAAGGCAAAGCTGTTCAGTACAAAACATTTTTTCATTGCTTCCTTATTTGTTTCCGGAGCTGTATACACTCTGTACATATATACAAATATATACTCAGTGTGTACATATATACATATACATAGGTATACATATATATATATATTTCTTTGTGTATTATTTATATAGTGTACCTTTATACTGTACTGTGGTGTTGCAGCTCTTACTATTGTTCTATCCACTGCCGTAACAATGTAAGCCTTATGGGAAATGTATGATCCCTACTTTGCTATTCCATCTCCCATCCAGCCATTCAGTGGCCACTTTTTTAGAAAGACATAACTGGTAGTGCCACCTTTCTGGGGTACTGTTAGACGATCTGTCTTAGCTTTCCTGTAGTCTCCTCTATCAGTGGTCAGTTTCAGATCACTCTTGCCTGGATATCTGTGAGTGGGTCCACCACCCAAGTAACATCTAGTCCAGGTTACAGTCAATAATTGTCCACCTGTATAATGTGGACCAGTAAAGTAGCAGGAGCTCCTGAGGTGTATATATGTGTGTATACTCTGTGTTTGCCTTGATAAGAATGAGCCCAAGTCCCGGCATCCCCTTTGGTGGGTTTTCTGAAAGCTCTGTTAAACTGAACTTCTGCAAGTGCCATGTGAGCAGCTATCATATTATACTGGACGGGAATCGCTTCTAGTTGAATATACATCAGAACGCACTTATGTAACCTTGAGCATGAGACAGAATCCAGGCTGCAGCAAATGGATTTGCATAAATTAATGAGACAGAGGACTCCAGCTGGAGTCCATTCGAAAATCCTTCGCCAGGCTCCGTTTGTAGAGCCACTGCGTTTGTTTTACTTCATTGTGCTGGATTTGCTCACTGTCATCTTTCTCAAAGTCTGTATAACCAGTGTGACTCCTTTGTAAGCATTAGAAATCAGCCACAACATTAAAACCACCCCCATGGTATTGTGTAAGTCCTCCTCGGGCTGTCCAAACAGTATTGATCCCTCGAGGCCTGGACTCTGAAGGTGCTCTGAAGGTGCTGTGGTATCTGCACCAAGGTGACATCAGGAGATCCTGGAAGTGACAAGCTGGGGTGAGTTGATTGGACCAGTTTGTCCAGCACGTCCCACAGATGCTTGATTAAGATCTGTTGAATTTGAAGGCCAAGTCAACACTTTGAGCTCTTTGTGATGTTCCTCAAGACGTTCCTAAAGAATATTTGCAGTGTGGGGGGCTCATCCTGCTGAAAGAGGACAATAGTAACATTTTACCTCTTTAGTGCATCAGGCTGCCGTCTGGACCACAGTTTAACAAATCACACACCTGTCTGTGCACATGACGTAAAAGAAACTATAATTCATTAGAACAGAACACCTTCCGCCATTGCTCCATCGGTCAGTTCTCCAGGGGTTAGTTCTCCAGGGGTCAGTCCGCCAGGGGTCAGTTCTCCATGATTCAGTTCTCCAGGGATCAGTTCTCCAGGGATCAGTTCTCCATGGGTCAGTTCTCCATGGGTCAGTTCTCCAGGGTTCTGTTCTCCAGGGATCAGTTCTCCAGGGGTTAGTTCTCCAGGGATCAGTTCTCCAGGGATCAGTTCTCCAGGGATCAGTTATCCAGGGGTTAGTTCTCCAGGGATCAGTTCTCCAGGGATCAGTTCTCCAGGGGTCAGTTCTCCAGGGTTCAGTTCTCCATGGGTCAGTTCTCTAGGGTTCAGTTCTCCAGGGTTCAGTTCTCCATGGGTCAGTTCTCCATGGGTCAATTCTGCAGGGGTCAGTTCTCCAGGGGTCAGTTCTCCAGGGTTCAGTTCTTCAGGGATCAGTTCTTCAGGGGTCAGTTCTCCAGGGGTCAGTTCTCCATGGGTCCATTCTCCAGGGGTCAGTTCTTCAGGGGTCAGTTCTCCAGGGATCAGTTCTCTATGGTTCAGTTCTCCATGGGTCAGTTCTCCATGGGTCCATTCTCCAGGGGTCAGTTCTCCAGGGGACAGTTCTCCATGGGTCAGTTCTCCAGGGGTTAGTTCTCCAGGGTTCTGTTCTCCAGGGTTCAGTTCTCCAGGGGTCAGTTCTCCATGGGTCAGTTCTCCAGGGGTTAGTTCTCCAGGGTTCAGTTCTTCAGGGTTCAGTTCTCCAGGGGTCAGTGTGGGTACTCTGGCTGGTCTGCAGCTATGCAGCAAGCAAGCTGTAGTCATCTCTCCATCCCTTCTGACAGTTTGCTTCTCTGTGGAATCAGACCAGACAGGTTAGCCTTTTTTTCACTTATTCCAAGCTAGTTCCATTCAGAAGCATCTCATTAGCATCCATCTAATACCAAACCGGTCGCTTTTGTTTTGCAGGTTGGGATGAGTTGGGATCAGAATTTTCAGAACCACAATTATTTTTTCTCAAAACACTCTCACGAGTGATGCCAGAGGAGAACCACATCAGATACCTTAAGAACCTTTAGTTTTTTTTTGAGGAAATATAATTACAAATGTGAGTTTTTTTTTATAGATTTTTAGCCAAATTGGGCGGGGCTAATTCCTGCGAGCTAAGTCCTCCAGCATCATCCAGAAGGCACCACTCATACTGTTATGATGGCTGTAACCAGAGAACTAAAGATTTATAAAAGTTCAGACAGCTGCCCCTCTTGGGATCCCTCCACGCAATCTAAACGTTCGACACCAACAAATGTTCTTAGAACTGTCTGAGCCACTTAATCTTCAGGAGAACCTCAGGTCCAGGGATCAACCAGGTGCTAACACTACAAAACACAAGGTTACTTAAAAACGTGCTGAACCCTCCCTTGATTTACCCCAGAAAATAAACCAATTAAGTGGCCATTAGTTTGTGAAACTGACCCCTTAATTTTACCTTAAAATCAGATTTAGGACGTGAGTGTGAAACCAGGAGGTTAATACAGGAGGTTCTATTGCTTAATTTTAAAAAGAGGAAAATTCAGTAGTTTTATCCCTTAATCACCTTAATCTGTGCAATTTTTCATTCATTTTCCTTCATTTGCTTTATGGGAAATTAAGGTCAAAATTAAGGTCAGTCAAAGGGGTAAACTGAAGGCGCTTGGTTTTGTAGTGTAATGGTGATCTCCAAATTGATGTCACATCCTTAAAGCTCCTTGTCAGGTCTTCTAGAAAAGAGTGTTTGTCGTTGTTTTCTCTTCTTGTTGTCCAGTGTTCCTGTCCGACTTCATTCTGACCTTCAGTAAATGAGATTACAAGACGCTACACTGGTCTCTAGTAGGATAAAAGCCATATAGGAGCTGGTGGTGGACTCTGGAACACGGCTTTTATGGTGGTCATTAGGTCAGTGGTAGCAAACCTGACGCTCCCTTACATTCAAACACTAAAATAAAACAATCTCCTCGTTTACTTACACACACTAAAGTGGTGTTGACTGAAAGTTTTGAATTCGCTCGTTTTAATGGGTGATAAGGGTGAAATAATGAAACAAAACAAAAGTCGAGAAGGCATAGACACCATGGGAGGCCTAGGAGGGTTAAAATATTGTTTTTAGTACTGTCTGAGACAGAGCGGGACTCTTCATTAAAAATTGATCTGCAAGCTGTGTTGCCGTGCGTCGCCGCATCGCTGAAGAATTCATTACCTCTGCCGCGTGCCGCGTCGCCGCCCCGCCTCCCCCGTGCTTCCCCCCGTTTATCAGCTCCGAGATGCAAACAAACAAATATTCCGGAGGGAGGAGAGAGGAAGTCAAGGGTGAGGAAGTGGGGAGGAACAGATACGTGCTGCCTCAAGGCCTCACTTCACCCTGCCGTTTATTTTCCTGCTCTTTTGCCTCCCTTGCAAGTTGCTAAGCGCTTTTTAAAAAGGTTTGTTCAGCGAAAAAAAAACAACACCAAAAATAAACGAAACACCAACCAATCACAACTAACCATGTGACCCATGTAGAAGCAGAGAACCTGTAGTGGAAACTGCCTCTTGATCATGTCCCCAGGGTTTGTCAGACACTAGAGGGCGCTACTAAGTGAGTCTAAAATTAACGGGTTCACGTGGAATTTTGCGCAATTATTAGTCATTTATACCCAAAATACATTGCTGTGATTTTTTAAAATGCTGTTCAGTGCTAGTTATAGGACTTTCTAACTGTTACTCGTGTACGTTCATGAGTGGCACCGACAATGAGCTGCTCAACTCAACAACCAATCAAGTATCAGCAGCTAGAATGCTAACCAATCAACTCTCAATATTCAGAATACTAGTGTACTACTGTCTAACTCCATAAACTGAACACAGAGAGAGAGAGAGAGAGAGAGAGAGAGGGCGAGAGCAAAAGAAACTAGATGCATATCCATGAGTAATTGTGTGATTGCATGGTTGTTATAACACCAGTGTTTGGAAACACCCACACACTCATTTAATGGGCAAAAACAATGTTCGTGTTAAAAAAATGTACTCACACTGTTTATTTGAACCGGGGATCTTCTGATTCTCTTCATTGTCTTGCAGCTGAACAACCCAGATGGCTCGTTAACTCGATGGCTCTTACCAAACCATTCATGGTAAAGGAGAGCTGAACATGTAGCCACATTCACGGTTGGCTAATTTTCCCACAACAAACAGTAACACGTTTTTTGACCTGAGCTTTAGTGTCTTAAAGTCTGTTTATGAGTCTGCTGTGTGTTTTGCTCCACATTGTTTTTCCGTGTTTGTGTTTCTTTTTGTTTTGTCCCTTTCTGGCCTCCATAGCCATGATATCACAGACTCTCTCTGACCGTCCACTCTTTCTCGCCAAATATTACAGAGACCACAAATTTATTTTTTTTGTAATGATCAACACTCCCCTGATCAACCGATCAAAAATCTGAATACAAGCGCAACACACCGGATATTAACAGATGCTTTGGGTTTGATTTAATAAAAGAGACTTACCTGAGCCTGACGTTATAAAATTTGTCCCGATCCCCCCATGGTCTCCTCATCTTGTCGATTTCCACATCACTCTCCCTTCCCATCACCACCGCCTTCCTTCAGCAGACCCAGCGTTGAGAATTAATGCCAACAGAAGAACTCGAGCATCACTTTTTTTTTGGGATCGATATCCCGCCATCCCCTGCTCCTGCTCACCAAAACACCTCTCACCAGAACCTCCTCCATCAAAACAATTAAAGACCCCACCTTAAACTCATTACCCACACCAGTGAGCAAGAAAGCCAATTTTGGGATGACATTGAGTGTTGGGTTGGGAGGGCTACTTGCTATTCGCCGCTCGTCTTCTGTGGCCTGTTTACACACGTAGTGTAATTGTGGCCACGTCTGCTCATCTGTGCTGGAACCGGCTCAGAGGCTCCATCGCCTTGGAGAACGAGGCGTCCTCTGGAAAACGGAAAATCTTAACTAGACCCTGTGTTCGCTCTAGAGGCAGCGTTTTCAATTTCAGCCCGCCATAGAGGCACGAGAAGCGAATACCGCCGCATCACGGCCTGAACCCACGGAAACGCTCGCGTGACCAGAGTCTTCCATACGGGACGTTATTGAGAAGCCTGAACATTCTGCCTCTGCTATTTCTATTAAACTTCCCCCAGAAAGGCCTTGGGAGCATAAAGAAGCATTCAGATGTGGCCTTGAGTAAGCCGAGGTGGTTAACCTGCTCGGGTTACGCTATTCGCGAATCAACAAACGGCTCCTATTTTCACGCCGATAGGCCTTGGAAGCGGAGGGGAGAATGGCTTTCCAACCACGTTCAAGCCTGCAGAGTAAAACTGCCACTTCTATTTATTTCCATTCAGCAACGGCACAGCCAGCCGTGACTCACCGGCGCTGCCGTAAGCCGCTTACAATCGCGGGAACGTGTGGGAAGTCTGAAGCATATTAACACACACTCCACAAAATGCGGAACTATAAAAGGTAGGTGTAGAGTTCTCAGAATTCTGTTGTGTGGATCTACATGAAACACGACGTCCGTCGTCCTCAAGTCGAGGCCCCGCGCTTTTGAAAATGATAACTGACAGTTCCACTCAAATGCTGACACCTGATTGGATGTATAGTTTCACAATGTTGCAATGGGCTTCCTCCCGTTTTTGAAAATGTGTATGATTCAGGGGTGAACTGATATAAAATGGATTTCATCATAAAGGTCGTGAATGTAACCATGAGATGACTAACACAAACACAACTATTCAAACCACCATGGTGAACCTAATCATGTCTTTTGGGTGTGTACTTGGTAAAATAGTGGGAAATGTAAAAATGAATTGGGGACTATTTTGCCTCACAACGCCCTGAATGTATCCCTCCACCACGATTGGATAAAAAAATAGTTTCAGGCCAAAACTCTCTTAAAACTCATCGGACAGTGAATTCGTAACCATTTCATGTGACAACTTTCTGTGAGGGAGTTTTAAGAATTATTAAACTCTTTCCATTCACTACCGGTTCCATTCAATACCACTCACATGGAGAATTTCTCTAGAATGGAACATTTCATACCAAGGCCACTAAGTTAATTTGTTTACATCTAAAATTATTAAGTCTGTAATTATGAACAATTTGAGGAACCCCCTTCAAAGGCA
This sequence comes from Brachyalestes nurse, assembly GCA_037974405.1. Classification (NCBI taxonomy): domain Eukaryota; kingdom Metazoa; phylum Chordata; class Actinopteri; order Characiformes; family Alestidae; genus Brachyalestes; species Brachyalestes nurse. The sequence continues at coordinate 7,404,009 of JBBPCY010000013.1, read as the reverse complement.
TACTACTTAAATACTTGCATTTTTGTTTTACTGAAGTTGATGTCTATGCTGCATGGACTGTATGGAGGTCAGTGGTGAAGAAATTTTGTTTTTTCATGATATAAGTTTAAGAAATGTTTTTGAAATGCCCCCTCCTCACCCTTTGCCAAAAAAGGGAAATTTTACAGTCTTAATATTGCCAATATTACATTGTACCCCTTGTAATAATATGATTCGTGGAAAGTGTCCTCGTTAGCAAATTTTGTATGCTGCAGGTAGGATGGGCCTATTTAGTAGAAGGTCGGTATTCCTGATTGGAGCATGGGCTCATTTGTATATGATTTGGTTGCTTAAAGGCCTCATTTGCGTGTTGTGTATTATACTAGTACTGCAAAAACCAATGATTATCCACTTTCTGGTCCGAAAACAAAGCTACAGTCGGGGTGATGCTTTGGGCAGAGCGCCTCTTGTCTTATCAGCTTTCCATTTTATCCCTTCGACTGAGAGTGAAGGGCCTGAGGGAGCCGCTCCGAGTCGATGATAGTTAAAGTTTGGCAGGTTTGGATCAATGCCCGGGCGGCTGATGATCCCGAGCTCCTCGCAGTCTGTCCCATTACGCCGGGGGTCCGGAGCACTCGCAGTTTGTTCTGTAGAGTCCTGAGATTAGATGTGCTGCCGGCTGAGGCGGCCGAAGGTGTGAAGTTAGCCGTTAGAAGTGTGAAGCCTTTTCAGAGGAGCTCATCTGAGCGCTGGAGATGGACTTTCTCGCTCGCCGAGCGCAATTTCTTTTCCCCGCACCTTCCATCTCCCGGCTCTGCCTGCTGAAAGAAATGTGGAGGCTGAAACACGACCCTCGCTGACACTCGTCCCTTTTCTGTCATTTTGGGTTTTTTTTTTTTTTTTTACCTCCCAGATCAATGTCTGTAATACAATATGATCTTTTAGATGCTTTATTTCATGTAATATTTCAAAATTTTAAGGTTATTACCAATAAGATAAACCTTTATTAGTCCCACTAGTGGGAAATTTGCATTGTCGTGGATAGAAAGGTAAGAGCAGCAAAACAATAGAATAAAAGCTACACAACACACGTCTATGTCTCTACTGTTTTATACACTACTGACCAACACTTGATTCAACACTCCGAACAAAACAATGTTTGGAGAAAATTAAAAAATAATACATATAAATAATTTATTGTGCCTTGGAAATGTTAAACTACACTCTTACATTACATTACAACAGTGATGTTAAGAGCAGAGTGTGTGTGTGTGTGTGTGTGACTCTGAAACTGAATCAGGTTCGTTTTTCAGGACATTGTCTCTTTAAAAGCCGAATTCTTGAGGGCCAGAGAAAATTCCTGAATTCTGACGGCTGTTATGACGTCTCCAGCCACCCGCGTGTGGATGATGGATGAATAGGTGGCAGTCATTAAGGTGTCCCTTTGTTTTTTCAGACTAAATGCAGATATAATGGATGAAATTGCTCATTAGCTCTGCGAAGAGAGGATCTGGCCGCATGCGCCTCGTTTTTTTTCCCCCCAAGGCCTCCATGGCTGTATGTCTTCATATCCCCACGAAGCAACAGAACTCGATACCTATAGACACTGCGCTCCATTATTTATGAAGTTTACATCAGTATGTGAACGTTGAGCTCTTGATATATGATTCCGCTCAATACGGCGTAAGAGATGAAGACCAGTCGAGGTCCGCGAAGCATCGGCGGAGAACAAAAAACCGAAAGGAGACGTGTGTGTGTGTGGGGGGGGTAAACAAAGTAATCTCCTGTAGAGGAGCGTCTGTAAATTAGCAAGCGTAATGAGGCGCCGACAGCATGACGGATCTTTAGCATCTGGACCCGGCTGACAGTGATTGATGGATGCTGGGTGGCGCGTGGGCTCCGATCTGATGGCTGATTTATGGCGGGCCTCGCCGCTGATTACAGAAATGTCATTAGGAGCGGCCGGATCTGCGCCGGTGATGGAGGGGAGCACGGTGACCGACACCACGTGCTGGAAGTGTCACCCTGACTTTGGGGCTATCGCATCACTTTTGATGAGCGCTTTATTATTTCCTTATCTGCCTCTTCTGAGGGATATTGTCTCGCCGTATCTTATCTGGACGCCGCGGCTGCAGGGCAACAGTGATATCACGCAGCTTTGGCTCTCCATGATAGGCTTTGTTTTGTGGGAGAACACCGCACAGCCAGGATGTGCTCAAGAACCTCAAGGCTGGAAAAGTGCATAAGACTTGGTGGCTGTGTCTGAAAACAAATGCACCATTCATGTGCCTCATTGAGACAAATACACCTTTCATGTGCGATCTCTTATTATCATGTGTCTGATCATGTGCAGTTTCTGACTGGGTGCTAAATCTTAAGTATTATGTGTAATAGTCTTATCATGTGCATACAAACACGCAGATATTTATTTAATGTTTTGTATTGTGTAAGTTTCTTTCATATTATGTTGTTATATTGTGTGTTTTTTATAATTTGTGCTGCTTCTACTTTTGTTCAGTCTGCTTTGCAGCTGTAACTTTGCAAATTTATAGCCTGTGGGACTAATAAAGGGTTATAGTATTAATTAATTAATTCATTAATTCATTCATCTTCAGTAACCACTTAATCCCTACTGGGGTCGCAGGTACACAGAGTCTATCCCGGGGTCTATGGGAGAGAGATAGAGACTCGCCCTCGCTCACACACACACACACACACACACACACACACACACACACACACACACACACGACCAGGACCTGGATTCAAACCCCCAACCCTGGAAGTGTGTTCTCTACTAATTATCTTTATTACGTATAGCAACAAACTCAGTATAGAGCACAACTCCAAACCACTTTTTGCATTACTAATAAATTAGTTATTATCTATAGTATTAATAGTTAATGTATATTAATAGTGTATATTAATAGATAATGTATATTAATGTGCACATAGCGTAGTGTTTTTTTTTAGAGAGATATTATTTTAGACTTTATATTCTGTTCTTGTCTCTGTGTCTCTGTGTCGCATAAGCAGTTTCCTCCAGGATCAGTGAAGTTTTCTGATTCTGACTCATTTGTCAGAGGTCGTTTAACAACAGGTTTGCAAAGAGAGAGAGAAACATTTTTGGATCCAAATTAAAAACCTCACTGTCTGAAAAAAAACCCCTTCAAATTGGTAACATTTCATACGAGGGAAAAAATCTTCAGAACCTGGAGGTTCATGCACATTTTGTGCCCAAGAACTTCTGGAGCAATTCTCTTGGCCCATTCATGGTAAAGGACAGTTCTCCTGAAGGCCTATTCAATAGCAGAACTCTCTCCACTGGAGGAAAAATGTGAACAATTTTCCAGGATGTTTAATTAGAGAATTTTAGAGAGTTTTACTAATGAAAACTGACAATGAAATGAAAAGTAAAAATGCGTGAATTAAGTCCAAACACACTATGCATGACAATTCCAAACTGAAATTCAATTTCTATTTGCCAAAAATCCTTTGGCCATCTCTGGAGCCCCAGCAGGGAAGAGAGAGATAACACCTCACTCTCAGATCTGTACTCAGATGGGGCACTAATGTAAACGCGGTGCTCTGCCTGTCCTGCGCCGCTTATTTCCACCGTGACCTTGTGGTCAACTCTGTCCAAGTGTCCAGCTTCGGGAAACAGAGTTGGAGTTTGTTGGAAAGTGAAAAAAAAAGAGAGGAAGAGAAAGTGGTACGTGGCCACCTGTGGGAAACTCAGCCGGCCAATCATCCCTCGGCTCTCAGGCAGCTCGTTTTCCACAATAGCACAACTCGCGTCACATAATGACTTTGCTGGCTTCATAAAATATGTATGTCTGTACGGGGGGGGCAGGGGGGTAAAATCCTAATAACTTTTCGGCGGCCGAATTAGATTTGGGAACGGGGGGATGTGTGTGTGTGTGTGTGTGTGTGTGTGTGTGTGTGTGTGTGTGTTGGCTGGAGAGAAATGCATGAAAGACTTTAGCTGTGCAACTCATAAATAGTTTACTGACCCAGTGAAGATTCATCACATTGCGTAAGAGATAAATAATATTTCCCCGCCTTCGCCTTCGCCTTCGCGCCCGGACCCTGCGCCTCTCCGCCGGAGGAGTGGATTGAATAAAAGATGAGAAATCCGAGCACGCCGACGCTAACCGCAGGTACTGCCGACGCTAGTGCAATCCAGATCTCCGCGATAGGCCGCGTTTGGCACGGGTGTCACAGATCCTATCAGCCTGCCGTGGATGAGGAAATATTGACAGTAATAGAAAGCAGCACCGGTGTTCAAGCCCCTCCTCTGCTTCAAAGCCGACACCGTCCGTCACTCATCTCCTGGTGCTGCAATGGTGGCAGATCCCACTTCAGCTGGCCATGATGAAGCTATTACACAGCCAGACTGAGACATACACCCAGCGGCCATAACATTAAAACCACCCGCCTAATATATAAATATAAATGGCATTCATTCATAATAGAACACATTTATGTTATATCTACATTAGAGGTCTGTATACAATGGCTCCCTGCTGTGTCCCCCCATAATGTTTTGTATTTTTGTATTTTTATGTTTTAGGTATAGCACATCCAGATTATAATTCATTCCCCCCTTTTTTACCCTCATTGTTGACCTGTCTGAGTGTGTTGTATGTTGCAGTGATGGTCCTGGAAGATTATATACTTGTGTACTTAATGTATATGGCTGGGATCATAGTTAAGCTCTACTCGACTAATATAGTGCGGGTCCCCCTCGGGTTTCCGGAACAACTCTGGCCCTTCGAGGCGTGGACTCTGTGGTACCTACAGTACGACCTCAGCAACAGTCCTGAATGTTTCTAGGTGACATCTCCATGGACATCTCCAGCTCATCCCACAGGCGCTTGATTGGAATCTGGAGAATTTAGGGGTCAACACCTTGAACTCTCTGTGATGTTCCTCAAAACATTCCTGAAAAGTCTTTAAAAAGTCCTGAAATGAGTCTTTGAACAGTGCTGAAAGTTGCAAGGTGATATCTCCATGGATTGGACCAGCACATCCCACAAGATGCTCAACTGGATTGAGATCTGTGGGGTTTGGATGCCGAGTCAACACCTTGAACTCTTTTCATCTTCCTCAAATCATTCATGAAGTGATTGCAGTGTGGGGGGCACCATCCTCCTGAAAGAGACGATCAGTATTAGGGAACAGCATCACCATGAAGGGCTGAAGTTTGTTCAGCAGCAATGCTTTAGGTAGGTGGTTCATATCGAGGTTTCATCAGTATGAATGCAGGACCCAGAGTTTCCCAGCAGATCATTGTCCAGAGCCTCTGCCACCTCGCCGTCTTCCCATAGAGCATCCTGGTGCCACCTCTACCTCAGGTAAGTGATGGACACACATTTAATGTAAAGGAGTGATTCTTCAGACCAGAACATCTTTGGACACGGGTCAGAATGGACACTCGTCTCAACTTCAGCAGTACTCTTATCTACAGATTGTTAATGATGTTTTGGGCAGGAAACCTCCTTAATTATCAGCTCTGATCAAGCAGCATCACTTCTCGTCCTCTCAGAACCTCAATCACTGCTCGTCTTAGACCTTCGCTTCTCAAATGAAGAGGAAGATCTGCATCAAGACTTTCCTCAGTCTTGGCCCCCCCCCAGTGGTGGAACAAACTCCCTCTTCCAATCAGATCTGGAGTCCCTCACTGTCTTCAAGACCCGCCTCTTCAAGACCCACCTCTTCAAGACCCGCCTCTTCAAGACCCGCCTGTTCAAGACCCATCTCTTCAAGACCCACCTCTTCAAGACCCCCCTCTTCAAGACCCACCTCTTCAAGACCCTCCTCTTCAAGACCCCCCTCTTCAAGACCCACCTCTTCAAGACCCTCCTCTTCAAGACCCCCCTCTTCAAGACCCACCTCTTCAAGACCCACCTCTTGACGACCCCCCTCCTCAAGACCCCCTCTTCAAGGAGCACCTCTTCAAGACCTGTCTCTTCAAGACCCGCCTCTTCAAGACCCGTCTCTTCAAGGACCACCCTCTTCAAGACACCCTCTTCAAGACCCACCTCTTCAAGGAGCACCTTGGTGACTAACCAGTCCTCTCGCTTCACTCATACATTTTTTTTTTTATATTTAAAAACCTCGGGTTCTTACCATCTTAACTGTTTGTCTTTACTTGGGTATATTTGGGTTTATCTTTAAAGGTATAAAGAACAGAAATAGACTACTTAAGCACTTCTTCAAGACCCCCCCCTCGTCAAACATGTCCCCCATAAAATAATGGTTCCGGCATCCATGCATTTCTGGTTAAGGTTAAGGACGGATGAAAGTGCACGTATTTTCGTTGCCTATAAAAGTGTAGAAGGAGAAGAGGCTCCAAATTCAGCTACAAAAATAACAACAACAACAACAATAATAATAATAATAATAATAATAATAATAATAATAATAATAATAATAATAAAAACTTAAGAACATAGTCTGATTGCATCAGCAATAATATCGAAAACAGATGTGTGTGTGCGTGTGTGTGATAAGTAGTGATAAATGAAATGAACTGGTGTGTGTGAGAAGAGTTGTTTCAGTGTTGTGCGTGAGTGCTTCTGAGTGCTGGTTTGTTTATGCAAAAACTTTTTAATGCATCATCGAACAAGGTTATTAAATGAAGAGTGTGTGTGTGTGTGTGTGTGTGTGTATGTGTGAGTGCATGTGAGAGAGAGAGAGTGTGTGTTTACATAATGTTTAAACAAGGTGTCTGACTGATTCACAGGAGTCACAAAGCCTTCCGGATGTCACTAGAAACATTAAGTCCAAACATGAACAGTCTGCGCTCTGATTGGCTGACGGCTCCAGACCTCAGCTTCAACTGATGTTCTCTGTAAATCTGCTTTTAAGATTAACTTGTTTTTGACTATGTAATTTGAAATGTCTGGCTCTGAATCCCATTATAAATCATATTCAGATGAATTCTGACCCCTGAGTGATTTCGAATCATATTCTGATACTGATTTTAATCATATTCTGATACCGATTTTAAAACTGAATCAAATGAGAATCCAGTTTGGAAAAATCCTGATTCCAGTTAGAACGGGAAAACATTTTAAAACGAACCAGATCTGGATCGGGTTTACAAATGTCATTTTAAAATACATTTTGATTCTGATTTTTAAACGCAATCAGATATGAACCAGATTCAAATTTGATTCCGATTTTTATTCTAAAACGTCCTGAGTTTTTGATTGAATCAGTCCAGAATAAAATTAAGATAAATTCTGATTCCAGTTTTAATTGTTACGCACACACCGATTCTCATTTAAACCTAAATCAAATAGAAATCTGAGTCGGATAAAGCTTTATTTCAGTTTTCATCCAAAAATGCACTGAAATGTTGATGTTAAAACTGAATCAGATTCTGAATCAGACTCAGATACAAACTGATTCCAAAGGTGATTCTAAAAGACATTTTGATTCTGATTTACTGAATTTGATATGAACCAGATTCATATAAATCCTGATTCCAGTTCTAATGCTAAACCCAATCTAATTTTGATTCTGAATCAGATTCAGGTTGATCCCAGTTCACATTCTGATTCTGCATCATATTTTGATCCTGATTCTGCATCTGGGTCTCTTCTTCTGTTCTGCAGTTCACACTGACCCAGTGATCTTCAGGCGGCTGCACTTATCTGAGGAATTCAACACACAGATCCGTTCTCATCAACACCTCACTGCAGAGCCCCCAGCATAACACACACACACCCCACACATCTCACACACACACATTTATACACGCACACTCACACGCATACGCACAGAAAGCTACAGAGCTTGTTTGTTTGTGTATGTGTTATAGTTGACATGCATGCTTGTCCCAATATACAATACATACACACACATAGACACATCTCTCTCTCTCTCTGTCTGTGTCTGTCTCTCTCTCTGTCGCTCTCTCTCTCTTTCTCAGCTTATTCACAGAGATCAACCTGACTCCTACAAAAACTGAGCGGAGAACCGAAGACATGTTTTCTGCACAGCCAGAGTTACACAGCACCCCCTCCTGGCAGGTGCTAAAATTCATTTACTTTTTGTAACACCACAGTAATTAATGCAATTTTTAAAATATAACAGCATGTCTCACTTACAGTCTTTAAGTGCGTGGAAAGGTGGGATTCTGTAAAAAATTACTTTTGGTAGAACCACTTTTTCTCTATCAGGAAAAATGATCTTGCTAATATGTTTCATCTCACATACATCTTTCCTCAAATGTCTTTCCACATAAAAAATGTGATCCATCAGACCAGCCCACCTTCTTCCATCACTCCACGGTCCAGTCCTGAAGCTCATGTGTCCATTGTAGGCTCTTTGGCTAGCATGGGCTCTCTGACTGGTCTGCAGCTATGTAGCCCCATACGCAGCAGGGGGCGCTGCACTGTGTGTCCTGACTCCTTTCTATCAGAGCAGCATGAACTTCTTCAGCAGTTCTACAGCAGATCTTCTTTGGGTTCAGACCAGACAGGCTGGTCTTCAATCATTCCAACCCTCAGTGAAACTCAGGGGTCTCTGGTTTCCTGTCCTTGGAGCACTTTTGGTAGGTTCTGTCCACTGAACACCAGGAACCCCCACAAGACCTGCCGTGTTGGAAATGGTCCAGATGTCACAGTTTTGTTGTTAAAGTGTCTCAGATCCTTTCACTTCAACAATCGTCTGTTCATCTCCAAAACACCAGATCTTGCTGGAGGTTCTCAACCTACCAAAAGTCTTCAAGGAGAGAGAACTCATGGCTAATCCAGTCCAAAGCATGGGGCCCCACCTCACAGCTTACAGGACTTGAAGGATCTGCTGGTGCAGAACCACAGACCTTCAGAGGTGGAGTCCAGACCTCGAAGGGTCTTCAACGGTTTTTGAGGCACGTGGGGGACCTACATAATTTCAGGCTGCTGATTTTAATGTTATGGCTGATTGGTGTATAAACACTGTATATATATACAGATAGATCTAAATACAAAACACAGAGAGCATTCCTTGCAGCCTTGCAAAGATTTTTCCTTTTTTTATTAGTAATAAAATAAAAAAAATTATATGGACGCTTTAAATATAAACTGGATTTTGTAGCAGAAAGGTGCAGAACACCACAGCATTTTTCAGTTATTTGCATTTTCTGGGAGGATGTTTACATCTGGCCCACAGACAAGCATTTATTTTATAGCACAGAAAGAGAGCACCAGCACAGCAGAACTCTCAAGGTCATGCGCTATCCACAACATGTTTGGGGGCAGGTTGGAGGTGTGATGTGGGGCTGAGGGGTGTTTGGGGGCAGGTTGGAGGTGTGATGTGGGGCTGAGGGGTGTTTGGGGGCAGGTTGGAGGTGTGATAAAAGGCTGCTGTCACAGTCTTCTTCAGAGTGAAACCCAATGGCCCTCAGTTCTCTGTTCTTGATGCTACAGTAGAACATCAGTAATGGTGAGCTGCAGCCAAGAGACACCTGTAACTTCGCAACTGGTCCTCAGAGTAACGCGGTTACAGCAATCACGTTCATGAACACTGATAACGCAGGGAGAGCCTCAACCAATCAGATCAACCAATCAGAGTACAGTCGGAACTCACTGCTGTATAAATACACACATATGTAGGAGCGCCACACTGTGGCATATGGCAGGTAAGCCAGCTAATAAGCTTGTGCGTTTTAAAGGAACGTGATGTTCTAAAACTCTAGATCAGCTACTGTGTATATGTGCTATACAAGCTATCCTCCTGTTTTAAGCCCCCCAGAAATAATTTGTCTAGGGTAAAGTGACACTCTTGCAAAACATTCAGTTCTTTAGCCTAGAGCAAACTAAATGACCAGTGACTTTGCGTGTGTGTGTGTGTGTGTGCGTGTGTGTGTGTGTGAGGAATTTGGCGGCTGGCGGAGTGATGGCAGATGAAGGGGATTCAGCAGAATGGAGACAGTGATAAGAATGGCACTCAAAGAATGTGTGTGTAAGTGTGTGTGTGTGCTTATGACACAGCCGTCATGTACAACACACACATGCATGCGTGCGCACACACACAGGTTAAACATTTCCTATTTTCCACACTGAAAGTCTCACACTGAGAGAATGTTCAGTCCCTCCATAGTGAATAATTAACTGCACCTCAGACTGTGTTAAAGGGTCCATATCACAGAAAAAATGAAATTCTCACTCTTTAAAATGCATCGTTATATGTAAAAACATTTTAATTTTTTTTTAATGTGCTGACTTAAAAAAAGACTTGACTCCCCAGCCTATTCAGCCCACAGTGGTTTAGCCCCACCCATTCAGCCTACAGCCATTTAGCCCCACCCTTTCAGCCTACAGCAGTTTAGCCCCACCCATTCAGTCTACAGCCATTTAGCCCCACCCTTTCAGCCTACAGCAGTTTAGCCCCGTCCATTCAGTCTAAAGCAGTTTAGCCCCATCCATTCAGTTTACAGCAGTTTAGCCACACCCACTCAGTCTACTGTATTTTAGCCCCACCCATTCAGTCTACAGCAGTTTAGCCACACCCATTCAGTCTACAGCAGTTTAGCCCCACCCATTCAGTCTACTGTATTTTAGCCCCACCCATTCAGTCTACAGCAGTTTAGCCCCACCCACTCAGTCTACAGTAGTTTAGCCCCGCCCATTCTGCCTACAGCACTAAACACAAACACACTGTTAAAGCAAAAGTGTGGTAAAATCTATTCTAACTGTCCTACAAAGATGAAGAGATAGATCTACGACAGAGACAGATCTATGAAGAAGGAAAAGAAGAAGGAAAGAAAACAGTCATAAAGTATTGTACTACTGTATTAGTGAGGACGTTGCCTTGACTAATGTGCTGCTGTGAGTGACACACACTTAAACCCTGATGTTAATCAGGGTTAACACACACACACACACACACACACACACACACACACACTGTCCTGCAACAATCAGACAGAAAGCGTCTCTCCTGCTTGTAAATTTCCAGGCCTGCGACATCTGCGCGCTCAAGGGCGGCCGGTCAGTGAGTGGACGGTGGATCTCGAGGGTGGGAGGAATTTTAAACACTGCAGCTGCTGCACTGGACTGTTCTGAAGGTTTTTCTCGTTAGCTGGAGAAGACAGATCATTAAGGTCACTTTTAGGAAGCCGAATCTCACCGCAGCCATAATACAGTCTTTATCAGCATCAAGCTGGAGGACATCTGTCCTTTTACCACAGCTTCCACTGGACCTCAACTGCATCAAGTTTGAAAGTACAGATTAATACAGCTGGACTTTCACCAAACTCTCACTCTAACACCAGCAGCAGAGTTACTTTACTGCAGAGTAAAGAGGTGAAAGCAGGGCGGGGAGAGGAGGGCGGTTCTGATCCGCTCAGTCTGGGGGGTCTCTGGGGTTTATCTGTTCTCTAGCCTCCGAGGAGCTGCAGTAAATAAAGACAGGCCTCGACTGGAGCAGCTTTAATACAGAAGAACCCCAGCGGAGCTCAGCGGGAGACTGGAGCAGCGCCAGAGTCAACAGGACACAGAGCGCAACACTCCTCCATCCCTCCATCCACTCCTCTCTCTCCTTCTCTCACTCCATCCCTCCATCCACTCCTCTCTCTCCTTCTCTCTCTCCATCCCTCCATCCACTCATATCTCTACATCGCTCCATCCATCCACTCCTCTCTCTCTGTCTTTCACTCCATCCACTCCTCTCTCTCTCATCCACTCCCTCTCCTTCTCTCCCTCCCTCCTTCCACTCCTCTCTCCCTCCCTCCTTCCACTCCTCTCTCTCTCCCCGCCCCCACTCCCCCCCCTCTCTGAGAGAGTGCGGCTGGAGGAGCAGTAAGTGATCCTGTGCAGCGTCAGGGTTTCAGCCTGGATTGATTTTTCTCTGCTGTAAGTGCTGGGGTCAAATCAGCGCTTCATCCATATTCATTTACATGAACGGATGGAATCATTCAAAACAGCATAAAAGGAATCGCAATAACTCTTACTGACCCACAATAGAACAGTATTGTTATTATTATTATCATTTTTATGATTAGTGTTGTTGTTATTATTATCATCATTATTATTATTATTACTAGCTTAACAACAACAACAGTAAAATTTTAAAATAATAAACGAAAATGAAAGAAATCAGTAAAGCTTATAAAAAGTAGCTCAAGACAATTAAGAAAAAATAGAAACATTTACAAACAAAAATGAAAACCTCAACTTTAATGTCTTAATGTCTAAACTGGAATAATGTATTGCCAGTGTGAATTAGTGCGCACACACACACACACACACACGTGGGGGCGCACACACACACACACACACACACACGTGCACACACCCACACACACACACACCTGTTTCCGTCCTGCAGCAGGTGCCTGAGTGGTCTGAACCTCTCCGGGTCGTATTGACTGGTGTTTGATTTGTGGCCGGTTCTGATTGGTTGCCCTGCTGCTGTCCGCTCTGGACTAATCAGGTCAGCGCTCGCTCACACCCGGCAGTGAAGCATTGATTTTAGGAGGCCGAGCTCAAAACAGAGATAAAACACCTCCCAGCCTGGACAGGAGCACCCTGCATTTCCGGTCCATTCTTATTTATTACGCTGCTTTATTAGGAAAGACGTCGTTTAAGGCACAATATAAACATCCTGTCCTTCAGAAACCGCAGGCACTCTGCAGTAAACCCAACACACAGAACAGGTGCGGACCCCTAATGTCTTTACTGGACACTTTAATCGCTGCTTTCGCAATTTTACACCCCTGACTCACGAAGGACCCAGTTAATAATATACTGCGCCTCCACGGCCACAGAAATACACAAACACATTCAGATTCGGGTTAAAATCCAAAATCAATACAAACTTCTTCTCTTACATGTAGACTTGAGATCAAATCTGACCTTTCTGACCTTGTCAGTTCCTGCTCTTGCTTATCCTTTTCTCTTTTTTTTGAAGGTGAAACCTTTTTCTGTTTGAAAATAAATATATCAAGATACTTTACATTCTAATAATAATGATGATAATCATAATATGAAGAAGAAAAAGAAAAATAATAATGATAATAATAAATTAAATATGAGAAAGAAGAAGAAAAAGAATAATAATAACTAGAATGAATTTGCACAAGAAAAAGCAAAGTGTGATTGCGTGGTTGCTATGGTAACTGGTTGTTGCTAAGTGGTTGCTATGGTGGTCACCAATGGTTGCTGAGGTGCGGCAATAACCTTCTCGACCTCGTTGGGTCACGCTCCCGCTCAGTACCGCCACACACACAGGGCTGGATTTGTGCTGGAGACGTCTGGTTCCATTCACCAACACTGGAAAGAAATCAGAGGGGCCTTCTTTCTGAGAGAGAACAGAACTGTGTAATTAGGTTAGATCATTATGTGAATGTGATTAATAATATAAGTGTCTGATACATTTCCAAGTAAAAAAAAGCAACACAACAACCGTCACACACAGAAACAGGACTGCCGTTATCTGTTCAGGCCAGAATAACAAGCCCACTGTGCACAAAAAATGTGTGTGTGTGTGTGTGTCCACACTTTTCACATCCACATGAACAAATAGAGGTCCTCAGCTACTAAATTACAAAATCTAGGCAACACAATCGTGTGCAAAAGTTTACACACCCCACTGCTCACATGACTTTAATATACAAAAGTCTGTTCATTTACTGAATTTAACACACCGGGTGGGAAATCTAAAGTAGGGCCTGTTATGGTAAAATGACACATTTGGGTTTTTTTTGGCTTTTTTTCACAGTTTGTTAAACTACAATAAAAACTATGCACTAAAATGAGCATATTTTAGTGAACACATGAACATATGCAACACATACATAATGGAAATGAAAAGGTCCACCAAACAATTCCACCAGATTAAATTATATTTAACAAATGTCTTGAAATACATGAAATAACCCATGAATCTTTCTACAGCAATTTCATAAGGAGAACCTGCGCTCCACTGACTCCAGATCAGTCGAGGTGTGGCCCAAATGTATCTTCTAGGGTTTAGGACTGGAGCATTGGGGCTAGAATGAGTTCTCAAATCTTTTTATATCTGCAATCTTTTTATCTATCCATCTCTTTCTCTATATATACATATATAATTTTTTTAATTCTTTAAAATTTTCATTGATACATTTTTTTTTCAATAAAAGTGTCCTTCTCCATAGAACTGTGTTGATGCTCGGGGCCACTGGCACCCTCTCCATGTCATTTCTGTTCTAGAAGGGGGTAAAAATTCGCCCAGGGAAAATTTCCATTGGCTCAGTGTGAAACAGCCAATAGTGGCGTTCCCCTGTCAGAACACTCCACAGCCCCCATCATGGATGTGGCAGTTTAGAGAACACAGATCAACACTCTGTCCAGTCTCTCAGACGGAACCACCCAGAACCAGCTCCTCACACAACCCACTCAGAACCAGATCCTCACACAACCCCCACAGAACCAGATCCTCACACAACCCCCTCAGAACCAGATCCTCACACAGCCCCCACAGAACCAGATCCTCACACAACCCCCACAGAACCAGAACCTCACACAACCCCTTCAGAACCAGATCCTTACACAACCCTCTCAGAACCAGATCCTCACACAACCCCTTCAGAACCAGATCCTCACACAACCCCTTCAGAACCAGATCCTTACACAACCCCCTCAGAACCAGATCCTCACACAACCCTCTTAGAACCGGATCCTCACACAACCCCCTCAGAACCAGATCCTCACACAACCCCCACAGAACCAGGTCCTCGCACTCTCAACAACGTCCGGCCCATTACTACACATTATTACACAATATTCAGTCAGCCTGGAATGTGTGTGTGTGTATGTGTGTGTGAGGGTGGAGGCATTTCTGTTTTTATTTACTTGGAAAACAGCCCCCTCTGCTGGCTGTGGCTGTTCTGTTTTTCTTGAACATTTAGGAAAAAAACATTTCTCCTTAAAAAAAAAAAAAGATAAACTTTGCATAATAATAATAATAATAATAATAATAATAATAATAATAATAATAACCATCTAGTT
>JBBPCY010000013.1:7177734-7194262 GCA_037974405.1 Brachyalestes nurse | reverse complement strand
TGTATCAGTAAACTCTGATTTCAGTAAATATAAACGGTGTAAAACAGTCTAGAACCGGTGTTTACTCTCAGAACTCAAAGTGTATCAGTAGACTGATTTCAGTAAATATAAATGGTGTAAAACAGTCTAGAACCGGTGTTTGTTCTCCTACATGCTCACCGTTTGTGGCTCTTTCTCTTGGTGCGCCGCCGTTCGGCCGCTCTCTGGAGCCCCCCCCTCTGTGAGTTTTCCACTCCCAGTTCTGGGCGGAGACTATCCTGAACGTTCTCCCGCATTTAAAGATCTTGAGGATTTTTCCATTTGCTTTTAAGACCTAAAATAAACAAACCGGGGGGAACTTCCATATAAGGAGCTGTTTTGCTGTATGATGTCAACTTACCATTTGTTGCGCTTCTGGGACGGATCTGCGTTTTAAGGGTTAACATCAGAATAAAGGCAAACAAAAAAAGCAGTAAAATGTATGAATTTGTTTCATTTGTAAAAAGTAGTTGATATTGTGTGAGCTGGTGAGGAGAACACAGGTTTGGTTCCAGATTTCTCCTGGGTTCTCCAGCCATTGCTTGTATTTGTAAAACTCCATAAACAGTTTAACACAGAATGAATTTGTGTGACTATTGATTCCTAGTGTTAGTAATGTTAGCCTGGCAGCAACAGTTCTAAATAATGAAGCAAAATTCACATTCAAACATGTCCTTGCTGATCGACTACATCTGGGCTGAGTGGAAAACGTGTGAAATAGATTAGAATTATTCTTTCAAGTCTAGCCATGGACTCCACAGCATTCTGGATGCAGACTGTAGGACTGAAATTAATCCTCATCCGGGAAACCATCCCAAAGAAATTGTGGACATTTGTACAAACAACATGACACTAATTTTCCCCAAAAAACGGTGACGCCCGGAACACATAGTTTTGGTGTGATTCAGAATGTTTTCATGTTGTGTGTGTAAGGGCCTTTAGCTTCGTAGGTCCAGTGCAAAACTAAAGCAAACTATTCCTTTAATTCCTTTACCTCAGTGTATGTCACCTTTATCTCACCTGTAGCTCACCTGTAGCTCACCTTTAACTAACCTGTATGTCACCTTTATCTCACCTATGTTTCACCTGTATCTCACCTATATTTCACCTGTATCTCATCTGTAACTCACCTGTATCTCACCTTTATCTCACATGTATTTCACCTGTATTTCACATGTATCTCACCTGTAACTTACTTGTGTCTCACCTGTATATCACCTGTATGTCACCTTTATCTCTCCTGTATTTCACCTATATTTCACCTGTATCTCATCTGTAACTCACCTTTATCTCACATGTATCTTACCTGTATCTCATCTTTGTCTCACCTATACCTCACCTTTATTTCACCTGTATCTCACCTGCTGTTTGTCTTTTAAGTCTATAAATCAACTAGTAAACCAAGACACTGCACTTTACAGCACAGATATTCTTTTCTGTTACATTTTTGCAATGTTTGTAAAAAAATTATTGGAATATACTTTTTCTGTTTGTCTTATTACCTTAGTTTAGGATTTCCAAATTTCTCTTTAATTTAATTATTTGATTACTTTGTTGCACAGGTCTTACAGGTTCCTGTCATTACACATTGTACTTGTATAACTATGTATATGACAAATAAAGAATCTTGAATCTTGATCTTTAAGCTGTTCTGCCCTCAAAAACCCCCCAAACCTTTTAATGTAATACCAGAACGATCACTGGCATCGTAACAGCCTCGCTCACTGCACCAAAACCACATGTGTGAGGTAATAAGTGTGTCATCATTCTGTTATTACCTTAAGCATGGCTCACTTTACACCTCCAGTGATTAAAGGCGTGTTTTTGGCAGGTTTAGAGTGTCTGTAATGATCGCTGCCCCTCTCCTGTGCTTCTTAATTAAAGCGGTTCAGGCAGCTCATGGATTTCTCATTCATTCAGAGGGAGCCCGGCCAAACGCATTCTCTTCAGTCCTCTCTCTCTCTCTCTCTCTCTTTTCATTTCTTTCTCTCTTAATTTGTTTCTCTCTCTCTCTTAATTTCTTTCTCTCTCTTTCTGTCTTCCTCACTCTCTCTCTTTTTCTCGCTCCCTCACCCTTTCTTGCCCCCCTTTCGCTCTCTCATAATCTCTCTCTTCTTCTCCATCTCTCTTTCTCTCTCACACACACTCTCTCTTTCACACTTTCTTTCTCTCTCTCTCTCTCTCTCTCTCTCTCTCTCTCTCTCTCTCTCTCTCTCAGGCTTAAAATCAATAACTGAAACTGCTCCATACATACATATTAGGGTTTTTATGTATTTTTTTATTCGGAGATTCTCCAGACAAGGCTCTTAATAAAGTTGTGGGAGCAGATAGAACAGAACATGGAAGGTTTCTCAGGACGTGGCGGTTGTGATTTCTGGCAGCTCGGTCCGGCGTGTTGGAAAGCCACGCGCTCTCCGTGTCGCGGGGCCTGCCTGAGAGATCAATATGCCAAGAGGAACAGATGGAGGTGAGGCGATGTGTGCGGAATTCTTTACGCCTCCCGGCGATATTTACATATCTAACCAGGGGTCTGACGCTCCAAGATCCAGTCAAGTGCCGTCTCCAGACCTCAGCGCTCCCTTCGGCTGATGATTTATTAGCGCTTTGGCAGCGCACAGCCAGCTACCTGGCTGCTTTTCCATAAGTGCTACATTACAGCCTGTGTGTGTGTGTGTGTGTGTGTGTGTGTGTCAGGGCATATGTCTGTCTTCCTATGCAGTGGCAAACCATGACTATTAGAGCTAGGCTTTCGGTTCAGGCCATAAATATAAAAAAAAAACAAGAACAAAATACACTCTTCGATAGCACTCATTTGTCCGCGAAACCAACCAGCTTGCACATGAGCATGTCTTGGCCGTTCTAGATTACACATCGAAAGCTTGTAAAAGACATTCCGTGTTTTATTTGTAGCTTATAACCCACATATAAACACATATCTGGGCTGGTATGTAGCATTTACAGAATGTTTTTCTGGCCTAGAGCTGCTGCTTTTTACCATCTGACACAAACCCATTGGCTGGGCCTTCACTCATATTCACAATCAGTGACATATCTAGAACCTCCAGAGGGCCTGATGTTTTATATTCCATGATTGGTCCAAGCTATTATAAATCAATACATGATTGGTTGATTCCATAATTCCTTATTATGTTGGTTGATCTGAAGGTTTTCGATCCAGCGTCTGAAGACCTGTCCAGAGGTCGTCCTCACTTAGATCCGCCTACATCCCATTGATGAAAAAAATGTAGACAATTTTAAATTGAGTGTTTGAAGAAAAGTTTCAAAACTAATGCTGTTTACGTACAAACATGATTCTACTACAAAAAATTATCCTTACTGTTTCCAATGTAAACTTAATAATGAACAAAAATACTTACGCTTCATATACAAACATGATTCTACTGTATAAAATCATCCTTACTGTTTCTAAACTAAACTTAATAATGAACAGAAATACTTGCAGTTCACATGCAAACATGATACTAATGTATAAAATCACTGACACAAATTCGTTGCCAAAAATCATACAGAATTCTTTGAAGGCCCTGAGGGTTCCCCTCTGTTCCTACGTCTCAGAACCACATGTGCCTTTGTTTGTTTTGCGCATGAGCTCAATTGGCACAGGAACAACTGAACAAACGAAACAACAAAATGACCCCCCCCCCACCACCCACCCCCATCTCTTCACCTTACTGCCAGCACCTGCAGTCGTTCGTCTCTGTTTACAGCAACGGACCTCAGAACCTCAGAACCTCAGCGCTCTCGACCCACAGACATCAGTTCATTTACACTGAGGAAAACCTGCTGCTGCAGAGTCATGGGTTACATCAGGTCACTGTTAAAGGCAGGAGATCATAATGTTCCGCAGTCGCGCTTGGCTCTCCCTCTCTAGCCGCCTGAGTCGGCACTCGGTCGAGTCGAGTCGTGACAGCTGCCGGGGAGCTGTGGGACGGCCTGTGATGTCTTCCCCATTCTAATGACTCTGCTTGCTTTCGCAGTGTTGTGGGACCCTGCGCGCCATTAGAGAGCCTCTGTAGCGTTACCAAACAGCGGCCCGGCCGCAGCTGAGGTGCTGAGACTATCACCTGGCTGTTATTTACAGCCCACCCGAACTTTAAAGAGGGAGGCAATTAGCCAGGAGAAGCCATGTGCCATGGCTCTGACTCGACGCCACCGTGAGACGTTTGCAGTCTGAGATTTGCCGACGCTACTGTGGACTTTTTGGTCTTGACGAGAGGTCCCCAGCCACCGGGCCTTGGACCGGTATCAGTCCCTGAGTCATTCGGTACCAGGCCACACAGAAAGACTAATATTAACAAATATTTTATTGATTATCAGAGCCTGAAAGATCCTTTATTTCGAAAAAACGCTGTTGTGATACGGTACATCAGAAATTTAGCTCACAAGCTAGTAAAAATGAATAGAAAATAAACGCCTTTGTGGAGCTTCTTCGTATTTTTCTTCATAGTTTTTAGTTGTATCTGTGTCAGTCTGTGAAAATATTGTTTTACATGAAACTGGTCCGTGGTGCAAAAAAGGTTGGGGACTGCTGGCCAAGACTGATGTTTTCCATCCCAAGATTGGTCTGAGCTACTATAAATCAAAACGTGATTGGTTAATTCCACAATTCCTTATTATGTTGGTGGTTAACCTGAAGGTTTTCAATCCAACGTCTGAAGACCTATCCAGAGGGAGTCCTCACTTAGATCTACCAACATACAGTACCATTGATGAAAAAAATGTAGACAATTTTACGTTTGAAGAAATTATAACATTTGCAGTCTGAGATTTGCAGAGGACAAAGAGTGGATGCTACTGTGCATTTTTTGAAATGCTACCACAGCTAGTGGCCCAATACTTGGACTGATTAATGGAGAAGTCCACAGATTGTATGTCGTACAGATATAAACACCATTCAGAGTGGGTTTGTTATGAAATGCTCCATTCTAGAGAAACTTACCCACCTTTTACAACTGTACTGACCAGGCATCGCAGCACATATACTGCAAATGTATCCACACAGTAACACTGGTTCCAATAGGAAGGAGTTGGAAATGGTTAAGTGAACACTTTGCTAGACATAAAACCCCTGTTTACTGTATTATTTGTATTTATTATTGTTTTAATACTAACTTAACCCTACTGCTCAATAGTAAACAGATTTTAGGTATACTTTTCTCAGGTGCCTAAGATTCTGCCCAGTATTGTATATAAGATTGTATATCTTTTACACAATTTACATTTTATATTTAATTAACACTGTGAATGTGTTTGTGTATGCGGTTACCCTGCGATGGACCAGTGATTAGTCTGAATTTCACACTGGGAGTACTGGTATTGACTCCAGCACCCCTCATGACCTTAAAAAATTGATGCATGGAATTGGGCCACCCCGTACCTCAAACCTATCTAAAACAATAATAACAATAATGTCTCAGGCAGCATATCAATGTAATTGGTTTGTGTGAGGTAGCTTTCAGAGGCTTTACATTTCTGGTTCCATTCACCACCTTTGTGAAGAATTCTGACACTGTAGGGTTCTCTAGAATGGAGCATTTTACAAAAAAAAAACACATGACTTTACAGCCAATGAATTCACACAGAAACGAAGAAAAATGGTTTTGTTATCCATTTTCATGATGCTAACTTTGAAATGGCTCTTATTTGCTTTTGTATGCTGACATTAGAGTGAAATATACAATGTATTTGATGACTTTTGGTTAGTGGTTCCTCATAAATTCAGGAGAAATTTGCAAGTTTACAACTCCCATCATAACTCTACTCAAAGAACAGTCTGTTTTTCATCGATTGGAAAAGATCTCATGGCCAAGAAGAAAGAACTCCAGAGCTTCTCTTTTGATGGTGATTACAGGCTCCCACGCTGTCCATTGATTTCTCTTTCACACAGGGATGCAGAGATGTGCATAGACAATGCAAGCTGAATAGCTTTGGGTTTGATTAGCCAAGTCTTGCTCTTGGGGAAAGCACTGTGCTCCATTTTATGTTGGCCCAGCGTAGCAACGTCTTCTGTCCATTCAGCCGCAGCCATGCAGAGCGTGATGAGCCGGGTGCATCAGACTTGAAGTTTGGTGAAAAGTTAAGCCGAGCAGAAATTTATGCTAATTAATCCTGCCAAAGTGATGCGTGTGTCCAATCAGGAGCCTGCTGCCGTTTGTGTCTGAAGCTCAAGACGTCAAACGTTTGTTCCACATTCAGACGTTCCAATGGAGCGTGGAGGAAAAACTTCACCAATCAGCCATAGCATTAAAACCAACTGCTTAATATTGTGTAGATCCTCAGAGGAACAGACGTCACAAGACCTCTGAAGGTGCTAGACAAACGAGTCCAATCTATGGAGGCCCACCTCACAATTTGCAAGATCTTCAGGAGGTGCTGTGGTGTCTGTACCAGCAGGTCTTGTAAATTGTGAGGTGTGCCTCCATAGATCGGACTCGTTTGTCCAGCACGTCCCACAGAGTCTCAATCAGATTGAGATCCAGACAATTTGGAGGCACCTTGAACTCTTTGTGATGTTCCTCAAATGGTTCCTGAACATTTGCAGTGTGGGGGCATTATCCTGCTGAAAGAGTTACTGTCCTTAGGGAACAGCATCTTCAAGAAAGGGTGAACGTGGTCCCCTGCAATGCTTAGGTAGGTGGTACGTATCAAACTGATAATAGCTGTGAATGCAGGAAGTTTCCTTGCAGATCATTGTCCAGAACATCACACAGCGTGTTGTCTTTTCATATTGTATCCAGGTATCTCTTCCACAGGTAAATGATACACACACCTGCTTGTTCAAAAAATACATGACAGACCACCTTCTTCCACTGCTTTATGGTCTAGTCCTGATAACTACAGTATGTCTCCATTGTAGACACGTTCAGTGGTGGACAGGGGTCACCATGGACACTCTGGCCAGTCTACTGATATGCAGCCTCATACACAGCAAGTTCTGATGCACTTTTCCATCAGAGCAGCATGAATGTTTTCAGTAGTTTGTGCTACATCAGTCTTTTCAATTAAATTCTATTCAATTTTATTCCTCAGCTGGAGGAAGAAACCTCAGGAGGAACCAAGACTCAAAAGGGGGACTCATCCTCCTCAGATTGACCCAGAGACCCACTGTTCTCATCAGTGAATCTTGGGTGTTTAGGACCCTGTCGCTGATTCACCGGTTTTCCTTCTTTGGACCACTTTTGGTAGATATTGAGCCTCTGTATACTGGGAAGATCCCACAAGACCTACTGTTTTGAAGCTGCTCTGATCCAGTCATCTAGACATCACAGTTTGTAAAGGCTGCTCAGATCCTCATGCTTACCCATTTTCATACTTTCAAAACGTAATGTAAGGAGACGATCAGGGTTATTTACTTCACCTGTTAGTGGTTATAATGTTGTGGCTGATCGGTGTGTAGTGGGAGTTTCCCTATCCTCTTGGACCCAACCCTTCTTAACTATAAGGACTGATCAATGCAGTATTGAGTGAACCTATAGAGGCTTGCTGTGTTTCTTCACAAGTAGAGAAGAGCAGTAGTGAAATCTTCTTCATTCGATCCACAACAAATATTATACTCAGCTGCAGTCCCTTCAAAATTTAAGCAAGAAACCATTTGTTTGGACCTAAATATCTTAAGATGCCTATGCTGACTGCATGCACCAACCATGCCTTTTCCACACATTTGGAAACAAATCCCTGTAAAAGGAATAAAAGTTTTCTTTTAAATATGAACAAAATGACTTATTCTTAACTGAATGAGGCAGGGAATGGCTTTCTAAACTCCCACACACAGCAAACTGAAGACGGGGGATGTGATGACATCCACTGGCGCGCAAGACCGATGTAAATGCACCATTAGGTGTTGAAGTCTTCGCAGTCATAACATTTGGGCAAAGAATCAGACTTATGGTCCATGACTCATTCCTCCGCTTAAGCTGCAGCGTGTTCCTGGAAGAACAACTGCTCTTGGAAGTTCCAGCTAAGCCTCTAAGCTGTTAGACTGAATTACAAACAAGCTGCAATCTCCTGCCGAATTGAGATCTTTAAAACGCCCGACCACATTAAACAGAGATAACGTCCGTTTCTTTCACACAGATGCATCCGTTCTGTAGATTGAGGCTGTAAACAGTGCTGTTTTTTCAGGCTTGTACGTTTAAGAGAGATTTTAGCTGCCTCCCAGCAGCAGCTCGACGTGCAAACCTCTCCATCACGTCCTTTGTTCCTTCATCACATCCACCTACACAGCTCCAGACTGCTGAGCGGGTTCTTTCAATTTTCCCTGCCTGTATTCAACACCACCACACACACATACACACTCCTCCACTCCATTTCAAGAGCCTCCATCACACAGTCAGGAGCAGCAGAAGGTTTGGATGAGCATTAAAAAGTTGGGCTTGCCGTACACAAAGTTCAAAGAAGAGGGTGCAAACGAGGGGCATAAAGAGAGTGTTTTTTTGTCGCCAATTATAAGCTGCCTTCGTATCCCTTGTGGATTATCGGGTGCTCTGTCAGGAGGTCGGACAATACAGATGTGTGGGCAGATGCCATCTGGGGCTTGGAGAACAAAACAGTGGTGGAGGGGGTGGGGGGGCGCATGGGGAATTCAGTCAGGTGACCCGAGAATCTGGGAAGAGAATGGAAAATGGTCCGACGGTAATCAATCAAAAACAACGGTGACACAAATGACCAAAGACAAACGGGCGCGAGGCAGAGCCGTGCCCCCCGATGTCAGCGCCGCCCGTGGTGCCTCCCCGCCCACTGGCGCTGGCGATCAATAGGCCCTGGTGGCCGAAGGCTCAACGCCATTGGTGAAGCCCTGCGAAGGCGAACCACCGCCTCCTTGAGGGCTAATTGGCCCTTTATGGTTGCGCAGTCTTTCGTGCACATCGAGAAAATAAAAACGCCATTCTCCTCGCCGCTCTGATTGACAATCGATGTCGAGCGTCCATCTCCGAACGCCAGATGCTCCGCCCGGCTTCATTATGCCTGTCGAGATGGTTGTGGCGGGGCAACGCCGGCGCCACAAAGCGTCACGATGGCGGCCCTTGGAGACCGAACCCCCAAACGTCACCTGCTCCTCAGACTAATGCCATTAAACTTAAACATCCCAACGGGGCCCAAACCCAGAACAATGCGGCCCGTACGCTGCCAGGAAGCGCCCGCTGCGTTCAGACGAAAGTAGCATGCTAAAAGTTTATCTAGCTTCTGTGAAACGCTCCATCTGTTGGCCTGGTCTTTTCAGTTACTTTACACTTAGCTGTATATAGTAATTAAGTTGGAGGCCTCCACTCACAACTGTGGTACAACCCCATTTATAAATCCAGTATACGCTCATCCATTTAAAATGGAAATGGAAATTCAATGACGGGGATGAAAACAGCCAGTCAGACTCTTTTAATGTGAAATGGTTCATAGTAGAGAAACGCAAAACTCTGACATTCTTTGCAGTGGTGGTGAATGGAACCAGGGGTATTTATTTATGTTTATGTTTATGGCTATTTAATTGACCATCCAAAACCTACATATCTTTTCTGAGTCTGATTGGCGAATCAATGGGAAATCTGAAAAAAAAAAGGTTTTCTTTAGGGACTATTTTACCTCACAGCACCCTGCATGTACCTCTCCACCATGGTCTTCTGTTCTAGGCCAAAACCTTCTTAGAGCTGTCACAAAAACAGTGTCTCAGATTGCAGCCTGTGTAGTCATAACCACTTCATGTAATAACTTTCTCCAATCTTTCAGGCGTCTGGTTCCCATCACCAGCACTGTGAACAATCCTGACTCCTACACACCACCCTGAACAGCCTTGTGTCCATCTGAACCACTGAATTACACCGAAGTGCTGGAAAAATCTGCCGTGTTCTCCTTTAAGACACTGTTTTAAGCCACCGTTCTGATTTCTCATTGATATTCCGGGTCTTGTTCGGTGTGAACACTTCACAGCTGAAGTATTGACGTTCCAGTGCTGTGTTCCAGCTCCGAGAAGCGAACCAGCAAACAAAAAAAAAACCACTATTTACTTTGGCCTGCTTTTGGAATTTGTACCATCATTGCATAATTAGATCTCGCTATTGCCGTGAGGCTATTGGGTTTTAGATTTTAAGGCACTATAATACCCATAACCAGCGATATATTTGTATTTTTCCTCATTTTGGCAGAAGATGCCTGGATGTTCTGGCATTGTACTGCCAGTATGGTCCCAAATGGCTCATTCCAAGGCTTCCAGAAGCTCAGGTGGACCAGAGACGGTTACTGTTCAATCACTGGACAGAAGGCATATCAGTGGAATCAAGGATCTGTGGAAGCATCTGCCAATATTGATGATCTCCTGTGATGGAAAGGCCCGAGCAGTGGGCGTGGCAACAATGCTTGATTGACAGCCGAGGATCGTTAAGCGTGGGTAGAGCACGAGGAGAGGAAGCAGCTTCAAACGAAGACAAAAGAGTCGGTGTGGATCTGCCTCTCTCTTTAGAGAGAGCCTGCAGCCTCACTGTCGGTTTGGTTTTGATAATAAAAAGCCTGATCATGTTAATAAAGGAAAGAACGGCCGCACGTAGTTCAGTCTTCACTTCATATCTGTACTGAGGACAACAGTGGGGAAATGTGGTGTAATATTTAGGCGGACGGTAGGGGGCGCACTGGGACTTCTCTCGTAAAACAGCAGCAGTCACATCTAGTTTTACACCACCAGACAGTTTAATAACACAGTTACATACAGCCCAATCAAAACCTCCTATATTTATTTAAAAGAAATACTTTACAGTGTTTTACAAGCACACATATATAATATATCTGTACGCACACACACACACAGACACCTATATATATATATATATATGTATACATATATGTACACATACACACAACCACTCATATACATGTGGGTATATTATATAATCACTAAGTGCTGTTGGTTTGTTCATTGTTTACACTGTCTGTATTAGATGAATATTATGTATATTATATGTGAACTGTGATTACAATGACAATGAAGTGAACCTGCATGTACACATACACACCTATTACTTTCTATATATCCCACTCAATAACACGTAATGCTTTATAAAACTCGATGCTTTATAAAACAGTCTTTATAAAAAAATCTATTAACACTCTATACTGCTTTGTGTCCACCCGTTTTCAGACAACCCCGCCTGCTGGTCTCTGATTGGTTAGTGATCCACACTAACCAATCTAATCTTACATGGGCGGGGCTGTGTAAAATGGGTGGACGCAAAATCAGAGTCACCAATCACAGTATAGGTGAGAGGCGTGGACACTACTCATAAACCAATCCAAATGAATGGGAGGGGCTTAAACGCTCGGAATACAGGTGCGACAAAAGAGCCTCACTGCTCCGCTATCAGCCCCGCCCCCTCTGAGTGTGTGTGTGTGTGTGTGTGTGTGTGTGTGTGTGTGTGTGTTTGTGTCTGTGTGAGAGAGAGTGTGAGTGTGTGTGTGTGTGTTTTAGCCATCACTCTTTACTCCAGAGGGATAGAGAAAGACGGACAGAAGTTCGGAGCGCTCGCGGAGAGACGGGGAGAGACGCGCGCGCGACATTAATAAATAAACAAATAAATAACAACAACAGTAAAATAATAATAATATTAAGGAGAAGAGGAAATTTTACAGCATGACACGGACGGCCACCTTCGCGCTCGTTTCTGTTTTGTGGATTTTAAAGAGAGCGTCAAGTGCACGGGTTTATCCTCCTAACGAAGGTAAGAAACAAACAAACAAACAAACAACAAGCCTTTGAAGTTGCCTGTTTGTGTACACGAGGAGAAAAGTCTTCTTTGTGGAAACGGGGGTTATTTTTCGGTCCAAACGCATAAAAACGACAAGAGAGGCTTTTTCCTCAGTTTAAAATTGTGTTTGTGCTTTTAAATAGTTAATAACGAAACCCACAATTTGGAGTCTGAAGTCATTTTCGTGTTATTTGAGCTACTTTTGTTTCTGAGAGGGGAAATGTGTGTAAAGCAGGTATTTGGCAAATGTTACGACGGACCGTCTGGTAGCAAAAACAGCAGCAACAACGATACGTTTTCGACACGTAGTTGAAATGTTCCACATTTCAGTCTATTTCTATTCGGTTCCCTTTCGTTTCTACTCCTTCTGCCCTGAAGAGGCTGAAATGTCTGAGGGGTTCACCTTAACACGACGAGTTTTTGTTTTTCAGACGTTTCCAACATAAGTTACCTCAGAAAAAATAGACCGATATACTCTAACAATCAGAAATGTCCTTAATCTTCAATTTATTTATGATAAAATGATCTAAGATATGTTTTATAAACTCGTTAATGGCACCTGAAGGCACATTTGAGTGAAAAAAACCCCTCAAAACTAGTCCCGAAATCCTGAATATGATCCAATCCAGCTGCAGAACTGAATTAAAAAATTTACTTCTAGGTATTTTTTCACTGTTTTCCAAGCCGATGTGTATGTCTGACCTTAAATCTTACTTATTAAATCCATTATTTTCTAGGCGTTCTACATTATAGAATTATAGAGTGCAAAATTCCCAGTTGAATTCAGACTTGAAGTGTTGAATCGAGGTCTTTCTATTCAGATCTCCTGCTGTTTGTGAGACAGGGCTGAATTAGGGGCTCATTTTTGGGGTTATTCGTTAAAAACTGGGATTTATGCCCCTCATAGTCTGAGGATTTACCCTACAGAGCTGTATGTCATGCAGTGAGAAGAAAAGGGGGATTGAGCTCCTAAGGCCTGTCCACAGTTGGAGCAACTGACCAGGCCGTAATAAACCACACTCATAAATACGGATCCCAGTAAATATGCGAAGTGCCTCGACCCTCAGGTGTCTCATCTGTTATTGTTTTGGCTTTTTTGCTTCTTATCTCTCCTGTGTGCTCTCCCTTCTCTCCGCAGTGACGCTGCTGGACTCCAGGACGGTGCAGGGCGAGCTGAAATGGGTGGCGAGTCCGGCCGAGGGAGGGGTGAGTGCTTCCATACGAGTCGTAAAAGAGAAAAGGAAGGAGAAAAAGAATATTTGTTGGTTTCAGGCAGTCGTGTTTGGAAGGGGAAACTGCCAAAGAGTCAACAAGAAGTGCTTTATTGTGGGGGTTTTGTTTCTCCACCCCCCCGCCTCCCTTGCGGAAATGCGCCGTCAGTCTTTCGTCCTGAATAAAAACAGATGATGATGATGATTGGAGACGTTTCAGAGCCTCTGAAAAGTCGCCGAAAGCCGTTTTTCTAGAAGCGAAATGCTCCAGGCGCGGATTTTTGACACGGGCCTGTTCCGGTTTACGTCCACCCAAAGCCATTCAAAACAAATTAAAGGCTTCGGCACACCAGAAGGAAAATGTGGAGTGAGAAAAAAAATGTGCTTTTATGTCAAGGAGCTGGTATGTTAATTCCTCGTAATGGCCGTTTTGAAGGATCCCCTCTAGGCCGTGCAGGTCGCGTGATGTTTTCTTTTTTACATATCAAGCGTCTACCCAATGAACCTGAGGTCAGTCAGAACTGAGTCATGTTCATATTAGTCAGGATGTGCAGTGACTTTGAATTATTGTTTTTTTTTTTGTCTCTAAATCGTGCCTGTTTGCGTCTGGCCTGAATCATGGTCCTTCATTTGATGGGCTATTTCATTTCATTGCACTTCACAAAGTACATCATCGTTATTCTTTGTCCAGTCCAGGTCTGATTGTGAATTTATTTCTGGCTCAGTTTTGTCCCTGTCTGACAACTTACAGGGTGTTATTAAAAAAAAAGGGTAATACATCTTGACAGGTCTCTGGAAAACCAACCACCGGCATTTGTTTCATTTACGGCACTGACCAGCAAGAGACTCTCTTAAAAACTCCCCAAACATTATGGCGCTGCAGAGCCAGCATTTTTGCACAGCCAGCCCTGCATCTACAAGAAAACAGAGCCTAAGCTTGTTCGTATTAAAACATTATTTTCAACATTTCATTGATTTATTTTAGACTGGAACGTCCGCTGTAATTTCTCACCTCTGTCCTCTGTCTGCCCCAAACGTTATGTTTAAACATTTTAAGTCAGTTTTGAAAAGTAGGATTAAATATTTGATGGTTTGAGTCTTTAAAGTAGTCTCCAGGAACACCTTTCCTGGACTGGAGTGTATAGAGACGTAGTGGGTGCTTGACGTAGCCTTTAGTTGTTCCAGGTTTCTTCTCAAATCTTCTCCAACGTTTTCCTTCCTCCGAGACTCCTCCAAAAGCCCAGAGAGGCCGGAATGTTTCCAAACAGTAGAATCCGTCCGCCCGGACTGAAGTTGGTGCTTTTGAAAGTTCTGGAGAGCGTAGGAGCGTCTTAGCAGATGCGTGATTAAACCCCTCATCATCAGAAAGCAGTCAATGCAGCTGGCAGACTCTCCTCCAGCCTGCAAGTGTGGCACCTGCTGAGATAGAGGGCTGTATAACTGAACCTCTCTCTCTCTCTCTCTCTCTCTCTCTCTCGCTCTCTCTTTCTCTCCGTCAGTGGGAAGAGGTGAGCATCATGGACGAGAAGAACACCCCCATCCGGACGTACCAGGTGTGTAACGTGATGGAGCCCAACCAGAACAACTGGCTACGGACAGACTGGATCGCGCGCGGCGGCGCCCAGCGCGTCTACATCGAGATCAAGTTCACCCTCCGCGACTGCAACAGCCTGCCAGGCGTCATGGGAACCTGCAAGGAGACCTTCAACCTGTACTACTACGAGTCCAACAACGACAAGGAGAGGTACATCCGCGAGAACCAGTTCAGCAAGATCGACACCATCGCCGCCGACGAGAGCTTCACGCAGGTGGACATCGGCGACCGCATCATGAAGCTCAACACGGAGGTGCGGGACGTGGGCGTTTTGACCCGCAAGGGCTTCTACCTGGCCTTCCAGGACGTGGGAGCTTGCATCGCCCTGGTGTCCGTGCGGATCTTTTACAAGAAGTGCCCACTGACCGTGCGCAACCTGGCCCAGTTCCCGGACACGACCACTGGGGCGGACACCTCGTCGCTGGTGGAGGTGCGCGGGTCCTGCGTGGACAACTCGGAGGAACGGGAGGTGCCTAAGATGTACTGCGGGGCGGACGGAGAGTGGCTGGTGCCTATTGGCAACTGCCTGTGCAACCCAGGGTTTGAGGAGAGGACGGGCGCCTGCCAAGGTAAGAGCTTTGGTAGCTTCTTTTGGACGCTTTCCAAGGGTTTTGTCTCCCAGTCGCTTGGCTATGGCGTGATTTCTTTGTTGCTTTTTGCATTGAAACCACAGAAGTTATATTGTTTCCACTGATTCTTCCACTTAAAACGACTACAGCATGGTCATTATGCAACATTATAAATAGGGTTGGGAATCAAAATTGATTACACATCTTCACATGCGTGGCCATCTGCCAAGACCTGCTTTAGTTGATTACGTCATGAATATTAATATTTATTTACCGTATTTACCTCATTGCTGGGACAGTTTTTTTTTTGATGTAGGTTTTGATTATCTAAGTGTTTGTCTTCCCTTTTTTTATGTTTATGAAGTTGGGGAATCGATTAGAGGTGGAATGGATAAGCAGACCCAGAATCGGAATTGGACAAAAAAAATCAACTGATACCCAACCCTTGTTATATAATTGTTTAGGATTTTTGAATCTTTCTTGATGTATGATTGTGGGCCCACACTCCTGAAGGAGCACTTCACGCGTTCCCTAATCACCGCGACCCTTTCACGAGCTCCTTTTGTATCAGTTTATCAGTAATATGACAATTTACACATTTCAGATGAGTAAGAAAAAGCAGAAATTGTTGTGTTTTACTGGAAGACATAGGAAGTTTATCCCGGTATTGACAGCTGGACACTCAGCAGAGCTTGGCGGATTGCGAGGCTGCTGCCGGTCGGGGGGCCTGCTGGTGATCACGGATCGCTCTGTTCGATACCAGAACTCTTCCCTACGGATTTGTGAGCGTTTGCGCTAATTGTTTTTTTGTTCGTGTGGCGTCTTTTTGCGGAATACACTTTAATTAGATTGTAGGTTCAGCCTCTCTCTCTCTCTCTCTCTCTCTCTCTCTCTCTCTCTCTCTCTCTCTCTCTCTTCAGTGCAAGGAGAGAATAAAAAGAGAAGGAGGGCACATAAACTGTGCGGTGAGTGTCTCGGTGTTGTGTGTGGTTCTCACTGTCCAGGACTGGGCCAGGGGGCGCCGAAGGGCCCGTGCGCGGTGTCTGGGTGAAGCAGGGGTCAGAGCAGATGAAGGGGAGAGGCGAGGGCAGGCAGACAGTTTGAGAACGACCCCTCTGTCTCGGCAGAAAAGCGTCTGGTCCGGGAGAGGGTCACCGC
The DNA here is from genome assembly GCA_037974405.1 of Brachyalestes nurse. Taxonomy (NCBI): domain Eukaryota; kingdom Metazoa; phylum Chordata; class Actinopteri; order Characiformes; family Alestidae; genus Brachyalestes; species Brachyalestes nurse. Next base: position 7,177,965 of record JBBPCY010000013.1, on the reverse strand, counting down.
TTGTGCGGGTGATGAACGGCGTGCTGGCCGGTCCAGCGCGGTTATTTATGAGGGCTATCTCAGCAGGCTAATTGCATGACAAATACGGGGTGTAATTTAGGGCTCCCGTGGGGTTTTGGGACAGGGGGGTAGAGCCGCCTCTGCGGGCGGTCTCACGGTGTGTGTGTGTGTGTGTGTGTGTGTGTGTGTGTGTGTGTGTGTGTGTGTGTGTGTGTGTGTGTGTGTGTGTGT
>JBBPCY010000013.1:7111941-7121988 GCA_037974405.1 Brachyalestes nurse | reverse complement strand
TTTTACACTGTTTATATTTACTGAAATCAGAGTTTACTGATACACTCTGAGTTCTGAGGGTAAACACCAGTTCTAGAATGTTTTACACCAGTTATTACTGATATCAGAGTTTACTGATAGATCATAGAAAGGCACATAGAAAGGGTCCATCACTGCATCATTGTGAGGAATTTGCAGATCTTTCCAAAGAGAACAAAACAGATCAACCTCCAGAGCAAACAAACAAGTCTCGACTCAGCTTGTTGTTGTTGTTTGGCCTTAATGAAATTATGCCCAGACCACCCAGACCCACTTCCTGGTACCCAATCAGACTGACTACTCTATCTGTTACACTCCTTTTTCCCATTGGTGTTCCAACCTTTATGTATCATTCGACATTGATTTTTGCATTGCTAATAAATGCAAAAACGTGAGGCTTGTCCATTGCATTTGATTCCCAGGGTTTGATGCCCAACCCCCTAATAGAAACACTACCACAATTAATTTTTATTGTAGATATGTAGGTAAATTGTTGATGTGTCATATTTCCATATGATTGAAAAACAGAACTCCTGCTTGAGACCAAAGCATGTTGGTCTTGTAGCCCCTAGTTCTTGTATCAGATCACTGGGACCATTTCTGATTTTAAATACATGTTGCTGATTTAGGAAATGTAAGGTGATGTTCACTTTAGTTGCATTAATTATGGAATCCCATGAAAAGCAACAGGGCAAAAGGACGGTGTCCTTTCCATACATTGCCACCCAGGCAGCATCATGCTGGAAAGAACCACCAAAAATGACCCATGTTTATAGAGCTTTTTCCAGGTATTTGGGTTCAAAGCAGTCTCGTCCTCTCAAAACATATAATCAAGTACAATTTACAGCTAAGGTGACCAAGAACTGGCCGAATGCTTGTGGTGACGCTGCTATTTCCATCCCCAAGTCCAGCTCACCTCACTCTTAATAAGCATCATTGACGTGAGTACAGGTTTGAGTTTAGGCGAGCGCTTTACTCACGGGTCAGGAGGAGTAACTGCTCAGAAAACTATATGAAAACTTTTCTTAACAGTCCAAAGCAGGACCTACTCCTCATTCAGGGTTACATGGTGTGAATCTGCTGGGAATACATGGGAATGGTGCATTGTTCCAGTTTCAAGTTCAAGTTTATTGTCATATACAAATAACAATGGAACATCATTGCCAGTAATGAAATTATTGGACTCAGAACTCTACTGTAAAAGAAACACTGTAAAAGAAGCACAAGTTGAATAAAATAAAGTAGAAGATAAGATAAGAAAGACCTTTTTTTATCCCAAGGGAAATTCTTTTGCCATGCTCAGTGCAACAAGAGGAATAAAGATACTGTTATTAAAAAATACAATAACAGTATTGCAAATGGAATAACAAAAATAACTAAAACAGTTATAATAAAAGATTAGTAGTGCAAGTGGTTATGAAAATGTACTTAGTGTTTGTGCCATAAGAATATGATGAATGCAATAAAATGAGATAGCAGCAGGTGATGAGGGGGTGAGACTAACATTCAGATAAATATACAGATAATACAGATAAAAAAATACCAGTTTATTGCACAATCTGAATGAGAACAGAATGACATAAAGGCTGAAAACAGTCACCTACAGAACGAGTAAGAGTTACAGTCTTATTACAGGTGGAAAGAATATCAACTGGTATTACTTTTTAAACCATTAACCATGTTTTTTAATGCATACATTTCTGGTAGGGTTTACATATGGCAGCAGCGTGTAATAATGAACTGTACAGTACAGATAATGGGAGTAAACCATTATACTACTGAAGGGCATGGAAATATTCACCATCCAAACATGCATTTTATTGAAAGCCTTCAGTTTCCCGAAGGAAAAGGAAAATGTGACTTTAAGTCATTATTGCCACTTTATATTTGGTCCCACTTTATATTATAACTATACAATTACACATTAATAATACATGAAACAACTACTGGTGAGGTATTCACTGTTACAACTGTACAGCTGTAATTAATTCTACATGTATTAACATTAGTTTTAAATTACACATGTGTACCCCAATGTAATAGCATGTAATTTCATCAATAAAAAGTAGATAAATGTGAATTAAGAAAATCGATATCACTGTGACAGTAAATCACCAGTAACTACATTGTTATTACATGCGTTATTGAATTTATATTAAAGACATTTAATGTGTAGTGGAACCAATGGACTATCCGTCCAAGTATTTGCATCTGATTGAGTTTCCTTCCCTAAAACCAAATTTTCCTGAGCTAGTACACACACTATAACCCACCCTCCCCCCCGTTCCCCATTGTTCCAGCCCCGGATCCTCAATCCACAGTCTGGATCCCGCAGGCTGTAACTGGCTCTGATAAGAGTTATAAATATCTGCAGTGTCTTAACGTCTTACTCTCTCCGAGCCTTCTTCACAGCCCGAGGCCTCTCTCTGTACTTAAAGCTCTTCTAATATCCCTCTCCTCTCGGGTCTGGGCGCCGCTGGCTGGCCTCAGCACTGTGGAATGGGGGTTTGAAAAGGTGTTGTGTGAGTAGACACTTTGAAACAGGAGTAGTCTTGTGGTGGATCTCTCGTTGAGAGCTCCTTGTAGGTTTGGAGTTATTGTCAATATGAGATTCAGACCTAAAAGTAGACTGATTCGAGAAAAGGTGAAGTGTGATTGCATGGTTGCTATAAAACCAGTCTTTGGAGACACAAACTTCTGTTTTACAGGCCAAAAAAATAGTTTGCATTAAAACAACGTTGTGCTTTCGAACCGGCGATCTGTCAGAGTTACTTTTCTTACTGTGGTATTTTCTTGTTTATAGTGTTGTTTAAGTTTTTTACTTATTTTGAGATGAGATGAAAAATAATCCAGCTAACTTGTTAGCAATCTCTTTGTTTCCATTTCTCTCAGCGTTAAAAACTCCCACTGAAATTTATCTCCAGCCCAAACAGACAGTCGTGCTTGTACTTCATCGACTTCCTAGTTGTTAGTTTGCATGGACAGTAAGAAAAACAATGGTCTCGTTCCAAATTCGTCTCTTGTAACTCCGTTTAGAGTCATTTCATTTGTAATTTAAAAACAATTGTTTGCGGTACAGAGCAGTTATTTCTGCTGGTGGCCCAATCAGAAAAGCCCCTGATGGCTGGGCTGAAATGCTCTTAGCAAGAGTTCATCTAAAACTACATTAGAATGCAGTTCTTATTGATGGTTGTCCTTTTCTCTCCGTCTCTCCGCTGACGAATGGACAGCGGCGAGTTTTACTGACGCGATGGGCCCTCGCAGACACCTCCGTTTATCTACCCCGCGCTTCGTCCCCAATCCATCTTCACTGTCACACATGCCTGCCCCCCCATCACCAGTCACCGCCATCTGTGTGTGTGTGAGGAACAGGAAGCCGCCCTCAGACATGCAACCCCACACTGAGGCCAATCAACACGCCTGTTATCACACAGTGGCCAGCAGAGACGGAGTGACTCCATTAAGGCCAATGGCACATTGATTGATGATGGGGAGAAAGTGGGTTAACAAGCATGAAGGGTCACCTTGTTGGTCAATAAGGCCAGTAATAATGTAATATCCATAGATCTCTTGGTCAAAATTTTGATGTTTACAATTAGAGACTTTAGTCCATCTGTTCCTCTGCATTATTGGTACCTTGTTTTTCAACACTCAGGACCTCAGAGCCGTCCGTGAGCAGGTATTACTCGGGTGATGGATCGTTCTCAGCCCGGCAGTGACAGTGACATGGCAGGGGAGTGTTACATGGAGCACCTGATCATTGATGAATGGCACAAATGATGTAGTGTACGAAGTGCACAAATAGGGTCAGTGGAGCTAAGAAAACATATTTAAATACTTAAATATGTTCTCCAGTGCTGTCTTTGTATTTATTGTATTGTATTTTCACAGATTGACTCTATATTTATATTATTCTGCTGCTGAGCATATATAGTATTATGTTCGCTTATCACCTGACTGCTGATGCAACATTTACACAATTTTTGGATGTTAAAAAGGACTCTCGTACTCAATTTCACATGTTTTACTTCTAGTTTACATTTAATACTTACAGTTTATTTGTGTATTCTATGTGTCTTTTTGGAGCCACACCATCTCGTTTCACTGTATACATCAGTATAGCTGAGATGACAATTTTCTTTGACTTGACTTCACTTATCTACAATAATTGATATACAAAATGTACCTAATAAAGTGGCACGTCACTGTTTAAGCATAGAAAATGTGTGATGTCTTAAAAAGTGAAGAAATAGAAGATATACGGGAAGGTGACGCAATGAAAGATAATGGAATAAAAGATTGGAATATGGCGATAAAGAAGAAAAGAAATTGAAGGATATATTAGGAAAATGTGTGTGGAAGATAGGGTTGAATGTGATCCAGCCGTATTGCACACTGTCGGACCAATTTTATGACTCACATCACTTTTTTATTTCACCCCTAGAGGAACAGCAGGAGATATCGGGGATATGATGTACATGATGAGAAGAAAAGGAAGAACAACAAGGTGCAACAGAATAGGAGAGACAGGAAAAGATATGAGGATGTGATGTATTGGAGGAGATAAAAAATGAAGATCTTGCACTAGAAAAGAAGACATAGGGGGAGATAGAAAGAGGTAGAACCACGGAAGATGAGAAATGGGTGCAGATATGGCGAGGTAGAGCCATGGAAGAGAAAAAATGGGTGCAGATATGGCGAGGTAGAGCCATGGAAGAGAAGAAATGGGAGCAGCTATGGAGAGGTAGAGCCATGGAAGAGAAGAAATGGGTGCAGATGTGGCGAGGTACAGCCATGGAAAAGAAGAAATGGAAGCAGCTAGGGAGAGGTACAGCCATGGAAGAGAAGAAATGGGAGCAGCTATGGAGAGGTAGAGCCATGAAAGAGGAAAAAGTCTTCCATGACTCTAGTTCTCCGTGAGAGAGAAGGAATGGGATGAGTTTTTTGGATGGAGGTGCAGTCGAAAAGAAGACATGGGAGCAGGTGGTGCACTGGAAGGGAAGAAATGGGAAGACGGGGAGTTGGAGGAAAAACGAGGGGAGTTATGTAGGGAGGTGATGCAGTGGAATAGGAGAAATAGGGGACGTTTGGGGCAGGCGGTGTGGTGGAACAAGAGAAATGAGTGGAGGTGGTGTATCGGAAGAGAAGAAATGTAAGGATATATGTGGGGAGGGCATGGTGTAGGAGAAAAGTGTGGTAGGTAGGTAGGTAGGTCAGTAGAAGATGAGAAATGGGAGGAGATGGACAAGATTGTGCAAGGGAAGAGGAAATATTGGCGAATGTATGGAGGAGGTTTATGGTCCGGCCTCCGTAGAGAACTGGACTTGCTGAGTCTGCGGGTGGTCGAGCGCAAACACACGGCAGCAAGTACCTGCACTCTGACTTTCTGCAGTTTTCTCCAGTCCCAGAATCCACCACAAGCAGCCCGAGCTAATAGATTGCAGGCGGCTCTGTTCCTCCCCACCCCCCCCGCCGGCCTCAATTACTTTCTCTACCCAACCCAAGGTAAAATCATCCCTTCTGACACACTCCGAGAGTCCCCTCGCTGCGGAGCAACACGCGGCGACACTAACCAGAGCTGCACATGGGCGAAAAAAGAGAAGGAGGGAATGAAAAAGAGCAGATGGGAAAACGTTAGGAAAAAAAACGGAGGGTGACGGAATGCAGGGAGGAAGGAGAGGGAGAAACAGGAGAAGAGAGGAGACAAAAAAAGAGACAGATTAAAGCTGTGAAACGAGTTCAAAGCGGCAAAAAATAGAACAAACGCGGCGCTCCTCGCAGTTGACCGAGGGGCGGAGGGATATGAATGTGTGTGTATGTGTGTGTTCATGCGTGTTTATGTGTGTAGACACTCGGCTGACATCACACACCACCCCTGCTGGGGTCTGTATAGGTGCTTGATTTGCTTCCTCTTGGGTCGCTAACTCTGCACTAGAGGGGTCAGGCGGCAGGTCACGGTGGCTCGATTTTCTGAGGCAGGGCCTCGATCTGTTTGTCTTGGCCGAAAATCCAGTATATGAGATGCCCTTTCCTGCAACATCGGATACGCCAGCGATCCACCGTCCAAATCTGTTGCAGCTGGGCATTCAGAAACACAAGCCCTACCTTATAGCTGACCGCTGGCGTTGATGGGTGGGGGGTGGTCAGGAGGGGGGCAAGTCCAGGATCTTCTGGCGAAATAATCGCATACGAACAGAATATGAAAAATCCGTCTTGACGCTTGAGTTCTGAACCTGAAAGGTGTGGGTACAGCAGCCTGTACAGTTTTTATGGCCGTGACATCAATGAGGTATTTTTCAGAGACCCAACCTACGCACCTGATGGGATTTCCAGTCAGTCCAGTTAGTCAACAGCGAAATCTGATCCCAGCAGTTAGGGATACCCATTTGTTTTTCATAAAGGGAAGATATGGAAATGCAGTGATAGTTAGGGTTAGGGCAGGTCAAGTAAAATCTATCCAGCAGCCAGTTCTCTAAACATGAAGTTTACTGTTTTGAGAAGGTATGAAGATTGTATAACACTAGCAGTAACTGGCTACCTTGTTGCTTACAATGCCTCCTTGAACGAGGACATAAAAAACAAATAATACTTATAGCAATAAAATGATCAGAATATTTGGGCCTCGTTTTGGAAGGACCCTCGGCCTGATTCTTTTTTACCATTAGCTTTGCAATCTAATGCTGCTTCTTTAAATAATAAAGGTAAAAATGGTTTATTCTTGCAAATGGGCAACCCTGGAATAGGGCAACTGTAGAATGAGGCAACCCTGAAACCCGAGAATGGGGCAATTGAGTTGAATTATGTGTTCACGATCTTTTTTAACGGTTTTGATGGGTTTGAATGCTTCCACAGTTGCTAGTTTGTTTGTTAGGATTCACTTTGACTGGTCTTATTTGCATTCACCGTGAAGCCATTCATTAATCGCTCCTGCCCTGCTCTAATCAGCTGTAGTTGTATGTGTGTATGTGTGTGTGTGACAGAGAGTGTGTAATTGGCGACTAATGGGAATGACAGGTCAGGACAGTCTCAATTAAAAGCAGCAGCTGCCTCTAATGTTACAAGACGCAAGGTACAAATGTAGATTTGGGAGAATTGTAAAAAAAAATACGCATCTGAGATTAGAAATCCTTCATATTGTCTGTTCGTCTTTTGTCCTGAGTTAGGAAGGAACCTCAGTGGTTCCCAACATTGGTCTATGCCTGAAATCCTCTATATACACCCCTGTCCTGTATATTTACTGCTTTTCCTTGCAGAGAGGAAGGGCTACTCCAGGACCAGGGATGGAACCACTGATCTTAAAGGAAACACTGATCTGGACTGAGAAGAGCGAGCGAGTAAAAAACAATTCCGAGCAATATTCCAGACTCCTACTAACTCCTGCTGTCAGCAGACATCTCCTACCACTCGCTTCTAATGCTTCTCACCCTCCTCGCCCCTGAGCTGCTTTACCAAATCTGTATCACAGAGCCAAAGAAAAAGCACAGCGCGATTCTCCTCGCCTGCTGGAATGCAATTTGGTGGCCTGCGACAAAAAGTGGATTAGGTTTTGACGGGAAACCCGACTGAGGCTGACACTCCCGCTTTCTTGGTGCGATTTTCCGCCCGATCGGAGCAAGGCCTTTGGACGGAGACGGAGAACTGACTCTCACCTTCCTTTACTCTGCCCCCCCCCCTCTTTCGTATCACAGCAGTGCAGCCCGTACGTTAAAGGATGCTTGGAACAGATTTTTGGACGCTGAGCACACAGCTCCTCCTGGCCATATGGTGTATGACACGGTGGAAGATGGAAACGTCTTCTTTTTTGCTATAATGTAACAAGACGCCCAGGAACACTTTTGCATCACGGCATCTCCATCCATACCGTCTTTCTGTTTGGCCCCTTTCCTGAATCTGATATCATTCATTAAAACAGCGTTGAATTGAATCAGAATCAGAATCTGAAAACTGCATTGATCCGAGAGGAAATTGCTTATGTTCCGTCTGCACAGACACACAGAGACAATCGAACATATAAAGTCAAAATCAAATAAACAAAAGTCAAACAAACACTCTGCAGAAATGCCCTGAAAAATACTTTGTACGATGTACACTATGCTATGTACACAAAATACTGGGCTATAAATACTATAAATAAATTACTAAGTCATTTACTAGTACCACAAATAGTGGTTTAGAGTCTGAATTCGTTACTGTACGTGATAGAGATCAGCAGTAGATTAGCAATATTTACATAAGTCATGTTATTGCACATGTTGGGATCATGGGTAAGACATAATAAAAAGATATTGCACATGATCGTAATGATTTAGGTCCCAAGAGGAAATTGCACATTGTAAGACCGATCAGCCTAGAGGTGATACAGAGGGAGGATCCTTGATGTCTTACTTTCAGACCCTTCTCACACTGGGGTATTCAAATCTGCCCCATTTGCCAGGGGGCATTTGCATGAAGTGAAATGATTTTGCCAGGCCGAGTGGGGCACGGAAAAAGCAAATGAGCCTCCTGACTCCAGTCAGAGATGGCCAAACAAACTCGCTGCCCACAGAGAAGTGGCTCCTTTGCATGCCATCCAAGACACACAGGCAAAGTGGCAGCTAAACAAGCAGCTAAGCACACACACACACCAACAGACAGCTGCGCCATATGAGGCAGGGCCTGACTGCTGTGAGGCTGAAATGCAGCCCTATGGGTGCGGGGGTGCCTCGCTGAGATAGGACGGGACGGCGGCTTTGAAGAGCTGATCCTTTTAACCATGTTAGACACAGTACCCTTTCACTCGGCCCACTTTATTATGACATCCTGGCAACAATCTTCTTTCTCCTCATCTCTCTCCATCTCTCTCGTTTTACGTCCATCGACATGTGATCTGCGTGTCTCCCTGAAAAGTCTGGATCGCTGCTCTGACGGCGATGGAAACGTGGAAGCACGAAGACTGACACCGCTTCAGAGAAGCGACATAGATGTCAACGAGACAGCCTGAACTGAACAGCTTCATCGTCCAGGTAATTCGGGAGACTGTTCTGGAACGGATGACAAGGTGTGAGCACTATATATAACAGAAAAGTTACAAAATGCCATGATATACAGGTCAATAAATTATAACCTGTCACAGTCAAGATTGTGGAAAGAATGAATGGGAAAGCTTGAGCTGTCCTCCTTCCCTCCCTCCCTCCCTCCCTCCCACTCCGTCATTCTAGTGAGGCATTGTCCCTTTTACATCACCAGATTAGTCCCAGCAAAAGAATCTCCTAATCTTCTAAGCCCTGACACACCGGGGGAACGGTGGGGTGCCTTTTTTCACGCACTCAGCCGTACCCAAATGCATGCTGACCGGCTAAAGCAGAACGAGGAGCAGGGGTTTGGATGACCAAAAAAAAGAAAAAGATCTCCTTGTCCACTTTCCAAGAGCATTTTCATTTAAATACCTCTCGCTCCAATCAGGGTCCCGGTCCTTCGGGTGTTCCCACGGCAACCCGGCCATGGGAGAGACGAGAGGTGAGAGGCTTTTGGACCCGGCGAGAGAAGGGCAGGGGTTTATTTAATCAGCCTTTTGAGACCCTGACAACTCAATGAGCTCATGGCAGGCTTGACGCCCCCCTCCGATTGCCATAAATTAATTAGAATTTTTTTTTGTCCATTCGCAAATCTGTATACATGTTCATCTGTCTGTAAAAATGTCCCATTACTCCTTAAAAAAAGTGCACCATGAATGATTCTTTGAGTGATGCCATACATAAACATTATTACCAAATGGGATATGAGTGTGAAAGTCTAAAGAACCTTCACACACTGTCAGTGTTCTTTACCAATTCATGGGCAGAAATACCTCTTTATTAACTTCATGAATTAGTGTGGCTAAAACGATACAGGAGGGTTTACTGAATACACAGTACTGTTCAAAAGTCTCTAGCCTTCATGTTTTGCATTTCAGACCTTCTTGTATTTTAATGTGGTCTTGAGGAACAGTTCTCCAGGCTTCCTGAAGGACTTTCAAAGTCTCTCATTTCCAGTCCAGTCCCTGAACCTGAC
>JBBPCY010000013.1:7083509-7094318 GCA_037974405.1 Brachyalestes nurse | reverse complement strand
CTCAAAGGTCATTATTGCCATTTTGTTTAAGAGAGAACCAGAGATTTGTTTTCTTTGAATTATTCCAGTTCTGTAAATGCTGCATCATTTCTCTTATTCTGATGTTTTGTCATTTCCTTTAAAATGAACTTTAAAGAGCAATATTTTTATTTGGAAATGAGGAGAAATATTGTCAGCAGTTCTTAAAAACGAAGGCAAAGTTGTTCAGTTCAATACTTGCAGCTATAAAAGATAAAACCTGAGGAATAGTGGTCTCTTACTTTTTTCCGGAGCTGTATATTGATGTATAATCAACAAAAAATTACGAAGTTCATGATGGACCGACCATTACTTGTAGAGATGGTTGACAAGTAATTTGACTTGTGACAAACTAATAGAATTCAGTGTTAAAGTTAATAATTTGCTTTATTTAGGCATTATTAACATGTTAGCTTGAATTTACAATTATATATCAACGTAATTTCCTAAGACTGTTTATTTTTTATTTATGTACATATAACAACTGTAAATTCAAATCATAATAAAATATCTTATTTATGAGCACAAATGGTTTAGGATTCCTGAGCTGCTCAGAAAGAAAAAAGTAGCGGATCTCGAATAACACAGTGTTTTTGGTATTAGGAGCATTAAATGGGGCTTTTTAATGGAGAAGTGAAAGATTTGTTGTGGAGAGGGAGTTCACACACACACTGAACTGAGTTTCTAACCCACTTAAGTCCAATGCATGATCGTAAAAGTGACACAGTCACTTTATAGCTAAAAGACAGACATTATTGCGCATTTGCTCTCCAGAATATTCCGCCGGGGAGGATTAAATCGAATGCCGGAGTTTTGTTTTTCAGGGACCCCACACATCCTTGCCGGTGTTTGCTCAGTGGCTTTGCGAAAGGCCAACACACACAAACACACACACACACACACACACACACACACACACATTAGTCTCTGTTCATCTGTTTCTCTCTCAGTCACACACAAACCCACACTAACCAGCATCTGGGGGTCACAATGGACAGCAATCCCCTCTGAATGACCCTGTGCTGGACAAAGCTTTTGATTTAGTGCTTTTTATTTTCAGCCCAGTGGCTCTTTCACAATGGAGAACAACAACCTGTTGTCTGCAGGCATGGACACTCCTTCCCCCTACATCAAACCCCTGCTCTGAGACTGACCTGCCTTATCTGTGTGTGTGTGTGTGTGTGTGTGTGTGTGTGTGTGTGTGTGGGTCTGCATGGAGGAGTTGTTTTAGTGGGAGTGTGGGAGAAAAAGCCACATCATGCTTGAGACAATGGCTATTGTCAAATCCCTGTCTACTGAACAGTGAGAGAACGAGTGCCTGTGTTACTCTTTGGTTGCTATGGTCTTTTAGGTGTTGCTAGGTGGTTGTGACGGTCTCCCGGGTGGTTGCTAGACTGGTCCTAGGACATTGTAATGGTATTCCAGGTGGTTGCTAGACTGGTCCTATGAAGTTGTAATGGTATTCCAGGTGGTTGCTAGGAATTTGCTGACTGGTTTTTATAGTATCTATGGTGTCTGATAATGTGCAACAAAAACTTTTATTTAATTAGAAAAGAAATTATAAGATAAGGATTTCCAAACTTTCGGCTGTATGTGAAACAAAGTAAGGTTTATGACTTTTAAGTAATTCCATCCATTATCTGAACTGCCAGTGAAAGTTTGAAAGGATTCCTGATGTTTATTAGTGTGTTAATAGTGACTAGTATTCCAGGTGATCACTTGCTTCCTGGTTGCTTTAGTATCTCTGGTGTTTTTTATGGTGTTATGGCTTTTTATAGCTTCTCACAGAAAGCCTGTAAACACTGGTGAAAAAAAGCTGAAGTTCAGTATTGAGTTGGTACACTAGCAAAATCAAGCAGCAAATCTTAACAGACTCATATTCTAAGAGATATAGTGATGAGAAACCAACACACAAAAAAGAAAAATGCTGTTTCTCTAGATCTGCCAAAACTGTGTAAGACGAACAGAAGTTAACTAAATAACATGAATCAGTTACTAATGGGCTTACTGGCTCTTGCTAGCATCCATTAATTATTAGCAATACAAGCATTTTTTGGGTTACGGAAGACCTTTGTGGGTTTGGGTGGAGGACTAATAGGAATGTCTCTGGTTTGGAGAGGCCGTCTGTGATGGGACAAGATGGCTAGTGATGACAGAGGCCTTTCAGAAAAACAAGGCCAAAACCAACACTACTGGAAGAAGAAGAAGAGTTCTCTATTGCTTGACTTTAGGAAGACTCTGAGATTCTGGATTAACGCAGATCATTCATGCACAGAGTAACCCACAAGCGAGACCGTTTGGAAAATTCTTTCCCAAAACAACCGGACTGAGCATTCCACCTCGGAACATCCCAAACCACATGCTGGGGAGATCCTGGACGTTGTTTATGAACGAGATGTCTGCACAGCTGTCCAACTGCAGCCTCCAAGGTACAGCACATCCCTGGTCCCTGGCTGAAGATCAGTGTCTACTTTGTCTGCTCCAGTAGGGTAAGCAGTTCCAGTCCATGCAATGTGGCCCTGGATACCAGATATTCCATGTATTTTGTTTTCATTTTTAGATAGATCTGACTGTCTGGGCCAGGCCTTGGGGGTTGAGCAAGGGGTCCCAATGCCAGAGTACCAGAAAGAGTTGCCTGGAATGTAAACACCTGGAGTCTTAGGAATGCAAACTATTGAAGGAGACACTTTTCTTTGTGATGGTCATTCGAATTGTGGAGATGTTTTGCATATCCCATTTCAGGGCAATGGATAGAACCAGCCTTGCCTAAAAATGGTGTTCAGTCTGGGACTCCACCCACTAACCAATCACAGTTCAGCTCCTCTTCTTTGACTTGTGTAGCCTTGACGTATTACACGAAAACACTGACTGTCCTTTTTGGCTTACACCCTAGGGGCTCGGACCTGTATTACACCCTAGGGGCTCTGACCTGTATTACACCCTAGGGGCTCGGACCTGTATTACACCCTAGGGGCTCGGACCTGTATTACACCCTAGTGGCTCGGACCTGTATTACACCCTAGTGGTTCGGACCTGTATTACACCCTAGGGGCTCGGCACTGTATAACACCCTAGGGGCTCGAACCTGTGTTACACCCTAGGGGCTCGGTACTGTATAACACCCTAGGGGCTCGAACCTGTATTACACCCTAGTGGCTCGGACCTGTATTACACCCTAGGGGCTCGGTACTGTATAACACCCTAGGGGCTCGAACCTGTGTTACACCCTGGGGGCTCGGTACTGTATAACACCCTAGGGGCTCGGACCTGTATTACACCCTAGGGGCTCGAACCTGTATTACACCCTAGGGGCTAGGACCTGTAATACACCCTGGGGGCTCGGACCTGTATTCTGTAAAGCTGTTTTGTGACGACTTGGTTATAAAAAGTGCTATATAAATAAAATTGAATTGAATTGAATTGAGCTACCTATTTAAGCCAGCAATGAATGAGTTGGACAAGGAATAAAACTACAGTTTTTCTTGCGTGCCTCCAGCGTATCGGGCCACAGACCTGGCAGCAGGAGATGGTTTTTCCCAACTGTGCTCTTCTTTTCTTGCTGTGAAGGTCAGGTTTTAATAAAAAATGTACCTGTCTGCCTATCTCACTCGTCTTCTTTTTTCTGCCTCTATGATATTCCCCCATCACCTATCCTCACATTTTCTCTGCAGCGATGAGCTCTTTATTCCGTGTTGCTGACAGCCCCTCCTTCTCCATCTCCCTCACTCTCTCTCTCTCTCTTGCTTTTTCTCTCTTTGCTTCTACAGTGCAGTCCTGGAGGGAACCCTAGTCAAAATGTATGGATGAGGAGCTGTGCCGTGGTCTCATTTTCAAATTTATACTTGTATCTCTAACAAAAAAAAAAAGTTCTCCTTCTCTCTTTCTCGTCATCTCTTTCCCTGCCAAATCGAGCAGGATGTGCTCCTAACTCTCCAATTCCATGGATATTACCTTTCACTGGAACCTTCATATCGGGCCCCATCCACACAGCCCCTCGAGGAGTCCAGGCTGTGCACAGTTACCACAGTCTTCCTAAGATCTTCCAAGCCTACGCTTCCTGAACTCTGCTGGAGAAGGTGCTTCTAATAGAGCGTGCCGGTTGAACGCCGTGAGAGCCTCGTCAATTGGTCATTACATCCCTCAAAGCATCCATGAAAGACTGTTTCTCAGGTTCCTCCTAATGGACTGGACCCCAACTCCCAGCCCTGCATTCAAGTAGAAAATGGAACGGTGGTCACCTCTCCCTTCCCCAGCATATATAAAATAATAGTCTCTTTCTTCTGAAAGTTTCTTTGTCTTGCCTTCTCAGGGAGTCTTTCCCGACCCTGTCGCTCTCATTAGGTGCTAATTAGGCGCTTTGTGACAACGTGTGTTGTGAAGAAGCGCTACAGAAATAAAGATGAATAACAAATTGACTGAAGCGAACTGAATAATGCACCATATGAGATTTTAGCTGTGCGCCTTCTTTCTCCTCTTTTTGCTTCTTTATGCTGTTATATCATGTCTTTTTTTTATGGACTTGTCACAAAAACATAATTGACTGACTCACCATGTGTCATGAGATATTACACAATGTAGTGGTGCCATTTTGGGGAATATGACACAAAAAAAAAAAAAAGCTGCAACAACATCAAGTGGACTAATGTTTTAAAAGGTCCAGATCATGGAAAACCTTTTCCTCACTTTTTTAACATTAAAAAGCTGAGTGTTGCATTAAACATGGTAAGTAATAAATGTTGTGTTCAGTAATAGAGGTGGATGGTCTTTATATCTATATCTATGACCACATCAGTTTGTGTATAGGACAGTGTTTCTGGAGTGTTTTACTTTGAATTAATACCATATTTTATATTGCTTTTGTCTTTGTGTCTCTGTGCATTGTTGCAGTCGTCGCACAAGCTATTTTATCCAGGATCAGTAAAGTTATCTTTCAAAATGTACCTTTCACCACTCAGTCCGTATTCTAAACTGTTCAGCCTCAATGAATTGTTTGGTCATTTTGAATAAGGCACAATGCAGGGCAAAAAATTGGGATGGAGATCACTTACGCTGTAGGAGTCCTGACGTTTTGGTGTTTTCCTTACTCTACACATGTTCCTAGCTCATGAGGCACTTCTTAATTAGTTAACGAGGTAAATTAGGCATGCAATATGAGATAAAGCACATTAATGCATATTGTGCCAGGTTGGCAGGACTGGGGTTGGGAAGCCCTGGTCTAGGCACTGCGGTAAACCCAATACTGAGTTCTATTCAAAGAGTAATTTTCCCAAGTTTCAAGGGTGCTTACAGATGAATTATAGAACATATAGGAGGAAAAATTGACAGTAGAACAATAATAATAGGAAAGCAACAAAAAAACCTGTCATTTACAGAAAGGATACGTAAGAAATAAAACAGCAAAACACACAATACAGAGGGAAGGCACAGCAACATGACAAGAGTGGGCTAGACAACAGTGGTATAAGATAAAAGGCAGAGATAAAAGGTAAGTCTTTAACTGGAATTTGAAGGCTGAGATGGAGGGGATGCTGAGGAAGCTCTGTGGGAGTTTATTCAGATTTTAAGTGCTACTGTAATGAAAGAGCTGCCACAAGAAAGAGTTGACACTGTGAGTAAACCATGACTGGAGGATCTGAGGCTCTGTTTATCCATCGAGGGCTCTGATTGGAAGTGGACGACAAAGCGTCTCACTGGAGAGCCTTGAATGCATCTCTAGTGATCCCAGACTACGACTCGATGCACATTTGCTATGTCAGTGTCTCATCAGACAGAAATGTTCCATATGTCCTTGTTTTGTAGTTAGCATTGTCCACTTATGGTCTGAACATACAGGACATGAGAACCTGAGATAACAGGCTGTTGTAGGATGAAGTAGCTCAGACAAATATCCAGGGACAGCTTTTGAATTGTATACAACCCGTAAGAGGATGAGGAGATATGAGCACTAAAGCTACTATTATATTATATACTATATATATTATAGATATACATATACAATAAGCCCTTTGTTTTTCACAGGGGTTACATTCCGAGAGCACCCGCGTGTAGTGGAAAAACCGCATTGTTGTGTTTTGGTTAAAAAAATATGCAACTCGGAAGGTTGTGTGACAAAAGTATTGGGACACCCGGTTTTCAGGGAATAAAACCTGATCTACTCGGGCTACAAATACTGATGAGGGCTCGTTGGAAAGGTCTCCTGGAGATCTACCGAACTGTGGAGTTTGAAATGTCTGAGCCGAGATATGCAACTCGGAAGGTCAAAAGTATTGGGACACCGCTGCGAGGTGAATCGGCCCCCTTGAGTGAAAACATTCAGAAAAAAATATATTTATTGCCAGAAAAAAGCAAAAAAAATAAATAAATGCGGAGGATATTTGCAGTTTCCGCGCTATTGTGGAGATTTCCGAGTAAAACTATGAGTACGGTTCTCAAAAACAAATCTGCTTGTGACTGAATACATGACTCCTGATCTGATAGTTGACTCCTGATAGTTGACTCCTGTATACATACATATATATATATATATATAGTACTCTTCCAGCAAAACCCTGAATCTTCCCAAATTCTCATTAGGAGCTGGAACAGTTGGCGAGGTGTTTCTGGGCACTGGACCCCAGGTGGCTCTCCTCCTCATTCTGCAACAATATGGCTTAATCTGAGCCGTGTGACTGGGTTCGGCCGGCTTTCGGAATCGCGTTCCCTTGAAATGGAGGCTCAGCTCTGCCAGGTTCCCGGCCGTGTTGGCAGCCAAAAGAGGGTGGCCAGTCCAGACGTGCAGGGGAGCCAGAACCTTCTCCATCTGCCTAGAGCTGAGTCCCACTGTCCCACTGCTGAGCTGCCCTAATTGAGTGCTAGTACCTCACGCTCCCATGACTCATACTGTCCTTTATAAGCACTACATTCCGTACACACGCGGGGATCATGATACGGTCACTCGTTGGAGCCAGAACAGCCAGAAATGGAAATACAAGAACTTTGGTGTACTCCACTGAACATTTACAGCTAGCTGTGACTAGCAGCTTGCGAGCTGGCAGGGAGGGTCTTGGCGCTGTGGTGCATCTGAACTAGGCGTAGACTTTGGGGACATTGTGGGCATGATGTAACTGCCTTCTCAAACGGAATCTCTAGGTCGGTGTGTTTGGTGTATGATGAGGTCATCTTAGCATTCGTGTGGCGTGTTTAGATGATATCTGAGGTCACGAAGGTGAGAGATGAGAAGGGCGATGATGTGTCTGTCAGCAGGACCAGGCGCTGGGTAGACAAATGAGGTGCTGTTGCAGCCAGGGTCGGGGGCTAATGCGATTACAGTGAGTTAAACCTCAAGGCTCTCGCACGCAGGTCATGCCTGGGCCATGCCACAGTACCCCTCCTTGCATTCGCCATGGGAATACCCTTCTCGGTGCCCTCTGGGTCTGTTGTTTAGTCTCTAAATCTACAGGGGAGGCAAACGGGCAAAGCCCGGCTCGCAAGACCCCGCACGGGACATGACAGGGAGAGGTTCTGACATTAATTAGCGGGGCATGGCGGGCCGTGAAATCCAATAAGGCCATGAAATGGAGCGCATGTACGGCAGGCGATGGGAGCCATTACAGAGGACGCCTGTCTGCCACTGCCATGTCTGAAGGGCGACCTCGGCGCTTCCTGCGAGGCACAAACAGAGAGTAAGGTTACTGTCCTAATGTGAAACAGACAGAGCAGAGAATGTGTGCGTATGTGCACAGAGGTTAGAATCCGAATCTTGACCAGACCACTGCACCACCAAGGTAATGACATACTTAACAGTTGTTGACTTTTACTACAACGGCCACAACTCTCCAGTTTTAATTTGTGTTTTGCACTTGCTCAGTAATAAGGCAATTGTGGTTTGCTCCAAAGAACAATTATGGAGTCCGTGCCAGGAGTGCAAACCAAACAATGACCCCCAGTGCAGCCCTAAATTCCTCACGGAGCAGTGCAAGCTAACATGGGGTAAAATGTAGCACTGACTCTTTATGTAGTTCATAAACTCAACATGCTCTGGGTCACTTTCTCATGTTACTATAGCAAACATTTATCCATTATACTAATCAGGGATGCGGAGCCTGTCCCAGCTGTCATGGGTGAGAGATACCCTGGACAGTCCAACAATCCATCACAGGCTATAAAAATCTCATGTTTGAACTTTAGTGCCATAAAAGTACCATAAAATAACTTTTACATAATTATTGTTTTCCATTGTTAAGTATAAGTCATACATTATTTGAGCTGCTTATTGCAACCAGTTTCATGAGAGTGAAAGACCCTGCAATGGTCAACGCTCCATCATGTAGTTTTTGTTCCATTACAAAAGTAATCCTTTTCTATTGAGTAGAATAAAGATTTTGTTGAGTAGTTATAGATTTTGTGCCTAAATGATTTGATCTTGATCTTGATTTTGTAATATTACACAACTTTGAAGCAAATAAACAACTTATAGTGAGAGTCAGCCATCTAAATTACAGCCTCCACATAGTGGGGTTAGACATAATCTAGTATCCAGACCATATACCCCGGTGTACATTCCAGGTTTTTTTTAATGCAATAAAGAAACTATCGACATTCATTTGCCGTGTTCAACACAGATTTTATTCCCTTCGAAAAGTTAGAAAGCTGTTCCATAAAATGTCCTGAATTAAACTTTTTTGAATCAGTTTACCAGATTTTTTTTTTTTTTTTTTTTGCTTTCGGGTGAAGATGTGCAGCTTGCAAGGATAAACAATCTTTGTGCAAATATGTTTCCTCAGTAGAAATAGATCAATAAAATACAGTTATTCAACAAAAGCAGAAATGTGCTGTCCTCTACCCCAGTAGAAGTGACTCCACTCCATAAGCTTGTGCCAACTGGAAATACCTATGTTAAACAAACACCAACACACACACACACACACACACACACACACACACACACACACACACATACACACACCGGCAGAGACTGAGAAAAATCCTCATCCAAACAAACATTGAATCTCTTACAGATCTCAAACTAGAACCACATGGATCTCGCAGTTGGTGTAACTTATTTTGAGCTGGGCCTGTTTCCCCTGTCCTCTGAGTCCTCTCTGGGTGATGCATTGAGGAAAAGCTGAGCATGAAATTTGGTAAGAGCCAAGAAAGAGCTGTTTGGAACTGTTCACCCTGTCCATACGTTTAAGCTAGACAGGCCCAAACATTGTTGAAACTTGGACAAATGTGGTTTCCCCCGAGGAACAAGCTGTTTTGAGTTCCTATCAACACCGTGCGAAGAACATATCTATATGTACTTATGACTTATAATGCAATCTGCGAACTTGGACAAGGTAGTGCTGGGGTTTATCCTGAGAACTTTTTTTTCGTTCCACTGTCAAATCATTCATTGCCTCTTTAAAATCTATCACACAAAGTATCCATACCAGTAACTGTACTCCATGCTTTGCGGTGGTCAGATTCATGCTGAACGCTTTTATTCTATTATGAATTCATTTGGTGTAATTTGGAGTCTGTGGTTCCAGAGTCTGGACAGATCCAGACACAAAGCAACTGAAACCAGGCCCGAGGGCTTTTGGACTGAGCCGTAATGGTCTTTGAGGGCTTTCTTCAAATGTCCTCTAATTCCTCCCATGGGAGGGATCTCAAGGATGCTCTGACTAGAAAGACAATTCACCCTTCCAGAGGGTGAAAGCATTTCTGATGGACTGTATTATTATTTATGGTGGTGGTCACCAGTCCTGGTTCTGAACATCTATCTTCTTGCGGAATGTAGAACAAACAAATTGTCACACCTTCCTCAAGCTAACTCAAGGAATGGTCTGGCCAAAAAGTCAGATACAGAGCATTCTAACTAGTACAAATGTAGAGTCAATAAATCTTTACCTATTGACTACTATGTCAATATGTACTACTACGGCACTGTTACCATAGCAACCACAGCTTGTGCTGTTGTACAACAAACATGACAACGTCAAACAAGTCACACCAGCATTGAGCAGAACATCATCTCACTGACGAGGAGATATTCAGAATCTCTGCGGTCAATCAGGGTGAATACAAGAATAGCCCACTATACAGTAATGTTAAATTTTAATGCGGGATGAGCAAAATAACTCAAAGCAATGAGTAGAACTGTCAAAAACTCTCCCACTGAGAGGTTGATAGAGTGTGATAGAGTCAGTGTTTTTTCAGTCTGTACCTGTGGGTAAGGTGGCGTAGGGATAGTAGAATATTAGCTGCAGGAACTCAACTCTGCAGGAGAGCTGAAATCCGTGGTCCGTGACCACTGGCTTATGAAGGATAGGTGTCTTTTGGGATCCTGGTTGATGTCCAGGTGTTTCTGGCTTGTGTGTGTGCGTGCATGGGAGACCATTTGGTGGCCAATGTTTATTGGAACGCTTGCAACCGCCAAGGTTTCCAAAAACACCGCCGAGGTCCCAAATTTGAACAAGGTGTGTTTGACAGATGCGCTCTGTCCATGAGCATGGCATTGCAGCCCTACTGTAACGTTTCCTCAAGGTTGAGGGGGCCTGAACGAGAACATGAAATATGCTCCATCTGTTCAAGGAGAGAGAGAAAGAGAGAGAGAGAGAGAGAGAGAGTAATAGAGACTCATCATGCAACAGTGCACACAGAGGCTCTCGGAGATGAAAACATTTTTCTCTTGGGTCTTCTCACCCTATAAAACTGAGCCAGCAAATCGTCTGCCCATCTGTTGTCTTTCCTCAGAGAGAGAGAGAGAGAGAGAGAAAGAGAGAAAGAGAGAGAGAGAGAGAGAGAGAGAGAGAGAGAGAGAGAGAGAGA
>JBBPCY010000013.1:6947709-6959838 GCA_037974405.1 Brachyalestes nurse | reverse complement strand
GCTCCCCTACACACACACTGCTCCCCTACACACACACTGCTCCCCTACACACTGCTCCCCCACACACACTGCTCCCCCACACACTGCTCCCACACTGCTTGAGTGAAAGCATGAAAATAATAGAGTTGAAGGCTAAACAGTAAATGAAAATTCAGTGCCAAAGAGATTGTGGTGCTGATCCATTCTACGGAGGTGTAGTGCTACTTAAATACTAACAACTAATGCTTAATACTAAGACTACTTAATACCAACATTAATACTAGGGGCCACTTTACTTTACTTTACTTTAATTTAATTTACTTTACTTTAGCCAGTAGTTGTGGCAGGCCCTGTGGCCAAGACCTCAAAGTCCGGCCGTGGTTCATGTTCCCTCAGTTTTTGTGCGAGTTTCTGAGTGCAGTGGCAGTGTTTCATGAGAAACGCTGAACTGCCTCTGCGCTGTAAGAGTATCTCCCTGCTCTAATTGGAGCCAGTGTTTGGCAGCGGCTTCTTGTTTGTCCTGGCTGGGCTTTAACCCCCCCCCCCCCACCAAAGTCCCCCACATCACTTTGATGTGACAGTCTCCGAAGGCCGTCCGCAGATTCATCCGCCCGTGTGTCACTTCAGAGCCCGTCTCACCAGTCGGAGTATGTCACGCCGGAGGAAGACGCACACCACACACACTTTAAAGGCTGTTTATGAACCCAAACCTCTCTTGGGCACCCATGAATCATCTTTTTTTTGATAAACAGAGGAGATTGAATAACACTGAAAGACTCGCTGCGGCCAGGCTGGTCTTCTCCAGAAGGTTCTGGGTGGAGGGGGAACCAGCCGCAAGCCGCCTGGCAGAACAGATGCCTGTTGTCTGGACGGTGCATATTTCTCGCACCATGTGTGTGTGACTTGGTTTCTCTCAGCGGGCTGTGTGTGGTGTGTGTGTGTGTGTGTGTTTAATTAGGATGAGCATGGACAAGGGGACCACAGGAGTGGATGTGTCGGTATCTCACCGTCTGTTGGAGCGCAGACAAAGTAACCTGAGAGAGAGAGAGAGAGAGAGAGAGAGTAATAAAGAAAGGAAGGCCCAGGCAGAATGTCTAAATCAAATGGAGCTGACGAACGAAGGTAAACACCAGATGGTGACTTTGGGTCCTTCGAAGCCCCCGGCCGCCAGACGCATTGGCGTCCGTCACCTCACTGCTGACCGCTGAAACACTGATCAGACATCATGCGTCCTGTCACACACACTCATGGGCTTCCACGTGCCAGTGAGTGTGTGTTTGGGAGAGAGACGGGGAGGGATAGAGCGAGGCCTTGCTTGGGTTGTAGGGTGCCATAAGATAAACACAGAACGCGGACGCGGAGCGTCCGAGACTAAACAAACCCACCATGCGCACGAATCCGTCTTCCATTCGTGCCCTCCGAAGGCAGACGGGTGTCTCAAGTGGTTACGAGTTGCTTTATAAGGTCTAAACTCTAGTCTGAAACTAAATAGTCCTTCAAAACTTTAAAACAGAGGCCGGCAGGAACGTGGGAAGTGCGGGTGGTGAGGCGGCCTCCAGATTCTTTTAACTGCAGCTTCTAAACAAACAATAAATAAGTAAATAAATAAAGTGACATTAAACGAATTTGAGTGTAGTACAGACCTGGAGGTGCTTATTGGAGGTTGTGTTGAGAACACCGGTGCTTGATTTGCCCAAAGGAAGACTGTATTCAGAATTGAAGGCCAGTTTTGTGGTCCAAATGGATTTCATTTTAAATGTTTCATCTAACGTAATAACCTCAAGAATTTGACCTATATGACTTCTTCAACCATTACATCTCCCGCTTGGAGCACATTCAAGTGTTGACTATGTTTGTGCCACATAGCAAGTGACACCTGATTGGTAGCTGCTCAGTTTGCATAGTCATACAGAAGAGAGAGCGTCTATAGTTTCATATTTCATCCGTTTCCTGCATATTGTTTTCTCTCACCACATTACTGCATATTAGACCATGTTCTTTTTGGTCTATGTCATACGTATGGTGCTCTCAATCACATACCTGTAATTGTTCGTTTGCTGAACAGAATCATGCTTATATCTAGACTGTGAGCATAATGGTAAAATTGTTACTTCATTATTGAGTTTTGGTAGAATACCATCAGGTGAAATTTGTGGGTTTCCCAGTGAAAAATGGTCTAATCATGTTATTTTATTTTTTGTGGCATCAAATTAGATATAGCAAAGTGAGTGTTGTCATTGATTAGGCCTGAATTGTACTGAAGTGTCCAGCATAATAACCAACAGTCTATTTAGGAAGGGGCCATGGAATCAACCACCTGATTGGGATCAGGTTTGCCAGGAAAAACATCACTCTAGGAAGTTCTGGAAGTTCTACATACATCTGGTAAACAGGTCTATGTGGGACTTTACTGAAGACGCCACTGTACATGCAAGGTCAAATATATGTTGTTGTGTCTGTTCAAAGCTTAAGATAACACATGGAATGTCTTTACAGACATAAACAAAGGTGCCTGTGTTTAGTCTAGAATGGCCGTGATTGTTCATGTGCAGTGCTACAAACTGCTAGAATCTCACAGGAGTACTAAAAAAAACAAGAACATTGGCACACAGGTGCTTTTGTCTTTGTTTTTTGACCACAATTTGACATTTATGGCCTTAGCTGGAGGGCAAGCTCTCTTAGTTATGGTTCACAGATGCACTTCAACACCTTCAACTTAAAACCCCCTTTCCAGCATCCCTGGAAAGTAGAGCTTTCAATGCCACTCGTGCGGGGCATCCTTCTACAACACATAATGCTTTTACTGAAACAGACGAGCTTCGCAGACCATTCAATTCATG
Source organism: Brachyalestes nurse (assembly GCA_037974405.1). NCBI lineage: Eukaryota > Metazoa > Chordata > Actinopteri > Characiformes > Alestidae > Brachyalestes > Brachyalestes nurse. Next base: position 6,957,019 of record JBBPCY010000013.1, on the reverse strand, counting down.
GCCAGTGCCGTGTAATTTTGCTTCTTGTCTTCTGCAAATTCATTTTGTGTGAATTTGACAAACAAAGAGGTCTTGAAGGACTGGCATAACCAAATAGACTGTTCTATAGAGAAACCACAGAGGACACAGAGTCACAGGGCAAGAGGAGAGATTAGTGTTGTCTGGACCCACCACAGGGCACAATCAAAGCTTTGCTGTTTTGACTGGCTGGGTACCTTAGTCAAATCTGTGACTGTCCCAGCCTGGAGGATCAGTGGTGATTCAAATGGACAGCAGCATTTGGACAAAGAAGACACATTCAAGGGCTCAAGCCAACCCCCCCACCCCCCTTTCTGTTGCTTTGATGTCTCTGTGCGACGTTGTGTCCCACATGGTCAGACACATGGTGTCCAGGTTCCTTTAGGACATCGTTATTGCGTTCTTCGCATCACAGGGGCACGGTGTGTCTTGCCTCATTTGTTCTGACGTGAGAGAGACTGTAACTGATGTTGTTGGCATTCCTCAGCCCCTGGACGGATGGCTGCCATGTCGACTTAGTCACGTCGCCATGCCCTCGCGCGATGTGACTCAGTGAGTCGGCAGCGACACGCCGCTACAGGCTGCTGGCTGTCACTGGGCCGTGTGCAGCGTGACAGAGTGTCTTTGTGGGGGTTAAATCTGTAGTTCTTGAAATAAATTCTGAAACAAAGTCTTCAAGATTACAACAGAGGTGATATCTGGCACATGCTTGACCCCCATTCCAGCCTAAAACTAGCATTCAGTGTAATTTGTCATGTTATATAGTATCCCTACCCTGTGATGGACTGGCGATCTGTCCAGGGTGTTCAGGCCTATAACCACTGGGAAAGTCTCCAGCACCCCTCAGGACCCTGACAAGCATAAGCAGCTCAGATAAAGGCTGGATGGATGAATTTATTGCAGCAGTGTGTCTGAGAGGACTCTGTATCCTTTTATGCCTTCATCCTTTAGTGCTCTCTCACTACAGTCCCAAAAATGTTACACAGTCCTTTGCAGTGTCCTGCATTCTACCATCATTAGTCAGTTTACAGACAAGAAAAAGCCTTTCCCTCATGTATCCATTCCAAAGCACTTGTGGTTCCTCCCACCTTCCAGTCGCCCAGCTTTTAAATGAGAGAACTCCAGCACTGTGGCACTGCTGTAGGATGCAAGTAGGCAAAAGGAGGGCAGCTGGTGGCCTAGTGGTTAGGACGTTGCCCCTGTGTTCAGAAGGTTGTGGGTTTGAATCCCAGGACTGCTAGTGGCACATCTGAGGTACTGTCCCTACACAGTGCTGTGTTCCTGACCGCCCCCTGCTTCACTCGGGTGAATGGGTTAAATGCAGAGAGAGAGTTTTCTGCTGTTGGCGCTGTGTGCTCACGTAAGACAAAGTGATCGCTTCAAATCTTCATTTAGCAAAGACTACATTTTTCATTTTGACGCAAGCAGGCCATAATGTGCCTTGTGGGGATAAGTGTGTGTCCAGACTTTTACTTATCCTGTCCTAATGTGTGCCTATTAATATTTGTGAATGTGTGTATCAGCAAGTCTGGCTGCCTGCGGAAATTTGCCCTGACAAGCGTTTCCGGGAGTGTCCCGAACCCAGGGTCGATAAATACAGCAAAGCGTTTTGATGCATGACGTACCTTCTGTGCTAATGGCAAATTTCTCGAATGCTAACCAGATAAAGGTGCCCAGCCCCACACCCATTTTCAGAATCTGGCACGTCGCCCTGGTGGAAAGAATTGATCTGGAAGGAACTTTCGTGGCTATCCTAGCTGTGTTTCCATCCTCTCTTTTTCATCTAATCACCATGGCGAGGGTCCGCCGACAAGAGCCGGCGCTTTACCGGCGTTTTAATTGAATTACTCTGCGGCTAGAATTGAATAACAATCAAAACCTTGTCCCGAGTCACCCGTCCCTGATAGCTTCTCAATTATGCCTGTATTGGTTTTCAGATTAGCTTAATTACAGTGATTAGCGACAACTCGTCGGTCTGAATGAGGGAGGGTTAGGGTTTTTTTTTTTTTTTTTTTATCTGTGCCCTGCATTTGAAACAGAGAAGGGCTGTTTGAATAACATCAGCGGCAAATCTGTTAAACCCCCTGTGCCCTGATTTAGGAGTTCTTTGCAGCCGGCGGCCGTACCTGAGTCACCTAGTTTTAGGAATCCAGGCTGGCATTTTTGGTGAGCTGGTGTTTTTTTTTTTTTTTCCTCTATTTCTCACTCATTTTCTCTCTCCGTCACTCATGACCTCATTTATTTTCCCTTTAATACTGGTTGCACTCAGCAAAGATTCCCAGCCCTGACTGTCTGGACGTCTGGCCGCCCTCCTTCCTGTCGTCTGTACTCGGCCCTCTCTCGTTTGCCCTCTTCCTCTCTCCATGACCTCAGTGTGGTGAGACTGTCTGAAGCGAGCGTCTGTACTTTCGGGTTCCCTTGGCCTCTTTTACTCTTTGCTGTATGACCCTAGCCTTGATGTGATTATAGCCTGTCCGGGTACATGCGTTTGTTTGATTCTTGGCATCTCTTTCACTCTTTATGTGGGACCACAGAGTCATGTCCTATGTGTGTGTGCGTGTGTGTGTGCGTGTTTTTGTGTGAGAGGAATCATCTGGCAGGGCCTCCTCATCCTGCGAACAGGAAGACTCTACTCTCATTCCTGGAAAAAAGACAATGCGTCACTGACTGTATAAAGAACTGCCTGCTAGCATTTCACACTGCATGTGTAGCCTATCAGTGTCCCAGTCTTCCATTACATCTCATTTCCCTGTGCTTTGACGTCACCCGGGCCATTAAAGACGTAATTAAATTGCGAAGGGATCCACAGTTTAATGTGAATTGCTCTATTGTAGAGTCAGAATTGTCCACAAGGGTAGGGATGATGGGAAGCACATCCTAACCTTGCATCCTAAAAGTTGCTTTTGTACTGTATATGAAAAATAAAATGGCTATAATTGCATTGTAGACATCAGCCCTGGTCCCTCTCACCACCACTGTAAGGAGTTGCTCTTGTATCTCGATGGCTGCCCTGTACAGAAAGTGATCCTCCCCTTTAAACAGTGTGAAGTAGTCCCAAATAGGCTTGCTTACGTGGTTTCTGACTCTGAATGACTTAATACTATCTTTAAAATAGGATGGTGCCTAACCAACTGACCATCTTACAGTCATCCTTACAGTTTATTTGTTAATTACATTAGAGAGTTCACATTTCGAAAATCAAAACACTGACTGATAGCGATCCAAATATGGGAACAATTATGTAAATGTGCTTTTTTTTCCATTCGTTTAATGTGGCAACGACCTGATGACTTTATCTCTTATGCAAACCAAGACCTTTCCCTTGCTCTTTTACACAGTCGCCACTGAAGCGAGAAAAGCCGGAGGGGGGGTTGCGGAGGGCTCGAAATAAATTATTACCCATTTTTCGTTTCCGCCCTTCTTTGTTTTGCATGCCACTGCTCTTCTAAAAGGCTCTCATTAAATATGGATCCGCTAAATGAGCATGCTTCCCAACATGCCGTTGCAACGGCAGCACTGTGTTTCTGCTGTCGGTGTGTTTTTAGAAATGTACAGTGGATGCAAAGAATGTGCACCTGGTGTTGTGTACAATTTGTATGGACTGTTTATGCATTCGTGTTTACGCAGTTCTATACAACTACAGGTGCTGTCCTGTGTGTTATTGTGAGCTAGTGGCCTATATGACGTGCCTTTGAATGAGAGGGCTTACGCACTTTGTCCAGTTTCCTGGCTTAAGCCTAGTCATGGACTATATCTTCCTGTCAATGTGAATATTGTCGTTACATACCAGGGGTTAATCATTTATTAAAGAATTTTAAGGATTAAGGAAACTTCCACCAAATGTCTGAAATGTGGTGCTAAAGTATGAAGGCCAACTGTATAGAGTATACTGGAGCTATGTATTGGTATCCAAGGCAGTAGCTTCTGGTCTGGATTTCTGTTTCTTGGCTGGAAGTGGATCTATACAGCATAGACTATATTTTTAGCAGAAGTGCTCAACTCAGTCGTGGTGGTCCAGGGTCCAGGGATGTGTTTGGAACTAACAAAACAGGCTGGACACTGGGACTGCATACTGGGAGCTGGGCACCATAGGTCTTTAGCCCTCCTACGCTTAGTGGGACTAGTGATCTTCACATGCTCTCTCTCTCAAGCAATCTGTCATTTGTATGGACTGTTTATGCATTCGTGTTTATGCAGTTCTATACAACTACAGGTGCTGTCCTGTGTGTTATTGTGAGCTAGTGGCCTATATGACGTGCCTTTGAGTGAGAGGGCTTACGCACTTTGTGTGTTTTTGCCTGTCAGTTTGTTACACCATTCACATGGCGTAGAAAGGACCGCTTGAATCAGAGACTGTTATGACTGTTGAGTCATTATTAATTAATTCTTTCCTTCTCTCGGCCTCTCACTTACACATGCTCATTTCCTCTGCCTCGGTTGTTTTGTTGTCGTGGCCCTTCCTATCACGTGATATTTACTACTTTACAAGCCAACCCCAGTTCCCTTAATGCCTTATTACATCCGTACCACACTGGTTGTAACACAACTGTTTCTGTGTTCCTTCTCAGGGTTACTTTGGGGCTGCCAGACCCTGCCAAGTTTCACGGCTCTTGGCCTAACGCCCCGGTGGTTTGATGAGGTAACGACAGGCACCAGACGACCAACCCTCCCAACTTAGGTCCCCTTCCCTCAAACCCCTCTGCTGCGGAACCATGGGTCAGAAGATCTCCGGCAGCATCAAGTCGGTGGACGTACGAGGCGAGCCCTCGTACCGCCCACTGCGGAGGGAGCTCCGCGGGCCGGACTTCTTCAAGCCGGCCCGGTTGGACCTGCTGCTTGACATGCCGCCTGCACCCTACGAGTTGCAGCTGCAGCATGCCTGGAATGCCGACGACCGCTCGCTCAACATCTTCATCAAGGAGGATGACAAGCTAACCTTCCACCGGCACCCCGTTGCCCAGAGCACGGACTGTATCCGCGGACGTGTGGGTTATACGCGGGGCCTTCACGCCTGGCGCATCCACTGGCCCGTACGCCAGAGAGGCACACATGCTGTTGTGGGCGTGGCCTCCGCTGAGGCACCCTTGCACTCAGTGGGGTACACATCCCTGGTGGGCAGTGACAGTGAGTCCTGGGGCTGGGACCTGGGCCGAAACAAGCTCTACCACAACAGCAAGAACCGGCCAGCCTCATCGGCGCCCACCTACCCCAGCTTCCTCGAGCCTGAGGAGGCCTTCGTGCTGCCCGACGCCCTGGTGATAGTGCTGGACATGGATGAGGGCACGCTCAGCTTTATGGTGGACGGACAGTATCTAGGAGTGGCCTTCAGAGGGCTCAAAGGGAAGAAGCTATACCCTATTGTCAGTGCTGTTTGGGGACACTGTGAAATCACCATGCGCTACATCAACGGCTTGGATCGTAAGTCTGATTTTTTTCATTGGTTATATTACTGGTTTTGGTTTGACTGTGGTGGTTCCCCATCTTGGCCCTTGATTCCGTTTGTCAGCTAATTAAGAAGCTTGATCTTGTTAGAGCAGGTATGACACTAAAGATGAGTTTCCTGGCTTAAGCCTAGTCATGGACTATATCTTCCTGTCAATGTGAATATTGTCGTTACATACCAGGGGTTAATCATTTATTAAAGAATTAAGGATTAAGGAAACTTCCACCAAATGTCTGAAATTTGGTGCTAAAGTATGAAGGCCAACTGTATAGAGTATACTGGAGCTATGTACTGGCAGTAGCTCTATATAAGTGGATCTATACAGCATAGACTATATTTTTAGCAGAAGTGCTCAACTCAGTCGTGGTGGTCCAGGGTCCAGGGACGTGTTTGGAACTAACAAAACAAGCTGGACACTGGGACTGCATACTGGGAGCTGGGCACCATAGGTCTTTAGCCCTCCTACGCTTAGTGGGACCAGTGATCTTCACATGCTCTCACTCTCTCAAGCAATCTGTGAGGACTTAAAGCACATATTGATCATAGACATACGACACTACAGTAGTGTACACAGAACCGTTGACAGAAATGCAGCCCGGTCCATTTTAAAGGTGAAGATCGATAATTTTTCAATCTAAAGATTACATTCACGCTATTAGGCCTGGCTACTTGTGAACTGGGTTGGGATACGATTACATAACACTGACCACTTTCTTGCACTTTACACCGTTAGATCAGATGTGACATCAGCTTTGCATTTCTTGTTTTGTTTACAGACCCGACATGTCATTTTCCTTAAGGGAATCTACGTCCCACTGTGTTTTTGTGTCCCTCTTTTACTCTTCGAGCTGCCTGTGTGATCTAAGACAAAAGGACTTCTCCTAAACTGGCCGTGCCAAGCGGGTACTATCCCTTTGCTTTGAGATTGTGCTTAAAAAGCCACTTCTGCATTGGTGGCATAGTTGGGGAATTGAAAGTACCCTGCTTTGGGTAGTTTCAATAAAAATGCTAAAATGGCTAATAGGAATGCATGATTTGGGCCTAATAAAATACTGTAAGTATGTTGCTCCATATTATAAGTACTGTGTAGCTTGCCATACATTAGTTAACCCTCCATATGGTTCACAAGCAGTCTACGATATTTTTCACCATATATTTCCTAAAAGCCAGCCATGCTAGTGTGATGCTACCAGTCACCTTAGAATACTGGGTCATTTTATTTAGATTTCAATCAGTCATGGTGATTTCACTAGCTTGTATAGTATCCGCCTATTACATGGTGTTACCTAGGAGGGTGAAGGTTTGCAAGCACAATGTTATTGGACAGCTCAACATGCTTGGAATGAATGGTATAGTCTCTGAGCTCTTTCGGATTGATCCTTTTGGTATATTTTTTGTAGAAGCCACTGTAGAAATTAGTTTCACGTGATAAAAAGTGGCATTTGTGACTCGCGCGCCATGATTACATACACTGATGTTCATTTTGGATGAATCTCACATATAGCATGAGATCATTTCTGAAATAATTCTGTATAATCTGTATGCGTTCCACAGCTGAACTATATAGTCAGAGATACTGACTCCAAAGTCTGCTGGAGTTCTAGCAAGGCTTTCCCCCCCTACTTACATAAATAGGACATGATAAGAGCTGAAGAAGAGGTTCCTTTCTATTCATGAGGACCCCACCTGAGGTTTGGCAGTCATTTCCGAACTGAAAAAGAGAGTCTGGCGAAATTAGCAGGATGCTGGCGGGGTACGTCTTTTGACATCTGTCTCACTGGAGACCTCCACTCTCTTTTACGCCTCTGTGGCAGGGGACTGGGAAGAGACCGCCGGCCGTTTACGGAGCATTTGAAGCTCAAAGTGGTCTCGCTCGACTTCAAATAGAGACACACAAATCGTAATGGTTGATAGGAGCTCAGCGAGTGGCCAAAGTCGGTCTGAAAACCTCTTCAAAGCTCCTTTTAAGAGCCTCGTTTCATGCGGGGTGAATTGTGTGAAGGTGGAGAGCGCTCAATCCGGGCTTAGAAGAGTGTTCCTCCCAGTAGAAAACACTTTTTTTTTTACCCTCAGCTAGGCTGTGACCGAGATCATGAAAAAGGCTGACAAGATGTAGTGAAGGCATGTGTGAAGATAGAACATGTGTGAAGAAGTGTCTATCAGGATCTAATCAGTTCCCGCCCAATGTAGCTGGGACATACAGATAAATGCGAAATCAAGAGAGCACAGAAGGAATTTTCTTTCTTTAGATGTAAAGGCATATTTTTTTTATGTTCTTTGAGGGGAGAGGATGTTGGGTGTTGACTGTAAATACCGAATAACAATAATTATGACACCCACAATATCCCCATGGAAAATGAATCTACCCTCAGCAAAAGCTAGTATACGTGAAGTTCATTTTATTAAATATGCTTGAGTATAAGTATAGCAAGTATACGGACCATGTACTTGTAGTGTACTAGAAAGTATACTAATTGAATACTTCTTTGGACTAAATTGGAAAATTTTTACTTTAAATATACTTTATAATGTAATTTGAAGTTTACAAAAGTATACTTTATATACTTTCTTTATACTCATCAGTATAAGTCAAGTATACTTCACTATATTATTCTTAAGTATATGAAAATATAGTATATAAAAGGTAAACTTCAAGTATACTGCCTCAGTTTTAGTATAAAATAAGTATACTCATAGTACACTTGAACTACTTTTTGCTAAGGGTAGTCATGTTCTTTGAGGGGCGTGGACTTGCTCCTCCTTTTATGGCTCTCAAATGTAGTCCTGGCAAATTTCAATATGTGTGTGTGACTTCTTTCAAAGACCCCTGCCAAGAATCTCCACGGAGAACCAATAAACGATGACTATCTATGCCTGCACTGTTTTTGAAGGCTTTGTTGATTTGCACTATCAGGATCTCCCCAGACCTCATTAAGGCAGATTTACAGGCTGCTTTGCACACTGTGTGAACCCCAATTTATCATACAACCATAGATCTCTGTTCATGGGAGCTGACTGTGCATCTAAAAACAAGTGCAGTTCATAGGACCCAGTGTTACAAATAATGGTAATTCCCAGTAAGAATAACGTTTGGCAACAAAAAACAAGGTCCATAATGTTTCCCAGTTGAGGATTTTGAGTACAGGTCAAAATAAAGCCAGCTTTGGAAGTTAAGCCTGTATTAGATATTCGAAAGTCAGTCGTTCATGTTTCTATTGTTCTTTTTTCTTTACAGTGCAAAGGACTGTTCATGTGGTTTTACTTTTACATAAGGAGGTGGGGTTACTGGAATTTTCCCATACAAATCTGCCGTATCAGTCTTTTTAAGGCCTTCACACTCCAGAAAGATTTTGGCACACTTCACCTAAGAGATGAATCCAGTTAATCCAGTTCAAACTGACATGCTGGTTATGCTGTGGAAACGTTTTCTCAAGTATAGAGGCTCAAAGAAGTGTTAACTTGGGTTCTCTATGATTTAGATCAAGCCCATGTTCTGTTCTACCTCAAAGACTCCGAACATTCAACCATAAAAATGGTTTTATATGGTGATGTTGGCTGTAAATACCTAATGACCATAATTACAACACCCTTCATTCCTTATGCCATTGGAATTGGTCAGAACTCCACATCTCCATGGAAAACAACAGAATCCAAACAGGGGTCAGAGATGTTCACAAGTCATTTTTTCCAAGTCAAGTGTGAAGTATCTGAGTGGCAATGTTTACAAATGGTGACTCTAAATGTGGGATTTCTGAGCTGTAAATGTTGAGCCCTAAACGTTTAGAAGATATGCTAATTGGCCACACCCCGCGATTACAATTGGCTGTTACTTAGCAGGGGGCTGGACTG
>JBBPCY010000013.1:6877412-6891835 GCA_037974405.1 Brachyalestes nurse | reverse complement strand
GTATTTACATTCTAGCACTGCAGGAGTTCAGTGTAAACTGTACAGTACAGATACGGGTTTACCTTCACATTTTCTTTGAGGCTAATGAGTTTAAAATGAAATTGAAATGTTTTGGGAGCATATTTGGAGGCATATTTATGGTTTAGACTACAAAAAAGTAGTTTTTCGCAATTTACGGCTGCCCACCGCGAATTTCGTGGGTCTGCTGTATTTCCCTTGTATAGAAAACAAAGTACCTTTTAGCAGATTAACTCATGTAGCAGTTTTTGGCTTCTTCAGGCTGTCCTAGTCATGTCAAGAAGACCCCGTTTGAGCAAGAAAGGAATTCCAAGAACTACGCCTCGCCCTGGCGTTTGGTGGAAGTGTCCAGTAGAAGCCCGTCTTCAAGAAAGTTCCACTGGAAGCACCCCACCCAGGACAGCCATGTATAAAGTCTACGAAAGACAAATGCTGCCTTATCATCTAATACATCCCTTGTCATGCGCCTTCTCATAGCTGTTTGTTACTCATCAGTTTTCAGTCTATAATTTTAACTTGATTTATGACTAAAACTATCAAAAAATAAACATCCATATTAGAGCTAATTGCAGAGATTTTAAGACAAAGAAGAATATATTTCGAAAGGTATCACCCTTTTTTTTTCTAAATTAAACTTGGTAGGTAGTGGCTGTTTAGATAATAATTCAGAAAATTAACTGGTTATGTTTGTGCAGACGTCACAACCCCGGCCCCCGAAGTCACGGAAAACAAAAAAAGAGTTTCTTAGAAATTACTGCAGCACATCCAACAATAAGAGCGGCATGACGCTCCGTTCACAGACACGGAAATCACAGCAAGCGCCAGTTTCACCCTGATCCACTCTGCTGTCGGCGGCAGGAATATTCTACTGTAATTCTTTTAACTATCCCTTTAAAGGCAGTGGGAACTGTCTGAATCTCTGTTCCCTGCTATATTTAGCCGTAGCTCAGGAAGAGCTGCAGTGCTGACACCTGAAGTCATTTTTCATTTCATGCTGTTTCTTCCTCGCAATCAACACACATCCACAGACTGAAAGGCAGCGGCGCACACGCGCCTGCACTTGGGCCAACATGAGCCTGCAAAGAGCACAACAATATATCACGGCTAAATCTGAGAGGCTGGAGTTTATAACGGCCAGGTTTGTTTTTGTTCGTTTTATTATTATTTGAATGGAACGCAGCGTTTGAGAAGAAAGTCTTTCGTTCTGGTACTTTTCCTGCGTTGCATGTTCAGGGTGAAGAGAGCAGAACGACGTTCATTCCTCAGTGAAGTTCAAAAGTTGTGACTTTCACTTTCACTTCTCACCATGCGGCTGTAATGGGCACTAACAGGGACAATAGGGGACACTTTTTTCACTGCTTCCTGTAGAAATATGCCAGCTGGTATATATTACTGTACTGCTGACGCAATCACACCAATAATAAATAAACTGAAAAACTAAACAGCCTACTTCCTTTTCTCCCAGGTAATTATATCCTTATATTCTAACCACTTTATTCCTTTGAATTAAAGTCTTTTACATTTTTTAACTGATGTAAATGAGGAATTCCTCCATTCTGAGGAATAAAGCATGTCTAGAAGTCGTTGCTCTGGAGTTGGGGTAATTGGCGAATTAGAACTTCGAGGCTGATCTAACAATTTAAGAGTCGATTTTTCAAAAATGATGGAGATATATCATAAGGTGAGCAAAGACAGTGAAACACATTGTTCCACCATCATGGTGACTCCGGTTTCCATGGCGACCAGAGTTGTCTCGACAGCTGGCGACATTTCGGTGGTTGATGGGAAACTATGATAAATGATTGAGCTTGTAATGCTGCCTCACCTTCAGTATAAAGAACAACCAGCTTGTTGGAGAAAAAGTCCATGCAGAAAAAGTCCACCCTCATCAATAGGGGTGCAACAAAGCATTGAAAAAAAAACCCAGGGTATCACAATGCAGCAATGGGAAAATCCACCACAGAGTTATTACTGATGCACTAAAGTATGTAAACGACAATCAAACAACAACCTGGCCCACGTTTATATCATGTGACACGCTCCTTCCACCTCCAGCCTCATCAGTAGACAATGCAACTGAACACAGCCGGTCAAATTTTGTCCATAATATCACAGAAATATCATGTTAGAATCTAATTGTGAGCAAATTGTTTCGTTACACTCCCGCTTGCTGCGGGAAAGATCTGAGAAAACTTTTATCTAGTATTCGTGTAATTTTTGTCTCATTTTTGAATCCTCCATTTGAGGATTATAGTTCTTTCCCCATGGAGCCTGGTTTGTATTGAAATAACCATCATGAGGGGCTACCAGGTTGCTCCAGAGAGACTGCCCCCTGTAGGTAGGGAACGGAAGTCGCTTTGGATAAAAGCCTCTGATAAATGCTGTAAATGTAAATATGTCAGACGTGGACGAAAAACAAAAATAATGTTTATAACACGCCAGTGGCAGAAGAACATTTGTAGGTTAAAGTGGCTCCCACTGTCACTCCATTGTGTACCTGTATATATAAACCCACAGTGTACTTACATATAGCCACTCTATACATACATAGATACATTTACTTATCTAAGTTTACATATACATATAAATACATATAGATTTTTCAATACACGCCCATATTTTATATATTTCTAGATTGTGTGTATAGTGTACTTTTTAATACAATATCGTTGGTGTAGCTTTTATTCTGCTCTTACCTTTGTTCTGTCCACTTTCTGCCCTAACAATGCAAATTTCCCACTTGTGGGACTGATAAATGTTTATCTTATCTTATCATATCTTATCTTATCTCATGAGTCATGCTAATATTGCGCTATGTAGGAAGCTTTCTCAGAAATGACTGCAGTACATCCAACAATAAGGGCAGCATGATGCTTTTATACAGTTTCACATGCTGCTTTAGTATTAGATTGTAGCCTTCAATCATAAATAGGAGGGTGCAGGACTGGGTCCCATTGTTAATTTAAACAAGGAAGTCTTAACAAAGCATGTCAGCCCTGGAGATCGAAAGTCAGGCATGGATAAAGAGCAAAAATAATGTGTGCCCTTATTGAAAGTGAACTTAAAATATAGTTCAATTTGTTAATAACAGACCAATTAGCTTTATGGAAAATAGAATATGTGTAGGTTATGGGGGCTGCCCATGAGTCAAGCTGATATTACTTAATATAAGAGGTCCAGCATCAAGGGCAAATCTAGGAAAAGAACCCATACTTTGCTAAACTATTACTTCCACTGAAAACCGTTCAAGCTGAGACCAAATTGGAACAACAGGCCAGTGGATTGTTTCATGCTGACAAAATTGATATTTGCTATGAAACCGACTGTTTAAGCCACTGATTGATTCATATGGCCCTCTGGAGTAAAACACTGTAGGGTCCACTTACACAAAGTCGATTATAAGATTGAGACAAACATCCAGTTGAGACGTGCAGAGCTACAGATGCAGTCTAGTTATGAAGGCGAGCACTGAAGTATACACTGAAGAAGGGACAAATATGACCGTTATCCTCTTCTCATCGACGTCCGTAAAATCGCGTCTCATGTTTGGTCCAGGTCTGTCGGACAGAAGGCACTGATAATATCAGATGAGAACGCAGGAGTCAAATATACCTAAACCTAAAATGTCACAATATTACTTCTTCCCTCAGTATCATAGTAATATCAAGCCCTAATAAAACCACATATAAAAACACATACAGTGTTATTTGGCTTTTCTCAATTCCTGGTCCTCAAGAACCAAATGTTCCTGCAATATTTAAACTAAACTAAGATGCATTTCTGCAAGAAAATGCAAAGTGTGATTTCACGGTTGCTATGGTAAGTATGGTGGTTGCTAGGTCACTGGGTGGTTGCTATGCTTTATCACTTGGTTGTTAAATCGTTGCTAGCTGATTATTATGGGATCTCTGGTGGTTGCCAGGGCATTGCTGAGTGGTTGCCATGGTGTTCCTGGTGGTTGCTAGGGTGTGACTAGGTGGTTAGTATTACATTGCAGATGGTTGCTAAGTTGTTGCCAGCTGGTTGCTGTGGTAACTGTGGTGGTTGCTAGGGTGTTGCTGTGTGTTATACATTATTGTACTGATGATGCAGCCTGAAACACTCCTGGGCGGGGCTTAACTGCTGTAGGCCAAATGGGAAGATATCTGTACATAAATGTATAAGCTTTTGTGACATCACAAAACAGAGAATTCTGTTTTTGCAGTTTAGTTGCCTTATAGGATCGATACAGCATAGGAAGTGAAAGGTGGGCTTTGAAACATTAACAGTGTTTGCGTACAATAATACATTTATTTCACAAAACTTTAGTATCTGAATTTATTTTACATTGAATAGTTTAATTTAACTTTTTTTTTTTTTTCCAAAATGTCTAAAATATTTTAAGCCTTGTGTTCATATTTCAGCTCAGATCCGTCCAGTTATTATAAGCAGTTATTAAGGACAAAGTTTAAAAACTGACGACGCCAACCTCAAAAATGCATAATTGAAAAACTTAATTGGGGCACTGCTTTGAAATTTAGCACGGTTTACATGAATCAAATGGAAGTTCTTGCTTGAGTTTTATCATGATGAGGCAGGTGTTGGGTGAATGGAGTGGAATCACACATTGGTTTAATTATGCTTTGCCTGTTTTCAACTGTTTCGGCCGTGTCCACCTTTTATCTGTTTAAAATGTGTGTTAGAGCAGGACAATGCAGGAACAGGACTCAGAAAAACACTGCCCTGAAAAACAAGACCAGAGTTTGGCACTCTGTCAACAGACTGTTCTCTCCCTAGAGTGGTGTAGACACAACTGTCCCATCAGTCTGTCCTGAATACCTTATAATTAGGCATCCACTCCCCTGAACAAAACACAGAAACACGGAAAAAATACCCTTTTTTTTAGCTCTGCCGCCTTAGCATCGATGGTTTTAGCTCCGATTCATAACATGAAGGAATGACCAGCGAGGCGAGGCAATATTAACTCTGCTATTAGCTCTCTGCGCATCAAGGAAATCAAATATTTTCAACACTCGTATTACGCCATCTTTGTTTGTGATCGTTTTTAAACCTTTTTATGCTAATGCTCATTGCTTCCATTTAGCAATAATGGGACTCCAAGGCACTAAAGCATAACTGAATTGAATTGGGTGAGAGAGAGAGAGAGAGAGAGAGAGAAAAGACACTTTTTCAAACCCTTTTAAACAGTCTTCCTTTCACAAACCGCAACTAGAGGGCAATTCACTACACACTTCGTGTTTTTAAACCATTCATTTAAGTAGAAAATTGGCAACTTTTCATCTCAGCACACCGAAAGAGCGACATCCGTCTATTCTGGAGCACCTGGGCCTCTACAATGAGCACCTTTTTCTCTATAAATATCTACACAAACAAAAAGTATATCATGTCCTATAATGGTGAGGCAGGTTTGTTGTGACAGTAGCCATTACTGCTTCACACATTTTCCACACAACTTCCATCTCTGCAGCCCGTAACGATGTGTTCCTCATGGAAACCCAACATAACGACACTAAAAAAGCTAACTATCATCAGGCAGGCATGCCATGTGCTACTCTGCGTTCAGATTAGAGGTCAGCGAGAAGGTGAGAGTCGTCTCAAGAAATCAAAGAACATTCCTGCAGAATCGATGCAGAATGCATTAATGGACGAACAGAAGGAAGGTATGATTTGCTAATAGCCAAGTTTGGTTCCACACATGTGCTGTTGTGAATTTTGGAGTGTTCTGGTGAACGTTCCTCTCAAGGACGCGGCTGGAGGGCAGCGCAGTGCCCCCTCTGGTACGGCTCTGGATGAACGCTGGGCATTTTTCAGCAGCCGCTTTGTCTTCTGCGAGCGAAAAGGAGCGAAATCACGTTCCGAGCCAGGCTTCAGAGTCCTAATAATGATGCGGAGGTACAGGGCCATGATGAAATTTCATGTGCTGGGGTGCAGCGAACTGGAAACAATGAATACATAACCCCCAACCAGCGACGGGACGAGGGGTGAGAGTAATTTAAAAGAAGAGTGGAGAGGGGGGGAAAAAAGAGAAACTCGATATATAATAAAAGATCCGTGCCAGGATTTGCAAATTCATTTTCCCTTGTCTCAGCAGATGCAGGAGAAAAAACATAAGCGGCATGCAAACACGAGAGCGACGGCTCCAAAATTATTCCCAGTTAATGAGAATGTGGGAGGTGGGGTTGAGGAGATGGAGCTGGAGACGAAGAGGAGGCTCAGAAACTCTTTTTCTGTCGTTACTGCATGAACCCCTCCAAACTTGGCCCCGCACCTGACAACTCTGGCTTGGAAACCGGAGGGAAGTGGAGGAGCATCTCTCTTTATGTGGCTTAACCCTTCAGAGGGCCGTTTTTCACAGCTGTACCCATCGCTGCTTTTTTACTCCTCACTAAAGTTCCTGGATTCGCTCCGGTCGCGCCGCCTGACTGCAGATCAGCTTCACATCTCTTCCTCAGTGGCACCATGTTCACCTCGATGCAGGTGTTACACATTTGTCTTTGACTCTTCGAGAGAATGACTATGTTTGTTGTACAACAGCCCAAGCTGTGGTTGCTATGGTTACAGTGCCACTGTAGTTATGAATGAATATGGGAGGATAATAAATACTCTATAAAGATGGTTTATAAAGGCGGTAACCAAATCAACAGCTCGGCAGGCGGTAGTTTGCCGGTGTTACTTTGATGCGTGTCAGGTGATTTAACACTAGAACCTCCAACATTCCAGGCCCCCTAGAACCGCCAAGGCAATAGCGTCAGCGATGCTAAGATGTCATTTCTAGAGCTGTGAAGTGGCTCATTCCCATCTTCTTTTTTAAATAATAATGGAGACTTGACAAAATAAATGTTTAAAATATATATTTTTCACTCACATCCACAGTGATCTCCCCTCCTTCCGACTCTCCCTCGCTCAGATCCTGGTACAGCAGCCAGGCTTCTTTGGTCGTCATATATCTTTTGTACAGGTCCATGTCTTAAATTTCACAGTATTTTAATTGATGGTGCGCTGTAAAATTCCGATGACGTCATAAGCGTCTAGCGTTGCTAAGCAACCGGGCCGGTGGGAGGGGCGTGGCGCAAAAAATGACTGCTGATCTAAATGAGGGGGTAAAAATGACTCCTCTGCGGTTCTAGGTATAAATGGTCACCAAAATCCACTAGATGATTAATAAAGCCATTTTAGGAACAGCCCGAGTTTAGTGTGGTTTAGTGATGTATCAACTGGCAAATGTGGAAAAAGTAGAAATGAATGTATGCTGCCATGTTGGTTCGCGGTTAGAATGTTAGAATGTTGTTGCTGAACGTTCCAGGTCACACCGGTGTGACGCTACACTTTAACGGAGAGACGTCAGGCGGCACAACCATGCTGCAGGGTTAAGCCCTTGGGAACGACCCGCATGGCGAAGCCGGAGTGGATATTCCCAGCCGGCCAGCCTCACAGTGCTTTAATCGATTCTGACGGCGCGGGGATGAATTGCGGTCCGGCCCAGATCGGAGGAATAGATGGATGGATTGTAGAAGGCAGCAGATTGACGACTACCAAAGCATATGAAACGAGTCTCTCGGCCTAAATAAAAAATGGCATATGCTTCGCTTCCAGTGTGCCAAATAGCTGATTGGGATTTGACATATTAGAAACTAATTGGTAGCGGGCCAATGCCGGAGTCCGAGTGAGGGATGTGTCAATCACGGAAGCAGACGGCGCTTTTTTGTAGTCGCGGCAGACGACGTGAAGATAAATCAAAATCTAATTTAACTCACTTTCTGTGTGTACATCAGATTGCCATCAAATTGGATTTCCTACTTTCCAAGCCTCTCTCTTTCTCTCTCTCTCTCTCTCGCTCTGTTTTCTTCTTAGTTCTGGGTAAAATATTACAAGATGTCAGGTGTTTGTATCTGTGTGCTGTCGAAAGCAGGTGAAGTCTCTAAACAAATTACCCCCGTGTTTGACTTGCCCATCATACAGACAAACTCCCTCCCTTCTTTTTTTTTTTTCCTTCTGTCTCCTTCGCCTTCCTCGACAGCTGAAGGTTTTACGGAAAGCAAACAACCGTCGGAGATGCTCGCCGAAACTTCTTTAATTGCACTGGAAATGAGAAACGACTCTAAAAGCGAAGGCGCGGACCCCAGGGACGCGGTTTTAATTGTTCTCCGGGTTTGAGCATATGGAGCGTGTCTCGATACCAGACGAGCTGCCGTCCTGCCCGCTGCCTAATGGGCAGGTGTCTAGATAGTGTTTGAACCTAAACAGCACCCTTAAAACCAGCTTACTGAGACATTCCAATTAGGAAGTGATCAAGATCATTACCTTCCATCAATGTAATGAAATACGAGAAGAATAAATGAGTATTTCTACTTGCTGTTTTGTTAATACAAGAACCTAGACAAAGTCTTACACATTTCAGGGAAATCTTTCATTGAGTTGAGGTCTCACCTTCCCAGATAACAGGTTTTCATTGATTCAGCATTGAAACACGGTTGGTTTACTGCTGATTTATGGTTAATCAACACCAACCCGACATTGGTGCTGGGAGAGTTATGGTTAAAGGTGTGGATATTTTGAGTGCTTTTCAATGTTGAAAAGGTGACGCCAGATCAATATTGATGTCAGGGGTTTTTTATTTCAACGGCTGGATGTCAAGGTCAAGTTACAAATGGAAGTCTGGATCAGTTAAATAGGTTTAAAAGCATTTTTATGTTTGGTCTCCCAGTGACAAGGTAATTTGTGTGGTTTATTTTCAGTTCCAAGACACATGAAGTGTAAGGCTCACTCACTGCTGCGTTCATTTAATTGTATTTTGGTTTTCTCACTCTTGAGGTCTTTCCATATGACCTAGAGGACATAACTGGCCAATCAACAAGCTCAATATAAAGACTGTTGGTGAATAATACTTTACAAATATGAACCATATTTAACCTTATGCTTGGCTAAATGTCTGTTATAATGAATTTCCGCCTTAAAAAATACTTACAGACCCCAACACCTCCACTACTACCACCATGCTTGACAAACTAGTTCTTTCAGAGCATTTTCACACAGGTGGCCTCAGTCCTGGTTTTCTAAAACCAGTGTGATTCGTTTGTGGTTCACTTTATGCAGTGGATTTGTGCATTGTGAAAAGAAAACAGTTTCTTTCTTTGCAATTTGTTTTATGAGTGAAGAACCCAGTGGTTCATGACACACACACACACACACACACACACAGTCTTCCAGAGCTTAGCAGGCAAAGCAAGCCACTCAGGATAAAGACGTGCCGTGTGTCTGAGTGGTCTCGCCAAGAGACCGACACACTAGAAAATTAAAGCGATAAGTCACCAGAGCCGCGTGGTTCAAAGGTGGTCCTGACTGAACTGAAATCACCATAAACTCAGACTCCAGCGGTTTATTGTGATTATAAAACACAGTCGAGTGGAAGAGGTGCGGTGTGAACAACAAGTGGTCTGAGATCTCAGAGCTAAAGAGAACTGAGACCCCTTTACAGTTCACTCACAAAAAACACTGTTGGCTCCATTTCAAAGTGAATTTGGTTTGTTTAAACAGAAACACACGAGGAAACACCCTCAGAGCTGAGATTTCTTTAGTTACTTTCAGGGCTTTTGATTCTTTTGATAGCCGATTGATTTTTGTTACAAAATCTTGTGTTTTTGAAAAGTGAGAAGCTGATTCGACATTTGATTATTTGATTCACTGTTTATTAATTTATTTTTTTGATAGCTGATACGTTGAAGATATAAAATGCTTCTTATGGTTAAAAAAATTGACATTGGGTTAGTTGAGTCATTGTTGATTTGTTTAATAGTTAATTCTTTGTTTAGTCAATGTTCTTCTGTTAGTTGATCCATTATAGATATAAAATTGTGAATGGTTTTGAAAAGTTGATGATTCAACATTGACATTGGGTTAGTTGTTTCATTGCTGATTCACTTCATAACTGATTTATTGTTGATTCCTTGATAAATGTGATAACTAATGCATTGTTGATAAAAAATCTTTTAGGGGTTTTCAGAGGTGAAAAGCTGATGCTGATTAAACTGGTGTTGATCAGTTGATTAACTGTTGATTAATTTCATAGTTGTTCTGTTGTTTATACATTTGATAGCCGATTCATTATTGGTTTAAATATTTGAGTGCTTTTCATGGTTAAGAAGTTGATGTTGATTCAACATTGGCATTGGGTTAGTTGATTCATTGTTGATTTGTTTGATAGTTATTCATTGTTTAGCATTGTTCATTTGTTATTTGTTGGTATAAATTTTTGAAAAGTGGGTGAGGATTGAACATTTACATTTGATCAGTTGATCAATTGTAAATCCATTTCATGTCGATTCCCCTGATGGCTGATTCACTGTTGGTATAAAATCTTTAAAGGCTTTTCAGTTGGTGGTGATTCAACACTGACATTTGGTTTGTTGAATCAAGCTATTATAGTTATTGTTTATAGTTATTGTTTATTGTTAAGTTGGTGAAATTTAGGTCTCGTTGCCATGTGAGAAGAAAGGAAAAGGGGATGGAGGTTTGATTTCCCTACCAGGCAACACTGTCATGTATTAATAAAAGTCTTTAAACTGGTGCCAGTTCCTGACTGGTCAGTTCTGACATCTGGTCCTAAACTGGTTCTAAACTGGTCCCAGTTCCTGCCTGGTTCCTGCTGAACTCTGGATAGTCTCCTGTTCAGACGGTGCTGCTGTGGGTGTTAATACTTTCTCACACAGCTGTGTTTCCAGACAGTGGATGCTGGATTGGATCAGTGGAGGACGGAGCGTCGCTCTGTTGATCAGAACATTTGTGGCGACAGAAACTCAGGACACAGTTTAGATACTTATTTCTCCAAAACACCTCAATAAAATCACTGCTGAATCTTCTACAGCTTTATTTTTGGGCCAAATTATAGAAAGTGGGATTAATAGGAGTATCAGTTAGTATGAGCATCTAAAAACAGTCTAAATATTGATAGCAGTTGCAATAAAATCCTAATTATTGTTTTAATGCTGAATTTTCAACAGTTTCACTGAATCAACAACAAGCAGTGAGGATTGATTCAACACTAAATCAACATCAGTACTGAGATCAGCAGTTCACTCTCCTCTCGCAATGAGACCAGTTAGATGGTAAAACACTACTTGAAGTTCGTCAAAAGTAATTATTGCCATTTTGCTTAAGAGTAAACAACTGATTTGTTTCTGTAAAGTTCTGTAAACGCTGCATCATTTCTCTTATTTTGATGTTTTGTCATTTCCTTTAAAATGATGCTTTAAAGAACAATATTTTTATTAGGAAATGAGGAGAAATATTGTCAGCGGCTCTTAAAAACTAAAGCTGTTCAGTTCAATACTTGCAGCTATAAAGGATAAAACCTGAGAAACTGAACATTTTTGCTGTGCCCTCTTCTACATATGTCATGAAAACCAACTTGTGTACATACAATAAAAGGCCAAAACACCTGGCCATCACATATCCTACCCCGTATGAACCTACCCCATTAAGGTTTGACCTCCAGGCGTGAAAGCTTCTACTTTTCTGGGAAGACTTTCCACCACAGTTTAAAGGGTGTGTGTGGGAATTTGTGCTCATTCAGGCAGGGAGCATATGTGAGGTAAGGCACTGATGCAGGATGAAAAGGTCTGGCGTTCCAGTTCATCTTATGCTTCACCGCTCTGTGAGTTTTGACTGGTCTGCGGCTTCATGGTTGAGCTGTCGTCGCTCCTAGATGCCTCCATTTCACAATAACATCACTTACAGTTGATCTAGCAGTGCAGAAATTTTGTGAACTGACTGGCATCTGATGACAGCGCCGCATTTAAAGACACTGAGCTGTTCCATTCTGTTCTGATAGTGTTTATCTATGGAGACTGCATGACTATGCGCTTGCTTTTATACCCTGTTAGTGAAAAAGCATGTTTGAAACATCTGAAGTCAGGGGGTCAGCATTCTCTTGGCCATATAGTTCCAATCCACCTTTTCAGCTTACAGTCTGCCCCACTAAGACTGTGGTGTTCCACAGGGCTCAGCCCTTGGACCGCTTCTCTTTTCTCTATATACTGGTTTTCTTAGGGATGCGATAGCCTCACATGGCTTTTCCTACCACTCTTATGCAGATGGCTGGACTCCCACTGAAGATAACGAGACCACTTCAGTTGATTCAGAATGCAGCTGCGAGATCAGTCTTCAATGTGCGTTATCAGTACTTATCGCCACTGATAAAGTAGCATGTCATATTTTTCTATACATTAAAAAAAAGAAGAAAGAAAACCCTCTGGCTCTCTTAACTGTTTGACCTTACTTGTTTATTAACCTCTGTCTTTTTTCTTTCTGACAAGGTTTGTTAAGGTGTGTAACTTACAGGTATGAAGAACAGATGTGGACTACTTGAGCACTGATTTATGTCGTTCAGGATAAGAGCGTCTGGTAAATGCCGAAAATGTAAACGTACAGCCATTATCCTGGTCCAATCATTGTTTCACCTTTCAGACTGTTTTTAAAATGATTACAATACAGGAAATCGTAAATAAGCTTGTTTACTTAAAGGCACTGTAACAAAAACAGCCTTTTTAATTCTGAGTAATAAACGCAGGTATGGAACAGTTTGTACATAAAATCCTCACAGAAAAAACAAACATGATAAATGAACTGGAAGCCTAAAAAATGAGGCATGTGACAGACAGTTTAGGGTTTGAGACACAGTCACGTGATGTAATTTGTAATTCCACCCCTCTTCAATTCAAAACAGTCTCCCTAGACACCTTTGGACAATAAATGCAAACACATTTATAGTGCATTCAACAATAAGGACAAAGAATGGTTAAACAAAGCAAATCCTTCATTCAAAACATTTAACATAGCGAGCCAAAAAGGAAAGCTTGCAGAGATCAAGCATGACCGTGCTGTGTCTGGACTCATGAAAGTTTGAAGCCCTCTGTAAAGATCTCCTTTGTTTCTCTGCTAGTTTTCACAGCCTCCATAAGGAGTAGTCTCATCACCTGCTGTGAGGATCAGTACGTTAGTAATGACTGCATTCCTCACACTCCCTTCAGCTCTACAACTACTCCCCCAAACTCCCACGTGTGGACTGAGGATGTTCTCTACTCAACCTGGTTCTGCTGCGGCAGCAGGGGGTCCTCAGACAGATCCGGCCCGACCTTGCTCCGGAGTACCAGGAGCCCGGGTTCACAGAAGAAGGCCCGCCTGCCAGCCACCAGTGAGCTGGACTGAGCTCTCAATCCTGGCATAATGAGAGCAGACTGCATGGGGAGCATCACAGAGGCTGCTGGCGAAGAGGGGTACGGGGAGAAAAATTACCTTGGAGGCTAAAGAAGAAAACGAGGCCAGAACTAGAGCTCGAAATATTTCTCCAAACCTGACGGGACCCGGCTATTAAAGCCAGGTTCGGACATCGTTTCTCTGATGTATGTTGGGCATGGACCGGGTTGAGATTTCACATGTGGGTTTGTTATCCCAGCTTTCCTGGATTTTGGCCTGAATAATTTCAATCCTTCAGAGGTTTTCTCCATACTTTAGTCTTGCATTACTGCATGACCAGCATGAAAACACACTCAAATCAAACAAGGGCACTGGCAAAGACAAATCATTTAAAGCTACTGGGTGACGTAGGCGCTTGTTAACCCGGGTGCTAGCTTTATTCGTCCAAAGCTGTAAAGGTTATAGCTTCCTTTTATCAGCCCTGCTCCACACCCCTGATTCTGTAACACCATCTATCCAGTTGTAAATGAGGAATCTGCTGAAACTGCACAATTGGAGAAGCTCACATGAGTATGCCGTTTTTTAATACAAATTTTAGGGTAACATCACTACATCCACAACCTGAGAGGACAGTGAGGAGGCCAGCTTTTCGTTCTGTGTTTTGCATGTAATTAAAAAATTCAACATCCAGTAATAAACACTGAAGAGAGGGATGGCTGTAAAATGTCAGTTTTGGAAATGTAAATACGCCGGTCAAATACTCAGCAATCCTCAGGCCCTGATCATGCGATTAAGAAGTTGTATAGATTCACACTGGAGTGTTTTATAACACTCGTGTCAGTGCTGGAATGGAGCCAGTATCTCAAACAGCCTCATAGGAGAAGCGGCGCCAAAATTCAGCTATAAAAATACTTATAAAACTGACACTAATAAGGATCATCAGTGATGTAGCTCAAGTCGTGTTTTTTTAGTGTTGCTCTATTTGTGTATTCCTGAATATCTTAATTCTTTACACACAAACTTCCTCTCATCCCTGTCCATCCACTCCTGGCAGCCCTGGGTTACGAGGTGACCTTGTGCTGAATTTGGAGCCAAGCTGGGTACCTCCCTCTCTGTCTCCCCCTCTCTCTCTCTCTCTCTCTCTCTCTCTCTCTCTCTCTCTCTCTCTCTCTCCCCCACCTCCCCCTCTCCCCCATAAGGGGTAGGAGAACAAC
>JBBPCY010000013.1:6638883-6659285 GCA_037974405.1 Brachyalestes nurse | reverse complement strand
TTAATGAGGAAAAGTATAAAAACACTGCTGTAATCAACACTCTCCTCTCACAGTGAGACCAGTTGGATGGTAAAACAATTTTTGCCATTTTGTTTAAAAGTTAACAAGAGATTTGTTTTCCTTAAATTATTCAGGTTCTGTAAACACTGCATCATTTCTCTTGTTTTGATGTTTTGTCATTTCCTTTAAAATTGTGCTGTAAAGAACAATATTTTTATTTGGAAATGAGGAGAAATATTGTCCGCAAGGCTGTTCAGTTCAATACTTGCACCTAGAAAAGATCAAATCTGAGAAGCTGGACATTTTTGCAGTGGTCTCTTATCTTTTCGAGAGCTCTACATTCTCTCCTAGCCATACTGTTTAGTTTTTTTTTTTTTTTGGTTTTTTTTAAGTTAGGCATTTTGGGCTTCTTGAGTCTATTACTGAATGTAGGCATTGACCTATTTGAATGATGTGGTGTGTTCAGGGCCTTATAGGGGCACGGGCCGAAGCGGCATCCTGGTGGAATTCTCTGCTCTGTCGTTCTACTTCCGTTCCTATGGAGACCTGGCACCTGAAGAACTGGACCAGGTTTGTGCGTTCTTGCACGGCAGAGTGCAGGCGCAGGAGAAGACTCAGCTCTACCAGTTAAAGGCCTGCTTTAAAGCTTTCCGCAGGTAAGACTGCTAATCATAGATTCATTAACGCAGTCACTGGTACATTCAGGCATTCTTTTGTTTAAGCTTTGATATTCATGTGTAAATGTTTAGAGCTTGTATTGCAGATGTGGCAGATGCGTGTATACAATAGATTTAATGTGTCTAGTTTTTTAAAAAGGTCACATGTTTTACATAATTTCTTGAAAGCTATAAAAAAAGAATTACAGTAATCCCTTGTTTTTCGCGGGGGTTACGTTCCAAAAGCACTCGCGTTAAGTGGAAACAAAAGTTTTGGTTAAAAAAAAAAAATGCCTATTTTTATAGTGTAAACCCTAATTATGCCCTTAAATATGCTCCCAGAACACTTTCATTTAATTTTAAACTCAGTTTAATGCATTACCCTTAAAGAAAATGTAAAGATAAACCTGTATTCGCCTCTCTTAATTTAATTTACAGTAATTAAAATGCAGGGCTTTAAAAAGAGAAATACTGAGAGGATCCACGGGGGAGATTCAGGTCTGGCGCGCCACAGACGCTTCAAACGGCAGCAGCAAGGAGAAATAAATCATTAGAATCAGAAAACTTTATTGAAACCCAGAGGAAAATGCTTAAAATGCGACTAGATTTTTTATTTTGCGACTAGTTTTTTCATGTCATTCGCCAATGGCGATCGTCTCTCAAAACCAAGAGAAATGAAAATAAAAGTACAAGAAAAGTAACATCTCAAAATGTGCAGATACGGTCAACCCGTCTGCCATTCCTGCTACACTGTGACGGGGAATTTCGGCTCTTTTTAATGATTCGGATCATTTGGAACAGATAACTAAGATGATCCGGCGTTCTCAGTTCACATGATACATGATTTCTCCAAGTGTGTCAAGTGACGAACCCTGGTAAGGCTGAACAATTGTTTTGATTATATTTGGCCATTATAAAATATCGTATTATAGTGCTTATGTTTAGTCGAAACGTTGTTTGGAGGCTGTCTTGAACACTGGGATGCATAGCTTTGCTAGCGTAGCCCGACTTAGCTAAGGTTAAGATTTATAAAAGGTGGATTTCTTTAGGAAACCTCCAGAGTTTAAGAAAAGTTAACTAAAGAGCCAACAATAATCTTAGTGCCTGCGTTTGGCCAAAACGTTTGGAGGCTGACAAACACAGGAATGCACAGCGTTGATAGCTTAGCCTCGCCTAGTTAAGGTTTATAAAACGGGATTTTAAAATGGCCAGATATATTCAAAACAATTGTTCAGCCTTACCTATAAAATGCAATCCCTCGGGATTTGGTTTGCAGCGTTCAGCCCCATGCAGAACAGTGTTCAGTGTAGTAATATTCTAAGTCTGTGGTCAATCTACTAATATTCTGTGTCTATGCTCAGTCTACTAATATTCTATGTGCCATGACAATATTTTTTTTCATGTATATCGGATTTGAGATTATGGCTTCTAAAAAAATTATTTGGCGCCCAAATATTGGCTCCTAAGGTTTTTATTTTGTCTGGAGCCCTGAGATAGCATTAGCAGCGTGCGATAGCATTAGCACACACACACTCGGAGACACGAATTTAGTGAATTTTATAATTTAGCTCTCTATATATGTGTGTGTGTGTGTGTGTGTGTATATATGTGTGTGTGTGTATATATATATATAGGCTGTAAAGTGATTAATTAATATTAACTTGTTGATCGTAAACCTGGAAAAAAAATTAATCGCACTTTTAAAAGCTGTGAGATAAAAACAAAACTTACTTTTCAATAGAAAATGCATAACATCTTCAACCCTGAGAGAATCTCTGTCTTAAGGCAAAAACATACCTTTAAATAACACCGGGATGCAGGGCTCTCAAGTCTCACGCAATGAGTATGAGACACACGCATCTGACTGTGTTCATACCTCGGATTTCTCACGCAGAAAATCTGTTTTCTTCTATCGGATCTAGGCTGCCCCATTGAACACCACCCTCAACGGTTCTCTGTTATTCTGTTACCGAGGACTGCATTTACCGAGCAGTCCTCAGCAAATGAAGAAGCAGCAAACAAACGCCCCCCCTCACTCAACAAAACCGAACTCACATATTATACTTGTCTTGTCCAAATCCCACTCGGGTAGTAACTTAAAGCGAAATTGTCCATTTAACAGCGTGTGTTTATCTTCCATCGCTAGCTTGACTGACCAGCAGCATCTGGCTTCTTCTCCTGCTGGTCGCTGGCGTAGCGCAATACCACCCCCACTGATAGTACTGCAATGCAGAGGGGCGTTTAATTTTCAAATTAATCGCACAATTTAATCACACGTTATTTTTAACAGCCCTAATATATATATATATTTAGCCACTCTACAGAAACTCACAGTCAGAATCATTTACAAAATGATAGTAATAATCATCCAAAGTATTTCATGCTTTAAACGTTACCTCACAGATTGCAATTACATGAAATGATTATGAATATGTGACCCGATGCCAGAGACCTTATTAATCAAATATGTAAAACTGTAAACACAAACTACAGCCTGTACACTTTATTAAATGAAATACTCATGCACACATTTCAGTTACTAGCATACTAATATTTTTGGTGAAACTGTTCCTCAGATGATGTGTTTTCTTATCTCTCTTCCCATAGACATCGCCTGGGAAATTTCATGCTAATGGGTAAACAACTTTAGTTTTTTGTTTTTGTAGCCTTTGTACATATTGTAAAGCAGTATATTCCCAGTACATAATTATATATTCAGCTTACTTTTATGTTATGTAATATACCTAATATTGATTTATACTGTTCAAAAATTGAGTTTTAAATAACATGCAAGTTAAGTGGTTTAATCTCTTTCTTATATGTAGAGGCATTCAAAGAATGACGCTGCCAGTGGCTGTTACATCCCCAGGTAGTCAAAGACAAAGTGATCTTATGTGCATTGTTTTGACCATGTAAATATAGATGGGTGACAGTTTAAAGGAAAATCTAAAGGATCGCATCAGAACAGCTTCAGTGGAACAGGTTCTAAAAGTCTCTGGAACTCTTCAAGAGGAATAGAACATTATTACCTTGCTCAGTCCAAAATCTTCCCTAGGTGCTTAACTGTGAGATGTGGTGACTGCGAAGGCAACTGTAGATGCTTCATATCTTATTTATACTAATTAAACCAATATACAGACCCGTCATGCCTTCTGGGTGGTGGCACTGTAAGAGACCACGGTGAGGAGGATATATTTCATTATAGGACGAAAGTGTTCAATCAGTAACTTTGCCATGATTTTCAATAAGCATGCCAGCAAAATGTCGTCCATAGCAAACATCCCCCTCTGTGTTGTTGTGGATGGACTGTTCTGGCAAAGTCTGGCCACATCCTGCATTTACATTCTCAGGAACGGCTGCTCTCCTGTTTTTTCTTACATATCACACTGATGCACAAGCACCATACTCACTGTACTTTCAACCACAATTTTCTTTTACTAACTAGCATGGATGTTTAATTGTACTGTGCAGTACAGTTGTCTGGGAACATCTGTGCACCTGTTTGTTTATTCATTTACAAGGATGCAAATTGGTCACCTTTTATTAAAAATTAATTAATTTTGATTGTGCAGATAAATATTTTTTTTTTAACAATTGGGGTTGAATATTCGTCTGATAAAGTTGCATTTTGGATCCAATGCTATTAGAATTTTGGATTATATGTCATGCTCTCTGATCTTTATTCACTTTCTCACAGTCACCCCTCGATCCAGATCTGTAAGGTAGATTATTAAATTAACAAAGTCATATACATTTATTCATATAAAATGACCTTTATATTACTTTGCTATGTTTGGAATGTTAAGCCAGACCTGTTTTCTCATGTTCACTTAGCAGCCACCCAGGTTCTGGCGATACAGCGGAGCGATTCCGACACTCCAGATCCATCATGGCAGTATTTTCACTTTTTTTCTTCTTTTTCTTTAACATTTTTAAAGATTTCTTTTCATACATACTTATTCCCATGCATATTTCTTCTGTGATGGTGATAGACTCCGGATCCAACCACCCCTGTATCCTCGCTCAGTTCACTGCATGAGCATGGATTTAGTGAGTAATTATTACTTTTGTAAGGCAGAAGCCTACTGTGACAAAATCTCAGCATCCATCCAAAGCTGCACATTTTTTAAAGCCATTATTTACTGAAATCAGTATGATTGTGGTATCATCATGCATTCTTACAACTCACTTTTTCAATTTTATGTCACATTAAAGACTAATTATGTGAAGAACCTCATAGCTGAACAAGTATATTTACATGTACATTTGCAATTTATGCAAGTTTATGGTATGGTTCCCCAGTAACTGAAAATGTTTAAATGTTTAAAAATACTCTTTTGAACCAGTGAACCATTAACACAGACAGATGCAGTCACTAAGAAAGTACCTTTATGCATTTGTCATGTGAAGTTTGCCAACATGTCTGACTTCTTCTCATCCGTAGGGACACCCAGCTCTGCTAACACGCCGCTGAGGTACATTCAGTCGTGTTGAACAAAATATATGAACCTTGAACCTCAACTTAAAGTTTTACACAAGGTTACTAATTTTTCTTTATTTCCCTTTAGATCGGACCACATTACCCCAAACATTTTCCAGTTCCAGCTCTTAAACAGGCCAGCTCTTCAGTCACCCCAGCCATGGAATGTCTAAGTAGTCACACATTATACTAACACATCACTAACACACTGTACAGTGTAGCATTAAATAAAAGCTATTGGTGGTTTCCTAGTGAGATGCATAAAAAACATCTCAGAGTTTATGTGCTTGACTTATTTTCCACAAGAACAAGCAGAAAAAATGAAATGCTGTTGCACTGGCACTTCACAAGATACAGGGCTGGTTGGCCAACCTGGTACTCCAGGAGAGGTTTCAGAGCACTGAAATGTTTGTTTTTAATTAGAAGTCAGCTGATCTATTGTGAAAATGATTTCTTTTCAAATTTATCCTGGCCTGTCTCAAAGATACACTAAGCCCTGCCATCCTCCTCCAAGGATGCAGATAAATTACATATTTACCCTGCAAGCAAGAGAGCTTGATTTACATGTAGAACTTGTTTAAATCAGTCTGGTTTAGGTCCTGTTAAGAATAGTTAACTACTGTTCGACTGTCAAATTGTCTTCTCAATATATGGTCCATATTTTGGATTTTGAAATTGATTTAATAAAAAAACACAAAACAAAAGTAAGCAGTTAGACCAGCCTTTTCTTTAAGAAAACAATCAAATCAAATCTTTGGTCAAGAGCTTAACTAGTAGGTTATCTGAAATCAATCTGAAGTCTATTACAAATGTCTTCTCTGTAGTTTATTTCAAAAATCATTAACATACTGAAGTTCTGTAGCTTGTATGTTTTACCTCACATCTGTTTTTTAGAATTAGTGCATAAATTCATGAACTAAATGCCAAGGTTTGTAATGTTATGAAGGAAATGTCAGTGTTGACAAATGGTATAATGAACTATAGAGACAGTTCTATAATTCACTGCACTTCCAGTATGATACAAACTTTATGTTCAAGACACAATGTACAAACTTTAACAAACAAAACATTTTATTCAATGATGTACTCAATCCAGTGGTTTCTATCAGAGTCTGTATGTTAATCAGAATAAGGTATTTAGATAGAAAGTGTCCACCTTATACTCTTAAACCGGCCAGGGAACAGTTTATTTAACTAAAAAAAGCAGCAAGTTATTAACTAACAAAACAAGATCTACGTAACATCTTTTCCACAAATACTTATCAAAAACATTTTTGGAAGAAAAAAAGATATGTATTCTAAGGCACATTCTAGGATATTATGGCTTATAACACAAAAATACTGAGGAACTATTCAGTACAGTTAAAAGGTGCTACATGTAAGATTTTTATATTTATATTTTATTCATAATCTTTAGAAATCGGCTGGCAGACCGTAATTAATCTCTATGGACCAGTTTCCCAGACCCAGATGAAGCCTAATCCCAGATGAAAAAGAATTTACGGGTGTGGTTCCCCAATGATGCTGAAAACAGACCACATGTACAGTCGTCCTCGGCATCATGATTTCCCCAAGTTTCATCTTTTAAAAAAAATGTCAGAAGTAAATACAGTTTGTAACCACTGCATGGGAGCACACACCACACCCCTGGTCAAAATCAAAACTTCAACTACTTTAACTTTTACCCTAAACGGCGGACGTCAAATCTTACATGTTGCTCCTTTAAAATGTCCTGTATAGAAATGCTGACCTTTTCTTGGTTTCATGAGAACTTCGCCATTTGGGCTCAATGTTGTTTTATTTCTGCTGTTGCCTGCTTTGGTAGAGATCTTTAGGCTAGTGATTCCAGTCTTGTCGCTGGTTAATTTCCAGTGTTTGACATTGGCATAGCATATGTCACTACATTTGTGTATAATAAATACAGTGAAGTGTATCATACAAAAATAACTCACAATATGTGAGTAATTTCACACTGGTGCTTTTGATAAGGAGTACTTGAATGTTGTAAACTTCAGGATCAAAAATTCAAGTGTGTGTTGAGAGAGATAACTCGATGTTAGTTTAATCAGATTTAGTCAGTGAATGTGAATCAGTGTTAAATAAGCCTTCCAGCAATTTTATACAATGACATTCAGTGTTCTCTACAAATCTTTTACAAATACTACAGTACCTAAAAAAGGAGTAAGATTTTGCATATATTTCTAATAAGTTACTGTTGAAGCTAGTTATAGTTTGGCTCTAGGGAGGGGAAAAAACTACAACAAAACAAAAACACAATCAGCCAGTGTACTGAGTGCCAAGCGTAGTATTTAGAGGGAGACAGAGGGAACCACTAAGATAGAAATGGAAGAACAGAAAAGGAAAAGGAAGGAATTTAGCCAGTCTACATTAATGTGCCCCCCCCACCCCCCAGACAAGTGTTGCCTAGAAAAGATAGCATAGTAAGTACAGACCTAAAAAACAACTACCAGTAGTCTTTTCTTTTCAATCATCTGTGTTATTGTGCTCCGGATCTGGAGTTGTACTGTCCTTGGATGCAAACCAGTCTCGCACCTGCTGATAGCTCATCTTTGACTTTCTGCAGAGGGCATCCAGGTCTTTCTCCTGTAGCGCACCTGTCTGCCGATGATACTGCTCTAAAGGATGCACATTAAAAGAGTCTGATGTTGACTTTGGTACTTTTGAAGCACTGTTTGACTGAGATTTGCGCTTACGACTCCCTTCATTCTTAGGCGTTCCACTGGAATTGCTGGCATCTGCAGCACCACCTCCATTTTGTTGTAGTGCTATCTCAGCAAGTATGTGGTCACGGACACGTCCATGCACCCAGCGTAGCTGCCCGTTTTTTACAGCATACCGGGTATCTCCAAACCACTGAATAACGTCAGCGCGAGGCAAGGCTGTCAGTTCCACCACCTCTGTATACTCCTCACTCTTTGGCCATGGGCAACGCAGAAAGTACTCTTTTAATATATCCAACTGCTCCTTGGTTTTTCTCACACGCCCAACAGCTTTTGCAACATGTGGAGACTTGGAAATTAATTTTTGAGATGACGGAGTGGAAACCTGTGGAGGGGTGATGCACCGAGAGGAGGAAGTGGACACAGACGGCTCTGACAGTGTCTCGGCCTCATGGGCCTCACTTTCATGTTCGCTTCCCGCCTCATCATTATGGCTAACATCGTGGTCTTCTTTTGCTAGCCCTGCCTCACTTTGTTCTGCCTCTCCTTCTCCAAATGCTTCAAGTGTGTTTGATAAGAAGATCTGAAAAAAATGTGAATTACGCGAACCACTCTTCTGAGCTCTTTTACTACGAGCTTCTCCTTTTACTGGGACGCCCTTCTGCTGCTTTTCCGTGACCAGAGACAGAGGCTGGGTCTGAGGAGGTTCAGAAGAACGCTCTCCTTGAGAAACAGGAGCCGTTAAGCCTGGCATCCCTCGTCCAGTTCGTAACTGGTACCGACTGTCGCTGAACCATTTCCGTATCTCGTTGCGAGTCAGACCCGTCTCCTCTTGCAGGCGTCGGAGTTCTGTCTCAGCAGGCCAGTTCTCTTGCATAAAACTTTTCCGCAGAGCTGTAAGCTGAGCTTTGGATTTTTTGTATCGTCCGTGCTTGTGCTGAGAACCAAGAGACTCGGTGGAACTAGGTGAGGCATTCAGCGCTGCAGCACCATTGTCCACAGGATGGAGATCGTAATTAGAGTTTAGTGGAAGTGAAGCAGGTGACGTCAAACGCGTAGCAGATGGAGAAAGCTTAACCGATTCTTGAGGTTCCTTTTTTTGTTTTTTGTGCGATAGTGAATCTATAGAAAGATCAGTCTCCTCCACCTCTACCAGGTCGTTAGACCTCTTCCTCTTCTTAGTTTCCTCACATTCACTCAAACGATCTGGACTGGCCAGCTTACAGCGCGTTTCTTCAATGTCCTCAGAAGCCCAACTGATTCCATACTTTATACGCTGCACCATAAACCAGACTTTTACTTTATCCAGCGGAAGTCCACAAACATGAGCCAGTGTGCTCACTTCTTGGGATGTTGGGTAAGGGAAGACATTGAAGGCCTGTACCAGCTCAGGGATAGTGTCCAACTCTTTTGTCTGATCCGACTGGGTCCACACAAGCTTTAGCCCCTCTGATACCAAAGGAAGACATACCACCGAGTTACTGTTGGTACTGAAGCTCGCAGAACTGCTTCCTCTTGCAGAACCATTGGTCATTTTCCCCTTGTGATCCAAATGGTTCATGTGTTCCTTTCCATTAGTGTTAAGGTGCCTCTGAGACTGAGGACTGCCCAACTTCCTCTCTTGTCCTTTCTTTACCAGGGACCCTCCAGCAGAGGTAACTCTAATGTCATTATCACTGTCCATGTCCATCAGGGATGCTGAGAGATGATTACTAAAAAAGGGGGAAAAAATAGTTAGAAAATGTTTAGGCATGTTTAATGCGTTTAAAAAGTATA
The DNA here is from genome assembly GCA_037974405.1 of Brachyalestes nurse. NCBI lineage: Eukaryota > Metazoa > Chordata > Actinopteri > Characiformes > Alestidae > Brachyalestes > Brachyalestes nurse. The sequence continues at coordinate 6,649,692 of JBBPCY010000013.1, read as the reverse complement.
AAAGCATGAAATCATGCACTGGTGTAAAAAATCTGTCCACAGAAAACCAGCATACTATTACAATTATATTTATAGCTTTAAAAATGTGGCTGTGAACAAAGGGTCATATTACAACTCATTTTAGCTTCTAGCTATTGACTTGTTACACTAAGAGTATCTTTGTATTCTTGGATAGCATGAGGAAGACACTTAAAAGGTGTTATGATGGCACATTGCTCAATGCTGCTGTTATCACTGGTGATTACATCAAAAAGAAAAATTGTTAATTTACAATATGACAGCCCTTTTAGTCACACTATATACCACTGCTTTAAAATACCAAAGTGATTTTGTTTTTCAACAAATTAACCAATGCACCCCATAATAAATGATTCGTATTAACAATGTACTTGGTGTCCTAAAGCCAGTTTCACAAATAATCTTCAGTCCACATGCCCTATGGGTACTCTCTTAGTTCAGAAACCGTGATACTTATGTGCAGCTGCTTCTTATATGAATTTGAGTGGATGTTCTCCTGTGTGAGCTTATGCATGGCACAAGCACTAGAACTAGATCTATACAGCACAGAACCAAAATTTGTTTGCAAAAAAACCCCTGAAAACCTGTGGAGAAATTAAAACTCATAAATTAAAGATTTGTTTTTCCTGTAAAAATAACTGTAAAACATTCAACAACTATTTATAAAAATTCAAGTTGCAGGGGTTTTTTTGGGATGTTTAGTACAAATTTCAATCCAATCCAGTGAAAATCAGCAATTGGTGAGGCTTGTAAAGAACCACAAATGATTCAATTTAGCTCTGTGGGCCCAACTTCAAATTTAAAAAAAGTAGAGCTACAGGATTTTGCAAGGCTGCATGATTTTTTTTTAATAAAAAGAAAATCCATGGGAGGTTAAAGTAGAGTAATTCTCACCTTGGCTTACATTGAAAATTGTAAAATTACATCTTTGGAGGTAAAAGTTTTGTTCTGACAACACTAATAAGGTGAGAATTTCTGTGGGGAATATTTAAATCACACCACACAAGTGTAATTAGCTCCATTAATTTAATTACATTACCAATAATAATATACTTTCAGTTCACCCACAGAAGAGAGTCTTCACACTTACTGGGTTTTAATTAACTTGGACAAACCATTTAATTGTTCATGTGTGTGTGTTGACCATCATACGTCAAATTGGCTGTCTCCTCTCTACATATGAAATTTGCAAATCTCACATTTTAACGGTCCCACAAAACAAGGGAATTAGAAATCCTTGTGTTTTTGTTAGACTAACCTTATTAACCTCATATCAGGCAAACATCTCTATGTAACAATGCAACACATTCAGCACTTCATCAGTAAGGGAACAGTCCAAGTGATGTCAGAAATAAGCTTAAATCACTGTAATATATGAAGGTCAGCATAAGATAATGAACGTCCACAATAATTAAGTGACATTGCACAGGTTTTTGCCAGACCAAGAGCCATCAGCCTGAAGAGCCTGGCACTCACAGGCACCCAGGAAGGTCAGTGGTGCCTGTGCAATCAGTATGAGTACATCTGCATCAGCAGTGACTAACCACCCTTGAAGGCAGGCACAGATAATGGCTACTAGGAGATGTTTCAACACTGACTGTTCCACTGAACTCGTACTAAGCTGCTCACGTCAGAGAAATCATGTGCAGACCAAGACAAAGAGACTTTTTTACGGGAACTGGACAAGTGCAAATCCTTTTATGGAGTCCGATTTGTTATATATGTGGATCTGCCATGTATTAGATGCAGAGAGGAAGTGTGCATTCTTGGAATCAGTGGGTGATCTTCACCGAGCGCATGGCAGACTCACCCAGAGGCGCCATCTTTGTGTACTTCAGAAGCACCAGGACCATGGCAAACTGGGCCGCTCATTATGTTTCAAGATAACAACCTGAAGGACACCTCAGCACTGAGCAAGAACCATCTGGCAGAGGAGCAAAAGGAAACTCAAATTAAAGAGCTGGAATGCCTGGTCTCCAGACATCCATGACAGAGAACCCATGATGAATTAGTCATACCAGCTGCAGCTTCTACCTGAATACATTGTGTTTGTAAAAAAGGTGTCGGAATGAATTTTTGATTCCATGATGCAGAGCAGTGGTTCCCAAACCGGTCCTGGAGTACGTACCCTCCCCCTTCCTGCATGTTTGTGTTTTACACACCCACTTCAAGTGAAGAACAGCTGGGTAATTACCTGATTAGTCGGATCAGGAAAACACAAATGTGCAGAGCAGGGGGCACTCTACTCCAGCACCAGTTCGGGAAATGTCCTCGGAATGTTTTCATTTTAAGAGGAATTACACACACTTGTGCCTCATGAATACTATTTAGATGTAAACGAAATCATTTAGAGGAGCTTAATGCGTAAATGTGACATTTTAGAGGAAAACAGTCAGTTGTTTGCAGCAGTGGTAATAAGAACCAGACGTCTGAAGCATTTCAGAAGTTCTTACAAGAAACGGGAAACAATTGTTGGATGCAGAGGTTAATGATTTTTATATTTTTTCTAAAAGTCATTATTGGTGGAGTACATAAAAAACATTAGATTTATTATTGTTTTACTATTATCAATATTACATATGGAAACCCAGGTCCCTGGTCATTTTGAGTTGTCAACTAACAATGTTTAAACTGGAGACCTCACAACTTCTGGTTTCCACCACCACTGTGAAGAAATTAGTTAAATCATCTAATCAAGTCTCTGTGAAAGACTTTGTTTGCATCAGGAAACGACCTACATCAGTTCAAAAATAATCTCACAGTCTGTAGAATCTGGCTGCAGTTTAGAAGACAGACTTTCATTTTACTCCCAGAAAGTTCAAGCAAGAGTGAGGAGTCCAGCAGGCTGCAGTGTCCAGGAGCTTCACCCTGGCTAGCCCGAGGAGCTAACTAGCCAGAGATTAGGGAGCACGCACTTTCCACCCCGTCTGTGTTCCAAACTTACTGCACAAACACACACACACACACACCCTCCAGATCATACACTGAGCAGGTGTATCGTGGTTTTAGCTCGGTGTGTGTGTGTGTCGCTGTGGCTGAGACTGGCCGTTCTCCAACAACAACAACGTCCACAACAATACACCCCCCTTCCTCCACCTCCTCCTCTTGATCGAGCTTAAGTTCTTTCTTATTCCAGAGTTCCGTTCTACCTTAAATCCCCCTCAAGCCTTATCTTTTGTTGCATTTCTCCGACCGGACCGTCTCTCTGTAAGCTGGACCGGGGGCTGGACTCGGAGCCGAACTTCAGCCCGGTCCTCGGGGCTCTCCGGCCCTTTTGTGGCGCAGGAGGAGTTCAGACCCGCTTCCCACGACCACTCGCTCCAAAACACGGGAAAACACACTCAGACCGACCCCCTGAGCTCAAACTCCCGGATCCACACACTCCAGAACCAGAGAAAAACAACCAGAACCCTGGACCAGGAGACCACCCGCTCCGCTAACCCCCAGCAGAGAAACCAAAACTAAATTAAAACCGAGCCCTCTGAAAGTTCTGTATGTATGAGTCCGAGTCCGGGCTGTGGGAGGAACGGGACTCCAGTTTACCTGCTTCAGCTCCGGGTTGTCCTCGAGTATCCACGCCGAGAGCCGCTCAGGCTTTTGTTCTGGAGAGCCGAGGTGTTTTCCGTCCGGCCAGACCGGGGCGGAGGATCAGCTCAGACGGGCCAATCCCCTCCCGGAGAGCCTGCCCAGTCCGAGGAGCTCACTAACACCCCTGCCGCACACACCCGGCCCGACTCTGAGCACCACTTACACTATTACTAAATATTAGATACATTATTTATCGAACACAACTTTTAAATCCACTGTATTGACAAAATTACTGGGACACCTGACCATCCCAGCTGGGACTTTAATGACATTGCATTCTAATACATAGAGTTAATATGGAGTTGGTCCCCCTTTGCAGCTATAGCAGCTTCCACTTATCTTGGAAGCGTTTCCACGAGATGTTGGAGTTGCTGTGAGAATTTGTGTCCATTCATTCTGTAGAGCATTTATGAGGTCAGAAACTGATATTGGACGAGAAGGCCTGGCTCGCAATCAACGATCAAAAAGTGTATTTTGTTGTAGATACTCGCCCTGTGCTCCAGGGGGTCTGGGGTGGGATGAGTGGGTATTAGTCAAGTCGAGCTTTGTTGTCATCACATTTAGTACACCGTGAGACGAAATATCCTCCTCCTAGACCATAGGTGCAACATACAACACAACACTTTCACAACACTGACCAACATGAGGGTAAAACAAAGAGGAATTAATTATAATTAAACCTAGCCTATATATGTATAAATCTCTCTGAATGTGCTATACTAAAAAAAATATAAAATTACAAAAATACTATGGGGACACAGCAGGGAAACTATAATGATACAGTATTGTATAAGTTTATGTGTGTGCATACATACCTACACACCCATATATGTCCAACATGAGGGACACACTTTCATAACAATAGTGTCCAAAAGTACATTTTTAAAATTATAAATTATATTATTGGACATTTTACATGATTTAAATGAACTCTTTCAAATGTTTCATATATATTTCACTATAATTAACCCCTTTTGCTTTAATGGCGTATATTTCTGTCAGCCAGTAAATCAGTACGGACAGTCATATTCTGATATGTGGGCGCCCCAGGCAAATTTACATTTTGTTGATTTTCTAAGTGAAAGTAAACACACGTCCTACAAAGAACACACCCTGGCACACAAACTGTGGGAAACATGAAATGTGTAATGTGGACTGTGTTGTTGTGTCATGTTAAACTCTGCAAAGTCTTTAAAAAGCGAACCTCTGTACAACAGGGAGCCCGACTCCAGTGCTGTGGAACCGGTGACCAGCACTGTTTGGTAGTTTCCCTCCTCAAACACATGAACTAAACCTGCCAGTGAACAGGTGAGCTGATCCAGGTGTGTTTGAGCAGGGAAATCACAAGACTCTTATTCTAACATTTGGCCTCTATGCAAACTTCTATGTTTTTGATATGCTTTAAATAGGTTTAAAGCATATATCAAGCTATTTCCACCATTCTGTAGAACAGTGTCTTTGGTTTTTACACCACTGACCTCTCAGATGGTCATTTGTCTTTGTAATGTGGGGTTTACAGGCTGCAGCCCTACAATAAACTACCTCTCTACGTAGTTGTTTTCACACTAATGCACAAGACTCACACGTCTTTCCCACAGACCTGAGTGTACATGTCGTGTTAGTCACTGCTTCTATTGAAATGTTTAACTTTTGTTATCTTGATATAAAATTGAGGCCAGCTGGGCCTGCTCAGCGTTTCTGTATCTGGTAGCATGTTAATGGCTTAACTGTGTCATGTATGAACACCATCACTCGTCATGTTTCTCCACTTCTGCATACATTTTTAAATCTCTTTGTCACTGAGCTGTATTTCTGCACACTGTAATCAGTAATGGCCGGCTGTACACCACTAGAGGGCCCTCAGGGCTAACAATTACTGTTACTGTACATTTACTGATGCAGCAAATTTCTTTTCACTGTACTGGACAGACAGTGGCTGTGTGAGTCCTGTTTAATTTCAATGCCTGAAGGAATTCCTTTGGTTATATTCTTGGTCATGAGCTCAGTCTGCACTGCACTCTGGCCTGAGAAGCCCCTCTGCAGGAACTCCAGTCAGTCACACTGGAGGAAGAAACAGAAATTCTTTAACACTTCGGATTCTGATTCTGAGTCCAATACTGACTATAAAAATCTAAAGAGATGCACACTGTGAGCACTAGAATGTGCAGCCTGTTAAAGGGCCTGTTTACAAAAGGTGTAAACAATTATGAAACTACAGGTTATCTTTTTAGATTCACTGCCAGCTTTTTTCACTTTACAAATCAAACTAATATCTGGAATTCATTCTGATGTTAAAGTTACACTAGTTTTATTTTTATTTACAGAGAGGTTACATTTAGTTCTTTTCAAATAACTGATTTTAAATATTTTTGCTCTGCAGTATGTTTTGGGTTGATCTGCAGTGTATTAACTGCCGCATTCTTCTATGTAATATATAAAATGTGCCAGAGCTTTTGAATGGGCCAGGAACTGTGCAAGAAGTGAAAGGGGAATGTGTATATTTACACTTAGAAAATCAATAAATCAATAAATCATGTCATTCAGGGAGGTGTGCCCAAACTTTTGCTTATCATACAGTGCAGTTAAATTATTGTCCAATCTAATGACCATCAAAGACCATCTAGACCAACTGATGTTAAAATGAGGCTGAGATTGGTCTAAGCTGGGGTGAGGATGGCAGTGTGAGCAAACTAGAGTTTATCATGCATCATTCAGACACACATTAACCTGAACTTCTGAAAACGTTCTGAATTATTCTATGAGGAAGACCACAGTCCCTGTCCAGGCTAACTTTGTTGTAAAGAAAACTGTGTCAGGTGTCCATTTCAGACACCAGGGCTGGTATTCACAGAGTGGTCAATAAATTAGAGACTAAATCGTATCCACAGTCCCCACAGTTTTATTAAGACCAGCGTGTCTCACGTGTGTTAGCAATGTTGGCCCATCAGGACACAACCTGTCTCGACTATATCTGGGTTCAGTGGAAAAGTTATTTTACAAGCTTTAGATAAAATCAGGAATGACTTTCACAAGCTTCAGGAGTCAGTGTTTAATGTGGAACAGCTTATGTGCAGTGGTCTGCCATGGAAACCCATTCCATGAAGCTCTCTACGCTGTTCTGGAGCTAATCTGAAGGACACATGAAGTTTAAGGTCTGTAGCGATCGACTCTGCAGAAAGTGGGCGACCTCTGTGCACTCTGCACCTCAGCATCCGCTGGCTGGGCTCCCTCAGTTTACGTGGCACCACTTCATGGCTGAGTTGCTGTCGTTCCCAATCACTTCCACTTTGTTATAATACCACTGACAGCTGACTGTGGAATATTTAGTAGCAAGGAAATTTCACTACTGGTGGCATCCTATCACGGACCACAAATTCACTGAGCTCCTGAGAGACACATTCTCTCACTAATCTTTGTAGAAGTGTCTGCATACCTAGGTGGTTGACCTTATACACCTGTGGCCATGGAAGAGATTGGAACACCTGAATTTAATTATTTCGTTATTTGAGTGAGTGAATACTTTTGGTATATATATATATATATAGATGTACACCTAGCATCTCAGTGACTGTGTGAATATCTCTCTATGGACACTCCTCCATGTTTGACTGAAAACAACCTTTTGGATGGTTTGTTTTGGACTGTTTCATGCTGCCAAGACTCCTATTGGCAGTCGCTGTGTTGTGTCACTCTGTATTTGCAGTAAATAGGCCAATAACCTCAGAGTCAAGGTCCACACTAATGAAAAGGGGGTTGAATGATTAAAGTTTTAATTTGCTGCTGTATTTAGTGATATATTTGTTATTAGGACTGGTTAAATTGAACGGTTCTGACTGGGCGGTTGTTTAAAAACCCAGCGACAACAACACTGGAACATTCCAGGAGAAAGTTACACCACCTATTACTCACCATCTCACCTCTTCTGATACGCGATAAGACTCAACCTTTAAACCATGACTGAGTTAAACCACAGTCCAGACAATCTGATGGTCTCATAAATGTAAACACTGGACTTTAATTGCCACTAGGTGAGAAGTCACAAATTCCACACATCGCTCTCTCTGCTCATAATTAATGGCACAGGTGGCCTGGAAGGGAATTCTGCAGAGAAAATATTGACTCCCATTTAAACAACAGCATTGTTCAGTCAGGTGTTTTCAGAAAGGCAAGGTGCTAACACTAACAAAACATTACAATAAACTGATCTGCACAGATCCCTCCTGGGCAGGGGGCAGCTTCGTTTATGTACAACCTTTTGGCCCCGGGAGTCGACCGTAAATTTCTGAAGCTTTAACAGTGTTTATGTTTTCTATTAAACGCTTTTATTTCATAATTTGGTTTAGCATGAGATGGGGCCTCTTAAAATTGAAAATAAATTTGATTTGTAAAGACTGCCCTGATTAAAGTCACACCACCCTTAGTGATGGCCGCGATGGTTGTAAAAGAATGAAAACAAACAAATCAGTTTTTTGGTTTTTAATTGAAAACTAAGCCAAAATAAAACATTTTATGGCATATACTCATTTTTAATTAAACAAATACAAGAAATGTATCCCTCACACAAAAACGGTGTCCTTTATTTTACCATAAAATATTTCACATTTCCTAAATATGTACAAGAAATGCTTGAGCTGTATTAAACCACAAAAATTATATTGTAATGATGTAGAAATCTGACCTTAAATCTAATCCACCATATTTAGCAAAATGTGATTTTTAGAGATTATATAAGTTATATAAAGTGAGACTGATTAAGAGAATTTTAATTTAATTCCACTGGTTTCATGGTAAACCAGTGAAATTAAATCTCACCACCCCGACTCACCCACCCTCTAAACCCCTAACCGACCCACCCACCACCTCTCGCCACCATTTACATGCCCACCATCTCTCACCACTCTTTGCATGCCCACCCCCTCTGGATGCTTCAGAATTTGCTGCTGGCGAGGCTCATCATGAACCGCGGCACTCGGAGGAACGAGGGCGTGACCACGGAGAGCCAGGACAGGTACGGTGTCTGACTGAGGAGGAACTTCAGAGAGGTGTAATCCACAACGCTGCGACCTTCAGGAGGAAGAGGGAGACGGACGGTTTTAGGGTGGAGTATCAACTAAAGAAGTGCATTAAAAGGTCTATGATAATACATTAGCGCCAAGCTACCAAATTATAAAAGATCTCAATTAAATGACACTCGTGTCAGACATTCAAGTATCATATTCTCTACTTTGGGTGGTAGAGTTTGGATGTTGAGTCTTTCAGTAAAGATAAAAACTCAAAGCCTGTTTCTGAGGATTACTGGAGCCTGTTTTTTTTTTACTTGTTTCGGTTTTAAAATCGCCTTAACGACTGAAGCTAACTTTAAGCTAATCTAGCTAATCAGCAGAGGGTTTTTCAGGATGTTGACCCAGTCGACCCGCAGCCCTCGGTAATGAAATGGCCCTGAAATCAGCACCAGGATTTCTCCAGTAGAGAAGGTGAGTGAGATTTGAGGAGGGCATGGTAAAACCAGTACTGCAAAAGAGGAAATGAGCATAAAATCAGTTTGGTTACCATCGACATCTTGAAATCCATATCGCCTCGCAAGATCACATGTCAGCAACACTTTGCCAGTGTATGACATCAGATTTTTGTCTGTTTAAACAAAAGAAACAGAACACACAAAGGGGCAGTCAGGCCCTGTGACGGTGTACAAAACAAAATAGCAGATAAATCTAAAGTGTAAATAGAATTATTCATATATTATTGGGAAATACCACAGAGAGAGCCATTATTTCCATAAGGAGAAAATTTGAAATAGTGTTGAATCTTCCTGGAAGTGGCCAGCCTACCAAAATTCCTCTAAAAGCACAGTAACGATTCATCTGAGAAGTTACAAATAACCAAGATGAACATCTAAGAACCAGCAGGCCTCTCTCACTTCAGATAAGGTCAGCATTTACGATTCCTTTGGAAAGGGACGGAGTACAAATATCTACTGGAGAGCTGCAAGGCAAGGCAACCCCCAAACCAAGCCTTTTGAAATCATGTTCTGTCGACTCAAAAACATACATGTGGTGTGAAGCTAACACAGCAGTCCACAGTAAGAACACCATGTAGGCAATGAAACATGGTGGTGGTAGTGTGATGGTGCGGGAAGGTTTTGCTGCTACAGAGAATAGGCGAATTGCCATTGCTCAAGGAACCAAGAAGGAGAATGTCTGGTCTTCATCCCGTGAAGTGCAGTTGGATATGCAGCAAAACAACAATCAAAAGTTATAAGAAGTTGGTACAGTAGTTGGTTCTAAAGTTGGATTTTTCCCCTTCAATCAGTGAAACAATCATTTAAAAACTTTGGAATTTATGTATTGTAATTGTCTCCTTGTAATTTATTTATATAAATGACCTTTGTGTGGATCTGAAATAATTTATGTAAAAAGGTAAGGTGAATACGTGGCACTGTATCTAGACACTGACGTATAAATCTTTAAGCACTGTTTTAAATAAGTCCTACCTTTGGCCAGTCCAACAATGCATTTTCCGCTCAGTTCGGTTGTCTCACCAGCCATGAACATTTCCTTATACTGGCAAAAATGAGCAAATACAAATCACTGTATAAAATATACACTTAGAAAATCCATGACATGGATCAGCAAGGCTGCATGCTGAATTTATTATAGTGACGTACCTTTTGGCCAAGAGGATGTTCACTCTGATTGATATGCTGGTGCACGAGCTCGGTCTGCACGGCGCCTGGCCAGAGGCTCACCGAGGCCACGCCCCTGCTCCGCAGCTCCACCGCGGTGTCTGCCGCCAGTCGGTCACACTGGAAGAAAAAACAAAAGACTAGAATGTACAGAGAGAGCTAGAACACCACAGACAGGACCTCACTGGGGTCGGGTTTAAAACTCATGAAGAAATGAAATAAGCTGAGAGACTCACCGCAGCTTTTCCAACCCCATACGGAACGTTGAACAGATACCGTAAGCCTCCCATGGATGAAATGGTCACTATAAGGCCCCTGCCCTGAGCTACCATCAGCCGGGCAGCGTACACACAGCAGAAATAGTGTCCCCTGCAGGACAGGAAGAGTACTGGCATCAGTACTTAATATTTAATATTTAACATCAATATTTACTTAAATCAGAGATTACTGATACACTCTGAATTCTGAGAGTAAACACCGGTTCTAGACTGTTTTACACTGTTTATATTTACTGAAATCAG
>JBBPCY010000013.1:6605864-6625027 GCA_037974405.1 Brachyalestes nurse | reverse complement strand
TGTATTCAGTGTTTGGGGGTCGTCTCACAAACTGTCTGCAGCCTTTAGACCCAATAAGAACAATCTTGCTCTCATCTATCCATAGAATATTGCACCACTTCTCTTTAGGCCAGTCAGTGTGTTCTTTGGCAAACTGTAACCTTTTCAGTACACATCTTTTTTTCAGCTGTGGTACTTTACGAGGGTTTCTTGCGAGTAGTTTGGATTCGCATAGGCATCTTCTGATTGTTGAAGTACTCTCAGGTAAATGGAGATCTTCTTTGATCTCTCTGGAGCTGATCATTGGATGCTTCTTTGCCATTCCTCTTGTTCTGTTATCTAGGCGGATGGTAGTATTCCCTTTTTCTACCACATGTTTCGACTTTTCTATATATAATAGTGTGTGTGTGTGTATACAGGTACGCATTGGAGTGACACGGATTGAAAAAAACTGTTGTAATGCACCAACATAAAAAATTTTATGTTGAGATATTTCACATGTTGCATCAGAAATTTGCACTCAAAGCAGAATTGATGAGCAGAACCGGAACTAGAATGAACCGGAACCAGATTAAAACGTAACCGTGTTTCATCCTGTTTGTACCGCAGTACTGCAGCGCAGACGAGGCGCAGGCCACCAGGGCGGCGCTGCACGGGGTCAAATGGCCTCAGAGCAACCCCAAGTTCCTCAGCGTGGACTTCTGCCTGCAGGAAGAGGTGAGTACGAGAGAACCCCCATCCTCACATTCTCCACGCTCTGAGAACCCATTAATGAACCCGTCTGCATCTAAAGAACAGGAACAGTTCAGCCAGCATGAGCATCTTCTACTGCAGGCCTCCCAGTGGCCCATCAGCGTATGATCAAACGATCTGATTTGAAATTATAATGATGCCTAAAGCCAATGAAGATCTTTATTATGATTTAAGGAACCTGCAGAAAGAGACTAAAATAGCATGTAGGGCGACTCTAAATGACTAGATTATTTTGTCTCTGTTTTTATCACTTTTATGACCTCAGGAAAAATGAGCTGTTTATGGGCCCTTTTGGATGGTGTTCTGTTAAACTGCTGTTCTGTTAAATTCTGTCCCTCCTCCGCCTAGCTGGACTTCCACCGGGGTCTGCGTCCGGGGGAGGAGGAGCGAGGCGCCCCGCCGGCCGGCCCCCCGGAGAGGGAGCGGGGCCGGGCCGAGCGCGAATGGGACCGCGATAAAGTCCGAGACCTCCCCAAACCCGGGGAAGACGGGGCGTCCCGGCGGTCCCGGTCCAGAGACCGAGAGCGGCGGCGACGGGAGAGAGGGAAGAGTAAAGAGAAGAAGACTGAGAAGAAGGGTAGGCGAACTCTAACAAACTGAACTTCATTATTAAATACACATTTCATAGTTAGTGCGCCTTTGGCTTGTTCTTAAGTTTTATCATCTTTCTCTTTATTATTCCGTTTACCTGTTTTTTGGCCCGCTACTCCTCCCAGGGCTTTCGAGACACCGTTCCAACTCTGACACGTCCGGACCGATCTGGATTAGCGGGCTTGTTCACAGTTTTATGCTCCGCCATGTCATTCATTCGTTATTCCCATTTTTCCGGCGAAAAAATTCCCATAGGGTCTGAATAGGGCTCAACTTTCAGATAGTCCTGCTCAGACACGCTTCGTCCGAAACCCACCAAACTTCATGTGATTTAAGTTTGTGTCAAACTTTGTGTGTCGGTGATGACCTGCACTCGTCTTTTCTTTTTCTTTTACTCATCCCTTCAACCCCATTCACTTGCATTCATTTTTAACCCCATTTAAATGCATGCAGTTTCAGGAGAATGAACTCTGTGTCCATACAGTGACCAAACCTTATGAAACATCATATGAGACCTCAGGCCACGTCTGTTTAAACTGAACTAGTTACATATATATTTTTCTCTCAACATTCAGAGAAAGGACCTGAAGAGCCGCCTGCGAAGCTGCTGGACGACCTGTTCTGTAAAACCAAAGCGGCGCCCTGTATCTACTGGCTCCCCCTCACCGACGAGCAGGTCCCACTCTCTCTCACTCTTTCACTTGAAATGACCCAGTTATCTCAGGCAATTATAATGCGGTAAATGCAATAAATATAGATGAATCAAACTTTACGAGGTTAACGTTACTTTATATAGACTGTTTTTGGATGTGCCTAATATATATGTGCAAATTGTAGCATTATGAGGTTTTTTTTGCCTTTTGTTGAAAAGTGATCAAAAAATCATTGAAAAGTGATTTGTAAACTCATTTCCATAAGGAGATGGATGTGGACAGATATAGATAGACGAACATCCTTGTTCTGCTGGGCATCCTTATGGAAATATAAAAATATTTCACTTTTAAATCAGAGCATTGTTCTTGTTCAAGTGTTTGTTATTAACCAGAAGTTCGAGCTTTAGGCAGTTAAGATTGTTTTGCCTCCGGTTGCTGCACAGGTTAAAACCAGTTAACCAGTTGACCAGTTGACCCCCCCCCCCAAAAAAAACACACACACACACACACTAACGTTAGCAGTGGTAGTGTGGTGTTGGTGTTGAGCCTGTTTGTCTCCTCTCCCGGTCAGGCGGCGCAGAGGGAGGCGGCGCGGGCCGAGAGGAGACTGGAGCGAGAGAAGAGGAGGCAGGAGCTCCAGCAGGAGGAGGACAAGAAACGGGAGGAGGAGCGGCGCGACCGGTTGAAGAGCGGAAGCGGAGCGGGGAACGGGGACAGAGAGCGGGACAGGGGCCGGGAGCGGGAGGGGGACAGAGAGCGGGACAGGGGCCGGGAGCGCGAGGGGGACAGAGAGCGGGACAGGGGCCGGGAGCGCGAGGGGGACAAGCAGCGGGATACGAACCGCAGGCCCGCCTCAGGAGGGGGGGGCAGGCGGTCCCGCAGCCGCAGCAACCCCGCCCCTCGAGACAAACGGCGCTGAGACACGGTCTGGACACTCTGAAGCTGGACCGAACAGGACTGGACTGTGTGTGTGTGTGTGTGTGTGTGTGTGTGTGTGTGTGTGTGGGGCTGTGTGCGCGCGTGTGTTTGCGCCCGCGCGCATGTGTGTGCTGTAAAAGCTCTGTTACTGTTTCCTGGGGACATTTCTGTCTGTCTGTCTCCCTCAAAACGTTGTTAGGACGTTTGTGTCCCCGCGTGGAGTCTGTCTCTTCGGTCTAGGATGGGGATGCTGTCTCTGCTCTGGGATGGGGGCGCCCTGTGTCTGTCTCTGGTCTGGGGTGGGGGGCGCTGTCTCCGCTCTGGGATGGGGGATGCTGTCTCTGTGTCTCCGCTCTGGGATGGGGATGCTTTCTCTGTGTCTCCGCTCTGGGATGGGGGGGGGTGCTGTCTCTGAGTCTCCGGTCTGGGATTGTGGACGCTGTCTCTGGTCTGGGATGGGGGGGCGCTGTCTCTGAGTCTCCGGTCTGGGTGGGGACGCTGTCTCCAGTTTGGAGTGGGGGACGCTGCCTCGGTGTCTCCACTCTGTGTGTTGGGGGGGCAACTTTTATTTCTTTTTAACTTTTTGACTCCTGGGGATCAGGGCTTTTAAACTATCTCGTCTCGGGCAGGGGGCAGGGGGGCTGGAGGGGCGCTCGGCCTGTTCGGCCCATTTGTGTCATTTTTATCCTCAGAGTGCTGATCCGGGATCAGACTGATGGACTCCTGGACGGAAGGAGCTGATCTGAGAACGCGCTCCTGCTTTAAAGCTCGTCCAGAATTACACTAATGTCTCGGTGCAGAATTACACTAATGTCTCGGTGCAGAATTACACTAATGTCTCCGCCCCCCGCGGCCGAGACCCTCCAGAGAAGACAGAGGGATGATCGGGAGCCTGATCGGGAACATTCCTGCCCTGGTCTCGGTCTCGGTGTCCTCTGATGTCTGCTGTCCTTTCGCCATGTCCCCGCACGGAGAAAGCGATGGATGTTTAGCCTCTTCTCTTTTCTTGTTGTTGTTTTTACTCATGTATCATCTTTTTTTAGAATAAAATCCATTTTTATTTTTTTGTTTACTTCTGTAAGTGCTGAATGTACAAATAAAACATTTAAGAACAGAAATTTGACTGCCTTGATCGTTGTTAGTGCTGGAGTTGGGAGACATGTGGGGAAAGATTGAGTCAGAGAAAATAGTTCACAGAATGTTTCTACCTGAATTTTATATTCTGATGATTCCTCTTAGTACTGAAGTACTGTTAGTTCTGTATTATGTATTTTAGCATGACACATTATAACACTTGCACTTGTGATGTGATGAGAGGTTTCGTTCTGTTCAATCAGTTTCACAGCTTAACCCAGTAATTCAAGGGTTTCTACCGGAAACTTCACAGAAGGTCACTACTTGAAATACATATTTATATTAAAATAAAGGATCAGGATATCAAACACCTGAAACAGAATGGAGTCTCTCATCACACCCCTTTCTTGTTTACATTTGTTTATATCCTAACGATTTTTATCATTGATAATTGATCATCAAAGTGGCAGTAATTGAAGTGTAGTCTCTCCATTCCCGGGTTCCGCACGAACACGTTACAGAGAGTTTGACTTTGATTCTACAGCACATTACAAATATTAAATAAAATGCAGATATTTGGAAAAACAGAAGTCGGTGGAATTCCCCCGACGCTGGATTTGCCCTCAGTGACTGAGAGCCGTGTCTGCAGACCTCCTGTCCGGCCTGGTTCAGCTGGTGTGCCCGCCCTGTGCCCGCCGGTGGGTCTGGTGGGATTTTAGTGTGTCAGCTGGCAGGTTATCAATCTCTTTTAATATCGCAGGAAGTGTCCTGAAGCAGACCCTGCACTTCAGGCTGCCTGGTCCTCGTTCTTCTGTGTACATTGGGGTTCTGGCCGTGTTCCTTATTGTTCTTGCTCTTTTCCAGCCTGAGTGGAGCTTTGACGTCCTTCCTGTTGACCTCAGCAGAGCGGCTCTGTAATTAGCGCTGCGGTGGCTGAGCTGAGCATTTTTCAGACCTGATGTAACCCTGAACCAGGACGACCTCGCGCTGCACACAGCCTGGAGCCCGCCCAGCCTCAACCACCAGGGTTCTAGATTTCAGCCTGAACCTGGAACGCTGAGACTTCAGGAAGGGCCCAGTCAGCTGGCGCTGTAGGTCGACACTGTAGAATCTTTTCAACTGAGATCTTATACACGCAGGTCAGAGAGCTTATGCATTTTTTTCAGGCTCTCTTGGATTGTTCTCAAGTAGTCTAGATAAAGTCTGCTTTTTCTATGTAAAGCAGTAGTGTTGTAATATCCTTTCGAATAATCTTTCAGAGTTACAAACACCCATCCATCCATAATCTGAACCACTGATCCTAACCAGGGTCGCTGGAACCAGTCCCAGAGTGACGGGTCGCCAGACAAACACTGTCACACCCGGGACATCTCCAACATCTCCAGTTCACTGGGCGTGCAGGTCTTTGGACTGTGGGAGGAAACCAGAGCTAACAGTAGAAACCCACACTGAAAAGGCCCTGGTTACATTGACTGGGAATTAGAGGACCTTCCAAGGACTGCACTACCATATCTGGGTGGAAACAAAACCATTTAATTCCGAAACAATATTTTTTCCAGTGTGGTATGTCGGTAAATACATCCAAGCCAACTCTCCCATTGATCCTCCAGCCCAGCTCCTGCATAAATTAACCACCAGCATGATCAGGGCGTGGACAGTGGAACCAACCAATCATGTTCAACCTGCTAAATGTGAGCGAGTGAGTTACAAACCCGCTCTATGAGCTGCGTATCATCTATATAAGAGAAGTCACTGCTGGCCTTTTGGAAGTGACTGGCTTCAAGCAAAACCTCTGGACTTTTACACAATTCAGTTGTTTAATCTAGAACTAGCAAACCTAGCAAGAGTTTATGGATTAGTTTTGTTGAAAAGGTTTTTAACATTTATGGTTTGAACTGGAGGTCTAATAGTACTGTATGAGATAATGTTACTTAAAAGTTGATACTTGGGTACAAACTGTCTGAAAATAAAGTTAATCATGATATTCTTAACACATAAAAATGGGAAATATTTGATATTTTGGTGAGACTGAAGATGCTTTTATATGCTGTGCAGTGCAGGGCCTATTGTTACAGCCTATTGTTACAGCAGTGTCAGCACTTTCTGAATGCTGAATTTTCTGCTGGGATTTCCAGGGGTCCAGCACAGGAAGTATCCAGTACAACACAGCAGCGCGTACTGAATGTTTGCCCCCCATACCCCCCCTCCCCCCTCGCCACTTCCTGCTGCCGGTCCTGATGAGTGAGCAGAATAAAGGCTGGTGCCCCGGCCCGGCTCGCCCTGAGCCCTCCTGCAGACCACCAACACCCCGGCTCCTGTTTCAAAGCACAGCTGTGATGTGGCGTCCCCCACATTCTTGTCTTCTTTCCTCCTGCAGCACTTTTTCACTCCCCCAGTCCTTCACACCCTCAGAGTTCAGGCCAGAAAAGAACTGCTGCCAGTCAGACTGAAGGATGGTTTTGAGTTTCAGGTGATTGTGAAAGTGCTCTGCTGCGTCAGTGGGGTGTTTACTCCTCCTTTACTCCTCCGTCCCTGCTGGGTTTGCTGTGACTGAAGGGATCGTTCTGATGACACGACTCCCTTCATGAAAACAAGATGTGTCCTGGTGCTCTGATTTGGGAGGAGGGGTTTCAGATGGAAAAAGAGGAGAAGAAACTCTGAGCTCGGCTCTTCCTGCCTCTGATGTGGCCTTCCATTGTACGAGTGGGTCCCAGTTTGAGGCGGGGGGTTTACTGGGGCATGGTGCTGGGAAAGTGGGGGAAGGGCCTGAATCAGCAGCTCCTGCTGGGAAGTCTTTTCCTGTCTGGTTTACCATCTCTCTCACAGCAGCTACTTTCAACTTCACAATGTCTAGTTCACAGTAAACGGGCTGCAGAAATAGTTCAGTAAATGTCTGGAGATCCACATTCTGATTGTAATTATATTAAGAGGCTTTTTGTAGGTCAGTAGTGACAAATAATAAAAATCTGAAATTTTCTGGATAATTAAGGAACTCAGATGGTGAAAATACTGTAAATTTACTTGATGTGTATTTTTTATATAAATAACATGCAAATGTAGAAATGTTTGCCAAAACCTTTCACCAGTAGTGTATACGTGTGTGTGTGTGTGTGCAGCAGCTCTCTGCAGGGAGATTTTCATGTTTAAAGACCACACCACCCCCTCTTTTAATGATGTATTTTGAATGGAAGTGGAACTTTTGAAGGCATTCTTTTGGAGGGAGGTTTTTTTTTTACTACCAATGAAACAAAACGGGCACGGTGCAGTGTGTCCAGAGACCTGGGGGCCCTGACTTACATTTACGTTTACAGTATTTAGCAGAACAATGTATATCAGTGCTCAAGACCACATCTGTTCTTCAAACCTGTAAAGCTAAACTTAAATCAACACCAGCTTTTAACCAAGTTCCTGCCAGCTAAGATACACACCTTAACAACAAGAGGTCCTCAATGTCCTCCTTGCTGAGGGGGGTCTTGAAGAAGTGGGTCTTGAAGAGGGGGGTCTTGAAGAAGTGGGTCTTGAAGAGTTGGGTCTTGAAGAGGCGGGTCTTGAAGAGGCGGGTCTTGAAGAAGTGGGTCTTGAAGAGGCGGGTCTTGAAGAGGGAGGTCTTGAAGAAGTTGAGGAACTTCAGATCTGATCAGAGGAGGGAGTTTGGGGGGCAGAGACTGAAAAGAGTCTTGATGCAGGTCTTCCGCTTCTTTTGAGCAGCGGAGATTCAAGATGACTTGTACCCCTCCTCAAACTCAGGCCCTTTTAGGGCTAAAGCCTCCCTCCCAAAGAAAACAGGCTTCAAAATGCGCTTCAATTTTCCTTATTTCACCAGTGTCTCACCCAAGAACAGCCATACCACAAAAGTGTGAAATGCTGTGAAGTGGCTTATTTAGGCCAAGCTGTGATCCAAACCAACATAAAGGCTAAATAAAATCACTTGTTCATGCCTTCCTTGTAAGGTCAACAGTGAAGTGTGAAGATGTTACTGTGGGTATCTATATTGTTTTCTGAGCTCATCATGTAAACACACATTTTTGGGAAGCTGGAAGTTCCCAAATGGGGTTTTCCAACTTTCCAACTATCTAGAGGGCAGCATCACACACTTCCACCAATATTTAACTTTTTCATTTTCTTTACAGTCAGCAAGTCATAGCTAAGTTTGATTCAGAAATGTTTAATTTTGCATATTTGTCTGACAAGTCACATTTTAATAGAAAATAAAAGAAACCCCTGAATTTCTACTTCATCATCTGCAAAAGCATGACTGTTTGTCGTTCAGCTTTGTATTTTTGCTAGAAAAGTGCAATAATATCATGTAATGTTTGCAAAATATAATTTGACATATTTGTCATAATATGATACACACAATAAAAAAAACATCTGGATGCTTTATTTTGTTTATTTATGACAAAAAGGTAAAAAATGTATTTCATAACAGGATTGAATGCTTTAAAATAGGGTTGAACATGTTGTAACAGGGTTGATCGCCCAAAGATCATTCACCACATTGTCATCAATTTTACGAGTCTGCATGCATGTTATCTATTTTAAAATAAGTTGTGGTGTGAACTAAAATTCATTTCTAAAACAGTACTGCTTGAAGCTGCTGGCAGTATTATACCTTTGATAATTTAGATGAAACCTAGACAGAATAAAAATACATCAGTGAAATGAAATAGAAACTATGCATTAATTTGCAATCCACAAACATCTATAAATGGAAGAAGCATCCACAAGTATTTAAAAAAATGTTCTAATATAATTGATAGTTATTAATCTAAGTAATAAAACAACTACGTGTGTTGTAAACTTCAGTCTGCCCCAACCGAAAGTTCACAGTAACTGACGGAGCCTAGTCCATACATCCCTCTTTATCTCCAAGTGTCAAAGAATTCTCCCTTTTTTCTGCTGCAGTTTTTGCCATCATTAAATATAAAAGTATTGACAAGTCAGTGTCCTTTTGATAAGTAACTGGTAAAATGAACATGAACTTGAAAGCAATGCAAACCACTGACAGCCACTAATAACAAACATCCACATAAGTTCCAAAATATCATGTGTATATGAACATACATTAAATATTGCAAAGATATTCATACCTGTAGCAGTCATTCAACCACATAACACTGTAAAATGTAATGGGGTTGAATGTGATGGGTTTGAAGAGTTTGTCTTAATCTGATGCTAATTCTTAATGCTAGCAGGATAATGTAGTTTAGCTAGCAGCATTATTTAGTTTAGATATTGTTCTATTTAATAACTATAAAAATTACTTTTTGATAAAACCTTCTAAACTGTGAGTTTTCCCCCCAACAGTGTTGAATGCCTAAGCTTGACAGAACCTATATGTTTATAAAAACCATTAAATATTCATGAGAATTGAGGAAGTAGTTTACCACTATTCTGTTCGAGATATTGATGATGCCACTTCCTCATAAATTATGTCACAGGATCAAACCATTATTTTATTAAATGGGGGTGGTGGCGGTTTTGTAACGGGGTTGAATTAAACACAGGGACTGAGAAAAATACTTAAATTTTCCTTACATTTAATCCCTTTTCCAAAGAAAATAGTGTATTATACATGGGAAGGGGTTAGCAGTGCCAGATTTTGCAAAAAAACAAAAAATAATAATAATTATTATTATTTAACATTATTAACTCCAGATTGACCATGCTGTTGGTATGATGGGCAATGGGGACAGGCAAAATTCTTCATACTCTTTGAAAAAATACAAATATAAAGGTTGAAATAAATGTCATTATAACTTTTTTCTCTGCTAATTATTAAAAAAAACGTCAATTTGAAATGTTGCAGTTCAAGTGTAGATTTATGAATGTTATGAAAAGTTGTACCAGCATTACATCCTGGGACACTGCACAGATTTGGTGCCTTTTCAGCAGATTCAATGACCCAACAGGTAAGATATTGTTACTGTATATTTCTGTTTCAGTAAAGATTTGAACTTCATCTCCATGTTCAGTGAAGTGCAGAGCTGCGGGGGTGGTTTTTTAGCATGCTATCATCACTAACAGCCCATCAGAAAAAGGAAAATACGGAAATACAAAAATATGAATATGTCTATGTAAAAAGCTAATAATCTCAAAACATGACTGAAATGTGGGAGTTAAGAAAAAGGTAAAAATGTTGTAAAATGTCTGTAATCAATCTGCCAACAGAAACCAGCACCTGAGAGACGCTAACTTTAGGTTTTTCTGTTTGTTTTAGTTGATTCTGTTTGTATCCTACACAAAATTATCTCAGTTAATTCATGAACTTTTTGATTTGATTTACCCAGGTACAAGTTCATGCCATTACAAGTTTTTGTTCTTTTAAACCGGTGTTAATTTTCTGCTGTGTCGTGCTAGTGGCAAGCTAGCATGATTTTAGCTTGGTGCTACTTTCTCCTGTCCTGTCAGTTCTAGTTTAAAAACATTAAAAGACATTTGAAGCTTTAAGGGCTCACACAGCAAACACAGTTCCTTCCCAAACACAGCAATTAAAAATCTCTCTAGCTAACAGTCACATTTAAACGATTAAATGGTGATGTATACCTTTAATTATTCAACTTATTTTAAGTCCACACAAACATCTCTGAAATGTCCTAGAGCAACACTTGAAGCTTCATTATGGCTGAGTAAATCAGAGAACAGAGAAAACAAGTGGAACAAGGGCGGAAAATATCTATTTACAGATATAATAAGTTTAAGCCAGTTAAAAACCAGCTGTTAGCACCAACCAGTGATGTTCATTTAGCAGTTCTTCATCTGGTTGCATTTTATGGTCGTAGCTATTTTTTACAATCAGCCGCATTCACGTCTGTCTTCCGGGGATTATTCTCGTAACATTCCTGTTCTTCCCATACGTTCAGATTTAAGTTACTCGGCCATGGCGAAGCTTCGAATGTTGCTCCAGGACGTCTCACAGATGTTAACCCAGGGACAAAGTAGGTTGGATAATTAAAGGTACACCTCAACATTTAATGATTTAAATGTGACTGTTAGACAGCTCTTTTATCGCTGTGGCTGGGAAGGAACATTGTTGTCTAGCTTATGGGCATCAGACATTCAGTTGGCAGGTGCTTTCATCCAAAGCATCTTTCAATTTAAAGGAGTTTCTGGACACTGTGAGAACCCATAGAGGGGTCCGAGTGTTAGATCTTTAAATAGGAAGTAATTTAAGATGTGAGCCTGTTCTCTGAGTAAAGTGGCCCCTTATAGTCACACGTGAACACACATAGTACACAGTGTGAACAGTGTAAAATTCTTTCTCTGCATTTAACACATTTAACCCATTTAAACATTTAACACATTTAACCCATTTTACGCATTTAACGCAGCCAGCCAGCCACCTCCCGACCACTAGGCCGCTGATTATTTTTTTTTGACGATGAGATAAAGAGAGGGATTCCCCTGCTCTGTTTGCATTTAGCAGCCCATTCCACTAGTGGGGAACCACGATGAGACCAGTCTGGACTGGGTTTGCCTTGTTTGTAGTCCTTTCACCACTGGTCAAACTGTGACCCTTTTCCAAATAAGGCAAATTATCACTGAACCTACTCTGTTTACATCAAAATACAAACCTCATTTCCAGAAAGTGGAGTCATCTGACCCCAGAACACATTTCCATTGTCTTTCCGTCCATCTCAGATGAGCTTAGGCGCTCACTGCTATTTCTGCACTGATGTTTGGCTTCCTCTTTGCACAGTTTCAGAGAGTGTTTCTTGATGCAGTGGCTGATTGTGTTCAGCAGCTTCAATTTCCCAAATTTCTTCCCGAGCCCATGTGGCTCTGTCCATCATAGGCGCAGGATGGGTCTAATGCAGCACCGTATAATGGCTCAGAGGTCGTGTTCATTCAGGAGCAGTTTCCGCCTGTGGCCTTTACAGTAGATGGTGGCAGACCTAATTTTCTCTTGGGCTGAGAAACATTGTTTTTAAACTGATAGGTAATTCCACAGTGGTCAGCCACAACGTTTACGTTTACAGCATTTATCAGACACTTTTATCCAGAGCGACGTACATCAGTGCAACCCATGTTTGCTTGTAAAGAATGAGGAACCTTCCAAAAAGTCCCAACTTTTTTTGAAGTGTGTTGCATGTCAGTGGCCAAATTTGTTACCAAAAGGAATTGAAAACAGTGAAAGCACATTTTTTGCATGTTAAATAAAGGTTTAAGTGAATGACCACATTAGAGTTTAGGTTTTATTGTATTTTCAGAAAGTGTTAAAATTTCTCTTGGGGTTTGTGTGTTTGTGTCAGACGTATTTTTCATTGAATCATCCGGATGCTGGTCATCTTGTAGTCACTGAGTTTTGTCCCGAGTTGCACTGTTCTGTCCTGAACTGGTGGCTGTCGTAAACAATAGTGTTGCTTTCTTAACGCAAATTATCACTAAATATCGTCGTCAACGAACATTTATCACGTGACAAAAAAACGAGACGAGACGCAACGTAAATGCTGGTTATGTGACTATATAACTATAGTGAAATATATCATGTAATATTGTTGACGAATATGAACGAGACTAAATGTGGTTTACAAAATAAAGGCTATGCTAAAACGTCTCTTAATTTTTGTTGACTAAAACGAGACGACACTTTATTTCCTGTCCATTGAGAAAAACGTATTGGGACGCTCCACCTTGGAGTTGAATGAAGCTAGGTACCAATACTTTTGTCCATTGAGAAAAAAGTATTGGGACACAGGGCCAAAATAGTGCCAAGGAGAGAGAAATGACACACACACACACACACAGTCATACACACACTAAGTTTCACACACACAGCATTTTGATAAGACGGCTTTCCCATATCCATGCAAAAAAGCTGATCCTAAATTGTTCTGATTTGGTTGTGTAGACTATATTTGTTCAGGAATTAAAAATATTCAGCTAAGTTTAGGCCAACACACTGAAGGTGAAGACCAGTTTTACAAATGTGGGTTTTATGGCAATAGACACATATTTTCATTGCACTTCTTAGTGATGTGATATTATTTTATTTATTTATTTTGATTAGTAAAATAAATGTCGTAAATTAAAATCAGAGTCTATTCCGTGTCTGGGATGGATGTACAGTATCCTTGATACTGTATTAAGATAAGATAACCTTGTTTGAATGTTGTGAAATAGTTTTGACTAAAAGAAAATGTAGATTTTTTCTATTCTACTAGGTTCTTATACCATATTGAATGAGTTAAATAGAATCGCATTACTAAAAAAAGAGACTAAAATACAACTTTCATGGACTAAAACTAGACTAAAAGGTCATCAGGTTTCATTGACTAAAACTAGACGAAAATTTTCGTGGATAAATCTGACTAAAATAAGACTAAAAAGCTCAGACTTTTAGTCGACTGAAACTTGACTAGACTAAAAAGAGTATGGACGTGACTAAGACTAATAACTAAAATGATAGTTTGATGCAAAGATTTGACTAAAACTAAAATTAAGACAGCCCGCCAAGAACAACACGATTAAACAGTGCAGATTTGTGTTGCAAAAACAGAAGAACTAGTTCCACCTATAGATAAAATGATGTCTTGGGTTAGGCACAAGTGTGGGATCCAGCTGTGGAATCCATACATAAGAAACACATGGAGGTAGATCTTCAGGCAGATCCGTGTTTATTTCGGTCTGAACCTCTGCTCTGGGTCCGCTGGTGTAGAGCAGGAAGGCCAGATGTTGTTTTTTTGGAATTCCACTTCATCACTTGGCCTCCTAATGCCCCCGCCTCCCCCCACAACCTCGTGACTGTCTCCTCAGCCAAAACACTATTCATCTCACAAAGATACTCAACAACACTCCGCCCGATGGGCTGACGCGATAGATTTACAATCAGAGCTTTTGGGAAGATTATTCCATGTCATTTCCCTCGAAGTCACTGTTGTTCTTAGTGTGGCTTTAATGTAGGTCATATACATTCCTGTCGTCTGGTGTAATGTGCTACAAGCTGAGCCTGATGGTAATCGATTGCAAGGGTAGGATGAATGTTTGTTATGGTGTTAATTAGGAACAGATAAATAGGGCTCTCAGTCGTGGGTTTCCTTAAATTGGGATCTGAAAATGTGATCATTCTTATACGCACATTACTGGAGAGACTGTTCCCTGCTCAGAACCAAAGCATTAAGCCGCCATCATCATTCCTGGTTTCACTTAATCTTTGGACTCTGTCTGCTTTTTCCGACCCAGTTTCTGAGCTACTTAGTGCCAGTGAGAAACGAGTGAGAAATGACTTTGGAGATATAACCTGTTTTGAGGCGGTAGAAAAAAGTCTTTAGAGTCATTAGAGTTTGTTCTATTAAAAGATATAAGGCTGGGTCAAGGGTTCTGAGGAAAAGAGAAATCCACTGATTTTTAATTGGTTAAGATGTTTCTACTGGTCAAGATGTTTGCAAAGTTGTTCAGACTTGCTGCAACGTTCCTTCTTCAGAAATGTACATGGAAACCATGGAAAAAAAACATATGCTAAAGGTTTTACAACACAAATATTTAACCATTTAAGTTGTCATGCCTTTTGTGTTAGGATATTAAAAAAACATTGAAGGACACATTCGTTATCATTAAAACACTTTTTAAGGGTGTGCAAGTTCTTTGGCAAGGACAGATGGATGATCTGATTGGCCGGCTGCAGTTTATGGATATTCAGAGCCAGATAGACTGTGTCCAGAAACTATAGAAGTTTTCGCTTCTTCTTATGACCCGGACACTGATTTCTGCAAAGCCTTCCTGCTGTCTGTCCTGATACTGGAGAGTTTAGAAATGCGATGATACCAAATGGATCAGCTGTCCTGTTTCCCCAGATATGGCTCGTCCTCCTCTCGAATCCTTCACATTCTTCCAGAGTAGAAGAAGAGCCAGGAGAGGCAGCAAAACTATCTGATGTCACCATTGTAAGCTGCCTCTCAGAGAAATAAAATGTTGTTAAATGTGTGAAATGTTAGAATTTTGTTGAGCTGCTAGCGAGCAATGAGGGGCCAAAGAGGACGAATGAGAACACTCTGCTAAGACAACAGGTGACATCTGTCCACACTGTTTTGATCTACCACTGTCCCATTAAAAAACAGAATTAAACACAATAAAAACACATTTTAATGTTGACCTATGAAGGCAAATATTTGAATTTTCTGTTAGCAACAACCATTCAAACTGCATCCATGTGCCGAGTAAGTTGTACTACATCCTAAACCACAGGCGCAACAGACCTTCAGAGATATTTTGGTTCCTGCTGCAAAAGTTGAGATTCAGACTAAAGTTTGGTTTAATGATCATACCTTTTCTAAGAAAATTATTTTTAAAAAAAGAGACGTTTCTGTTGCTTATAATAATTCTTACGGTCAGACAGTTTTTTTTAGTTTTTTAATTGCCATAAAAAGTCAGAAAAAACAAACAAAAAAGCAGTTACACTAGGGTTCCTACATTTTTGCAGCAACAAAAGCATTTCAGGTACAATATTTCCAGCATTTCACTTTCTCTAAATGTCCAGCAACAGCCTGCTAAAGAACATGCGGAGCAAATAAAATGTATAAAAAAATTTATTTATTTAAGAATCATAAAAAAACAGCACAATGGACAGATACAATGTCATTTGTTTGTGTTAGATAATGATCATTATTATCATTAAAATATTATTACCATTGTTTCATTCAACTGAATCCCATTTAATAAAATAAAAAAAAAAAAAAGTCAAGCACCACGTTAAGAATGAAGACTGTAAACATGAGCAGAGAATTCATTCATTTTCACATCCTCAATTTATTTCAATTCTTTAGTTCAGAAGTTCAACCCCCACCCCCCCGGAACGAAGGTCGCGTCACGTATCTGTTGCCTGTCCAGCAGGACACCTTAATGACAATTTATGCTAAAACAAAACACATTCTTTTCCTGGAGAACAACAATAACGATAATAGCAATAGTCATAATAATAATAATGACATCATCCTCACTCTGTAATAGTCTAAGTTACAGTACAATATTAGGGAGATATTAATGAAAGGCACACAATAAACAAACACCTTTTAATGCAGACTTCTAAAGGTCATAGTGGGTTAAAGTGTGGGTGAAGAAAGGGTTTTAATGAACCAGGGGAGTTCCATCTCTGGAGTACTGATGGCGAGACGCGGGGGAGATGTTGCCGAGCGGTCTGGTTGAGCCGTTAAACCGGCCGTGAGGTTTCTGGAATGTTCCCTGACAAACAGTTAGCATCTGAACATCACTGAGCCAGCAAATAAGAGCTAGAATTTAAAACTGAAACAAACAAACCACAGCTACGTAAGGACAGTAAAAATTCAAACAAACAGCAATAAGCTGGCGTCACTAGAAAGAGAACAGGAGGATCCAAAGGAGAGGAGACAGAGGAAACTGGCGTTTCGGTCTTAAAAGAGTAAAAAAATCAGATTTGTCATTTTGCTTCCTATAACTGGGACTGTATCTAACAAACAATCGTAGATTACTGTAACAGGCATCAATAGCACATACAGGATATCAGAGACACTGATTAATAATAGTGTAGTAAGACATACTGGTTCACTCTTATTTTCTATTATTAAAGGGTGTGTACTAATACATATTGTACGGTCTCCCAAT
Organism: Brachyalestes nurse; assembly: GCA_037974405.1. NCBI lineage: Eukaryota > Metazoa > Chordata > Actinopteri > Characiformes > Alestidae > Brachyalestes > Brachyalestes nurse. Next base: position 6,608,483 of record JBBPCY010000013.1, on the reverse strand, counting down.
CCAATTCAAAACAGCAGTCATTTTAATACAGACTATATTACTGACTATATATAATAAAAAATGAAACAATCAAGCAAGCCCACAATGAAAACATAGTTTCTCCCTCACACCAAAAGAAAAGCACCTTCATTAAAATAAGGCACGTTTTAGTTTTGCTGTATTAAAAAAATGAGACACCACTACATCATTTTTAACTGCTATGTCTAATGATTCTCATTTTGTTGATTAACTCATTTTGTTTCTAGATGTTTACAGATCAGTCGCAGATAAAAAATGATACACAATGTGTTACCATGTTTGGAAATATTTGTCTAATTCTAGACAGAAAAGCCTCTTCTAAACTAGAACTGATGAAATCAGAATGAGAATGAACTGTGCTACTGAGACGGATGATGTTCCATGACAGTAGACCTTGTGTCCTTTACAAACATTATTAAAATATTTTGGTGCAAAATATAACTCAAACAATTGCTACACAACTAAAATGCTACATCTAAACTCTCTCTAAATTTGCAATTTTGGGTTGGAAAGTTATTCAAGTGTTTCGTATTAAAGCACATGATGCTGATTAGTCATTCGCTTTAGAAAGGATATTCGAAAAACGTTGTTACAAAATCACTTTCAGTTCCCTTCAGAACTCAAACAGAGATGATAGAGCCAAGTGTGGAGAGTGTTAAAACCCTTTTAAAGCTTTACAGAACCTTCACGTAATGTAAATCACCTGATCCAGATTCTATACCAAGGGTTCTAAACCAGAACCATCACATTATGGGGAGGCTCAAAGGTCTTACTTTAAAAGGGCTATTTAAACTCATCTAAAGGATCATCTACTAAAAGGCATCACACAAAGAACCCCATTTGTAAACACACACACACACACATACACAAACCACACACACACACACACACACATAGATATATATGAAAAACATTTTAAATCGTTTAATACATTTGTTTTAAAGACAGTCTGGTCATTACTTAAGGCGTGTAATTAGTTGCAGAGTAAGCATGTGAACTGTATTTTGAACCTAAAACAACAGGCACTTTCCCTCAGTTTAAAAAAACCACAAGGATTCATAAACCCATTTCCCAGAAGATAAAACAAAGCACAAAGAATTCTAATGTCTAATGGTGAAGTATCTTTGGTCTCAGTTGGGTTTTAGAGAACTCAAGCCCAGGCTGTCGACGCTGTTGTCCTTACATGTCTGAATGCAGCTGTTCTGAACTTCCACTCTTCTTCATCCTCCTCTCCTCTTCGGTCCCCCTCTTCCTATCATTCCTCCTCTCTAAACCTTGTCCAGTAGGGAGCGCTGGCAGTAGAGCAGGCGGCGGGGGGTTCCGTACATGCGGAAGAAGAGCAGCGCCCCCAGAGTGCAGATCACACACAGCAGCAGGATGAGCGGCACTACCACCGCCGCCGCCCTGCTCCCGCCGTCGTCCGCTTTGTCCACCTTGATGATGATCACGTCCGTCTCCTCCACCTTTTCCTCTTCGTCGTGATTATCTTCCTCTCGGCCGGTGTCTTCGGTGCCATCATTGGCATCAGTGCCACCGTTACCATCGTTGCCGTCGTTGTTTCCACCGCCTCCTCTTCCGCCTCCGCCTCCACCTCCACCTCCGCCGGTCTTGGGGTCGTCGTCTGGGCAGCCGATCCAGTCCCTCAGAGCCGACTTGGGGTAACCAGGCTCCACTCGCAGCTGCTGGTTGTCAAACCTCCAGTACTTGTTGCTTTTGTAAAAGTACGTATGACCTGGAAGAGTCGGAGAAGATGTCTTTACGAGCTGCACAATACAACGTTTACATTAGGATTTATTAATGGATTTAATTCTGTTGTTGGTGGTCAGATTTACCTTTGGCACGCGCTTTTTCCAAAGTGTCTTACAAAGTGACTTACATTCTGTTAAATCTGTAGGTAACTATAGTGTTGGGTTTCTTGCCCAAGGACGGACGGTATGATGTGTTTAACCCCACTCTGCTGTGTTATCCACTACACCAACCACCCCAGTACACGTTTTGGATAACAATGTATTAATTAGTATGTTAAATTCATAAAAAATGTTTTGTGTATGAGGATGAGTTCTTATTTTCACTTGGAAATTACTGTAAATTTCCACTTTTAAAATGGACCTTATAATAATAATTCTAGATTGTTTGTATAGGGTACTTTTTATACTGTACTGTTGATACAGTTTTTATTTTTTTTTTTTCATTTTTGCTGCTCTTGTCTTTGTTCTGTCCACTTTCTGCCGTGACAATGTAAATTTTCCACTATGGGACTAACAAAGGCTTATCTTATCTTATCTTATCTTTTCAGTTATTAACGGGTGAAAAACATCCTTACTTTGGTCTCGGCTCATGAAAGCTGCTTTGATGTTGTCGGGGACGCCCTGCCATGTGCTGATGGGTTTGGGGTAGCCTGGGTCCACTGACTGCGAGTCTTCATTATAGCGATAATATCTGGAGAACAGATGACATTAGTGAACTCTGCACACAAGCCACACACAACACTTTCCCAACACACGACACTTTCCCAACACACAACACTTTCCCAACACACTTTCCCAACACACAACACTTTCCCAACACACTTTCCCAACACATGACACTTTCCCAACACAC
>JBBPCY010000013.1:6581222-6593255 GCA_037974405.1 Brachyalestes nurse | reverse complement strand
TGCTTGTGTAGGAATTTAACAGACACTGGACTGGAATGGGTTCACACTCAGAGAGACGCTGATTTAAAAATAAATTCTCTTATTTTTTCCAGAGCTGTATATATATATAGATCAAATCACTCAGGACTAATGAATAAATCAACCATTCAGTGACAGTATAACAAAATTTCTTCTGTACTTCTGTACTTCTGTCTCTCCTGTCAGGACACAGACTGGCTGTATTCAGAGCCTCTGAGGTACGGCTTTTCCATCCTTTTCATCCAATTGTTTTGTCTGTATTTGTTCCACTCTTGTTTTTTGGAGCTTCTTCATCTTGTGAAGGGAAAGCGAATTTTAAAACTCTAGCACCTGACCGTACCCACATTAAACAAGGACATCAAAATCAAACTCTCAACAAAAAAGCTTCAAAAATACAGAAAAACATCAAATGTAGCAAAGTCTGAATTTTAAATGTAGGCTCTGCAGAGCCTCTGGGGTCTCCGTCATCAGCTTCTCATGATCCAATGACATCCTGACAAAATATTACTGACCACCTGAATGTTTTATTCATGCATTTTGTTTCCAGATATCTGCAATCTTTACTTTGGAAACACCCTTCACACCAAAGTACAGTGTAAATAACAGTCCAGATATATGAAAAAGGTTTGGTTCTTTGTTTATTTACACCTATTGTAAGAGACGTAGAGAAATGGCAGTACATAAACAACTGGACTAAAACATCAGAGTTACTTGTAGATATTATAAAACATTTAAATACACTCACCGCCCAGTTTATTACAAACCACTACCGTGAACTGAAATGGACTGGCCACTATATATATATACTGTATATACAGTCTATCGTCCACCTTCGACCTCATTATTCTGAGCAAAGGACTGCTATCAGCCTTTATCCGGCTGGTGGACTGTTCTCAGCTGAGTGGGAAACTGGATATGAGAGAACTGGGCACAGCTGGGACTTTAGATCAAACCTGTTGAAAGAGCATAGATTTCCAACCAAGACTCTCAGAGCTCAGACACAGACGACTGGTGAAGGGCTTGAGGGCCAGTATGAAGTGTTTATCATCCTCTGGAGCTACACCAGCAACGTACAGGGCAGGTGTTTCTAATAAAGTGGCTAGTGAGTGTACCTCATTTGAGGAAATAAAAACTAAACATCCAGAACATCAGAGTCACACAGAACTTCCATAAAGAGCCACAGAAATGGTTTCATCTTTTCACCTTTTCACTGAGATCTGAGTGTTTTAGTTTCAGTTGCTCTGACAACACAAACAGCAGATACTGAACACACTGCAGCTACTCTGACCTGCTCACACCACACTTACGTGATCAAACACAACGAGCGGCTGACCTGCTTCTCCAGGCCAGAACAAGACAGATTACATCATTTATCACAGAACAGAATGGAAAAGAAAAACGTTACCTAACAAGACAGAGTTTATTTACAGGTTAATGTGACTCCATCTTTTCTAAAGACACGGACACTGAAGCCGCTCGGTTTACGGAAGTGTTTACAGGGCGTGAGCCTCCAGCCCAGCGAGTTTTAGTTTTACTGAGAGAAAAACAGCCAACTCTGAGAAGATCCACAGCTTCCACAGGGAGGCGTTACTTCACGTTTATTTACTGCCTTTACTGGTTCTTTTCGGATAAGAATTTCACATCTGATGTGAAAAGATCCTCCACTGTCTGTTTGTACTGGCAGTCAGTTACATAAGTGATAACCAGGTAAGTGCACTGTAATTAAAATGCTGCTGTTGTGGTTCCATCTCGATTCATGGGGCTAAATATCCAGCTCCTTACTTTCAAAGTAATAATTCATTTTATTTAAAAAGCCAACATTATTTTATATATTCTTTTATGTTGCTCATTTATTAGACAGTTTAATGGGCATTTTATAAATCATAACATGTCCGTTAAACTGTCTAACAAATGAGCAACGGGACGTTTTATGTGCACATTTAGCTCACAATGAGTACAATTATATGCACATAATATTAATTGCAGACTTTAGAAGCTTTGGAAGCTCATCACCGATAACGGCTTTAAAAAAATCTGGGAAATTGGGGTTAACATGGCCACTTAATCAGATAATCTGATTCACTGATGGCCTGTACACACTCAGCATGAGCTTTGGGCTGAAACAGACTAGTCTGGTGAGATCAGACTGTGGGGGGTGAATATTTCTAAACCAGTCCAGCAGCTCCTGGACGAGGAGCTCAGGGCCGGAGTGCTCTTCATTTCTAAACAGCCTTTCTGGTCTCAATGTCCACACCTTGATCTTCCAGACCTGCAGTGCAAGAAACCTTGAAACCTTGATTGTGCTTCGTTTAAATGTGTCTAAGACAGACTTGTGCTCCATGCATGTACTGCAGCCGGGGTTCTAGTTGTACTTTTTTTGAGCTAATTTTCTTATTTACAACAGCTCAGTTCAGATTACATGCATAATGGAACCTCATTACAAGTTAATTATAATATTTTTTCAAAAATCTACTCACATTTTCCTCTACATTGTGTTAGCCAGACAGCTCTGATTGGTAGTCCCATGAGTCTCAAGGAATTTAGGCTAGCAGGCCACGGAAGAGGCTGCATAGAGGGCGCTCCTGAGCACCACTCCGAACGCTAAAACGAGAGCCACTGTACGAACGACGGGCTGAAAGCTTTCTCCTAAAACTCCAGCACATGCTGTAAAAACTCCTGTCCCCACCGTTTCTTTACGGCCTATTCTGTCCTCTTCACTTTTTATGGACTATTTTATCCCTACTTATTTTTTTATGGCCTATTTTGTCCTCATCACTTGTTGAAAGACTGGTAGACCCTCTCACCCCTTCTAGCCACCGTTCTCTGTCCACAGGAAAGATGGGATGATACATTTAAGTGGACTCTGTATCAGGATTTTCTGCAATTCATTATGAGAGACAGTGCATGAATAATAAATTTAACTGTCCCTCTATCAGGGACAATGGTCACCGCTCACTTTTTAGCCATCAGGCTTTCATCAGCAGATGCCTTGAAACATCACGTCCATGTTCGATGTAAATTGAACCCACTTTAGTGATTTTATTACACTTCAAGCCCTGCAAGCATCTTTCCCCTTGCATTTTTAAGTGTTACTCTCAGTTTATTTTTATTGTGTTTATAATTGAGTTGATTTAGATTTAGTTGATTTTAGTTATTAGTTAGTTTTTTTGTTAAAATTCTCATAATTTTGCTTTTACTTCCCCCTGAAAGAACTATTTTGTTGAAAATGCGGAATCCCTTAATGTAAACCCGAGCTTAAATAAAGAATATTATGATGGAACTGCATTTCTCTACTGAGACAACAATTTATAATGAATCCTTTGGGTTTTAGCTTTGGATAACCTTTACAAATGATCCGGTCAGAGTTTTTTTTTTTTACCCATTCAGAGAATTTAACTCTGTGTTTACACCACATGTTCAATACTAATTAACATTAACTGTGTTATGTCTCAGAGACCTGCTACTACACAAATTAGACGACTAATTCACTCACTAGCAAAACAGTAAACAAGCAAGTGCAAAGGTTATACAGTATAAATGCTACATATATCACTTCAATACATGATTCCATTTCTTCATGCAGTCAACACTTACACTGTTCTTCATCCTTTGCTCTGCTCGTTTTCATCTGACAGGGAGGCCTCAGTCCCCTTTCCTTTATTACTAACAGAACGATCTGGAGACCTCCCTCTCGGGTTTCCATGACTGACACTCTGGTGGGCTGGAAACTGGTTCAAGAAACTGACTGATGCTCTGGTGGCCGGAGGTGTGGAAGAAATGATGGGAAGATTTTGTGAAGGTTGGTGTCTTTCAGAGACCCTTGATCTCGCAGGGGCTTGAGGAACAACTCCATGATGCTTCATGTGTCCCTATAGATGAGAGTTTTTTTTTTTAACCTTATATCAATATGACATTTCATTTACAAACATTCAGAACATGCACAGATGAGTGCAAAAGTATGCACACCCCTGATCAAATTTTCTTTAAAAAATGACTATGGTCTTATAGGTTCCCAAATCCCAGAAAAAGTTTCATTGAGTGACATTGAGAACTGCGTTCGGTTTCCAAGGAAAGACAACTTTCCATTTAGGAAAATCTACCTCATTCAGGGGCTGAGGTTTTATGAGCAGTATCACACTGCTGCTAGCTCCACACAGGGTTCCGCTGGATGTCTGCAACTGAGTTTAAGTTTTTGGAAATGCAGCAGTACAAGTAATAAAGAAGGAGGCAAATTAGTCTGTTTGACATTGGACATAAACCTGGTCATTAAGTAGCGAGTTGAATCAGATGTTTTTAAACAGATAAAGTGAACAGGAATCCCTCCAGAACTTGAGTTCCCATTACTGCTCAAGTTGTAGGGACACATGCAATCTGTCATCCCAGTAGTTTCCATACCAATGCCAACTGAGATCGGTCGAGTGAGTCATGCTGCCTGCAGGACCAGAGAAATTAAGAGAAGGCGAAACTCAGAGTCTGAAAGACTGTATTTGATGTGATACCACCAATTATTTGATTGATGTCCAAACAGATTATAGTCTTAAAGACATATAGAGCACGTGGTAGAGGACTGGGATCGGGAACCGTTGGATTATACAGACGGCGTTAAGCTGATACTACCTCAAAACACTGTTGCTCAAATGGAAAATCTCACACCTAACAGAAATGAGTTGAAGCATTTTTGTGGATTATGTAAAGGACTTCAGTTGGCTGTCTTACCTTCAAACCACTGCGGCTGGCGTACTCTTTGCCACATTCAGAACAACAGTAGGTCTTTTTTTCAGGACGAGACAGAGGAAGAGAAGGAGCCAAGGATGTAGATGCCATCGATTCTGGCTGCCCTTCAGCACCTGCAGCATCTTTAACATTGATCCTGTCGACCTGCACTGTTAAACTGGGCTGGGCTTCCTTCCTTGCATCCACTGGTTGCATGTGAGATGAATCCCGTGCATTTTTCTCCGGCCCCTCGCTTGTCTTCTCCACTTTGTAGGACACTGCTGTTGAATTGCTGTCCATCTCAGAAACTGCCTCCAGGGTTGTCTTTGTTGTGTCTTGAGGGACATCGCCTGTTACCCTTCCTTTATTTGGGTCCGGGGTGAGAGATTTAGGTTTACTGAAAACATCCTGGTCAAACTCTGACAGGGAACCTGGGTGAGTAGAATAGTTTTCAGAGTCCAGCAAAGAGGATGATGTGGCCACTGGAGAGTGAGAGAATGCTGATGAGCTGTGGACAGGCAAATTTTCCAGGTCTGATTCACAAGAGATGATGTCCAGATGTATTCCTCGGTCCTGAACTGCATGGCCATCCTGGCTATTGTTTGCTACACAAGGGGCAATGGAACCTGGGGGTTTATCCGCTGTGTTAGCAGTTTTAGCTTGGTGTTCAGCCAACTGTTCATCATCATCAGGAGAGCCTATCTGGCCTGAAGATGGCAGAGGTGGAGGAGAGCTAGGGGAGGTGACAGAGACTCCCAGAGGGGACATACTAGAACAGAGGACAGGAGGATCAGCACTGTCTGATGAGGCTGACTGAAGAGTGGTTATTAGAAATTGGTCAGGGTTTAGGTCAGAGGGTGTGAGGGGATCTGGGGCACTCAGAGATGAACTAGACTCCTGGGCATTTCCGGCACTGGGCACTGTGGCTGAAACAGAACCAGGGTCGTCAGATTTAGGTAGTTCTGACAAGGCCTCATTATCTTCAATACCACTTGCTGGAAGTTGTCCTCCCAAGTGCATCCGAATGTGATGCTGCAGCACCACAGCGTTGGTGAACTTCCTCTGACACAGAGGGCAGGAATTCTGGGTACGACTGTTTGGTGGGCGTGCACGGTGGGTTGCCAGATGTGCCCGCAGGCTCCCCTTGGTCGAGAAGGAGCGGCCACACAATTTACAGGAGAAGGGACGTTCTCCTAGGTGGGTGGCCTGATGGAGACGTAGTGCTCGGGGACAACTAAGCACCCGAAGGCACACGCTGCACTGATTGGTGGCAAGTGACCCCTCAGATGTCATGAAGTGTAGATTAGGCATCACAGTCCCCACAAAATCATTCTCTCCTTTAGAACTCATCCCAAGTGCTGCCATCATCTCCCTGCTGAAAGAGGATGGCGGAGAATTTGTGGTGGAGAATGGGGGTGAAGTTACCACATAAGTAGTGGACGTACTGGCAGTTCTCAGGGGTCCAACTGTGCTGCAACTGCTAGAAGTGTTTCCTCCAGACGAGGGGAGCCAGTTGCAATGGGTTTGAGGCTCCTTCTCTAACTTTTCCACTAGTTTCTGCAGCTTTGAGGTGTCTGAGGTCGGGGTAGAACCAGAAAGAGAAGAGGCAGATGAGAGTGAATCTTTGGGGTAACTTGCAGGGGAGAAAGTAATTTGTTGCTGGCTGGACGATGAGGTGGATGCTGATGAACCTGGAGATCTAAGGAGCCCAAAGGCAGGATGGTGGTGGGAAGAGGCAGCTGGGAAGAGGAGTTTGGGTAAGTGGGTTAGCTGGGAGTAAGCAGAATGAGGGAGCAAGTTAGAGACTGGAGGAGTATTTTCATCAAAGCGTTGTTGCTTTGCTCCTTTAAACAGTCCAGGAAATGTAGAAATTGAGGAGGGGGTAGAAGAAAGGAGGGAAGATGAGGGCAAGGAAGGTGTGTTTGAGGAGCTAGAGGAGATGGAGGTACCAGCTGCGGCAGCTGCAGCAGCAGCAGCAGCAACGCAATTGAGTTGCAAGAGGGAGCGAGCAGTGGTCAACAGAGCCAAATCGATACTGGGCGGCAGGGGTAGAGATGAGGGAGGGGACTGTTGCAGTGCTGTTCCTGCAGACGCCTCGAGACTCACACTACTGAGATCATCTTCTGCTCTGCGTTTCTGTTGCCTCTCCAGAGCACTGCTGTTAGAGGAATTAACCAGCTGGGTTTGTGTTGATCCTCCAATTGCTCCCCCTACTCCAGGCACAAACAGCGAGGGAGGCAACAGAGAGAATGACAGCTCTGGGTTTTGCTCCCGATGTCTCAGGAAGTGTACCTTGAGGTTTCCTCGTGTAGTGAAGCGGCTAAGACAAACAGGGCACTGGTAGGGTCTTTCGCCTGTGTGAGAGCGCAGGTGTATCTGCAGGGAGGAGTCACTGCTGAACAGTTTTCCACAAAACCGGCAGGCATGCTGCAGACGCCCCGAGGACGAGGCTGCACCACTTCCTTGAGCCGAGTGCTGGGGTTCCTCGGACTCAGCAGTAGGGGCAGGAGCTCCAGATGGTATGGCATTAGAGGGCTTCTCATGTAAGTAGTGAGTAGGTAGGCCAAAAGACAGACTCAGTGGGTAGCTCACAGCGGTCGACGTTGGGGTTGACAGAAATGAGCGAGCGCTTGTATTGTTGGCCTGGTTGTCTGGAGTTGCTTTCCCATCATACAGAGACTTATGGGGATGCAGGGCATTTGACTGGGAGTGAGCAGGTTTAGAAGGTTTAGCTGAGGACTGTGAAGGAAGCAGGGTGGAAAAGCAGGCCAAGAGAGGGGTCACAGAGGTGGAGGTTGGGGTTTGATTAAGCCGAGAAGTTTTCGATGTGAGATTTGACCTTTCCAAACATAGTGGCAGTGGAGACAGAATAAGTGGAGCTGAATCGAGATCACACGACTCCTCTCCTAGCCTCAACACCTGGCGGCAGATCTCTTCAGTCATCTGCATCTGGTGGATTTGCCTTTGCTGCAAAATACGAAGCTCCTCCAGGATTACAGCGATGTTGACAGGGGCGCTGACCAGGGCGGCAGGAACTGTACTGGGGCACAGGGAAGTAGACACTGGGCTACTAGGGGGCTCAGGAACTGAACTAAGGCTGCTAATGTGCTGTGTGGCACAGAAGGAAGCAGCGGAGCGGGAGGAGGGTGAGGACAAGGCTGTAGTTGTGGCAGGCACGGCTAACTTTGGAGAAGCCATGAGGGACTGAGGGGTACTGTACCACTAATGGATTAAACTGAAGTATCTGGTGATTGAGATTCTGTGAGAGGTGCAGAAAGAGTAATGGTCTGGCAGGGAATGTCTGAGGCAGAGCAGCTGCACGTGTAAAGGCTGAGGAGATCTCCTACAGATGGACTTCCAGTAAAGAGAAGTTGAAACTTTGGATTTGTTGAGGATGACGCAGAAGAAGAAAGGTTCTCTGCAACTGTAGATGCGGGGAACCTCACTGCCAACCTCTATGAAATCAAAAAGAGACCTTTTTACCCAACATATGGCATCACTTAAGACACGTGCTGTCACAGTTCATTAATCAGATCATTACTATTTGTCCATTGTGAGGATACTTCTTGATTGTTATTAACTCTTAAAGGGGTTTGTCATGGGATAGCTAGGTTCTGAACGCATCATGAAAACTATTTTTTCTCTGCAATCTGGAAAACATTAAAAACACGGTTTAAAAACAGGTTTTCTTTCATCTTTTTAAACCTACTGTGATTAAGAATGTGCCTAGTCAGGTTTGCACATCCAAAAGATACATTTACTCAAAGGAATGTACGTACATTGTATACATAGTTGTGTTTGCAGATTAATATTGTCATTAATATCAGCTCAACAGAAGTGCAGTTAAGGGAAACAAGTTTTCAAATCCCATTGCTTTTGTTATTTTATACGCCTACAGTGCAAATTTAATTATGCTTATAAATTCATGCACACAAATGTATTCAGCCATAAAAGTATTCTGCTACTATATTAAAACTTAAGATTAAATAAACGTCAAAAGTACAAAAATAAAACTCTACATGTTAGCTCTCAAAAAGAAAAATTCTCCAGATTGTTTAAGACAATGTGAAGGGGCCAAAAATTTCTCAGAGGCAAAATTATTAAACAACACTGTTGGAAAACCCATAAACCCCAGTGGCTTTAAACACTCATCCAGTACAACTGGTTTGATCAAATTCAACTGAAATGTTCACCTAATTGTCTCTAGACATCATTTATATCAGGTTGAATAGAATTCTTTGGCAGTAATTGAGCTCATCATGTTTGGAGAAGAAGAGCCCAGACACACCATGACCAGAGTAAAGTAAGATGGCGGGAGCATCGTGATAAAGGGTTGCTTCTCTGCAAAAAGTACTGGGGCATTATACATTATTGATGGAAATGTGAATGAAGCATTGTACAAAATCAGGGAGAATTTGATCTCCTCTGCCAAGGGAGAAGATGGACATTTCTCCAAGACAACAACCCCAAACCTACAGTCCAAATAACTGGTTCGCTTAAATTGCTTGTATGTCCTTTCTACAAAGTGCTGTTATTAATTATTGTTGCTGAACAGGGAACAGGTCAGTTTGTTGTTATTGTTTGGGGCAGTTAATTTCAATGGTTTGAAGGATTTAGTGAGTCATCTTTTTCAGAAAAGAAGCATTTTGACAGAAATTTTGATTTTGATTATGAAACCTGGCCTAAAAACCTAAACACAATCAAGTAAAGCAACAGACTTAATTTAGCAAATGTAATGAAATCTGTGCTCAGAACTATATTAAACTATATTACTCCCCATATTTTTGACACCCAAAACTTTCCCACCCCTTTTTTAGTAGTGATGGCATTTCTTCCATCTGTGACAATCCATTCATCTTCCACAGTTCACCATGCAGACCACCCAGAAGTAGTACAATGGGGGATAAAGAAAAGTGCCAGACTGGTGTTTATGAGGTGGGAAAGGGGCGTTGGCCTAACAGAGGAGGCACCTGAAGTGCTGTAATTGCAACTTCATTGTTTCCATGGGGCTTTGTGGTCGAGCAGTGAGGCATAAACAGCCGGGGGCAGGAATGGACGTCCACCTTGGGATTAAATTTTAGAGGGTCTGGAGTTACAGGAAGGCCTTTGTCCATTAACCCCACATCTTTGTTACGAGGACTGAATAAATCAGTGTGAGTTTGCTCTTCTTTTGGTTTAAATCATCCAAACAGCACTTCGCGACGCTTTGCTCAGGAATGTGGCCCCAATGCTAATAAGCACAAATCTTTTAGGCAGTGAGTTTACGCTCAAAGAATAACAACTAGATTAGGAGGGGATGTCGAGATATGACAGTCTGTGACAGTCTGTCTGAAAGTGGCTCCTGCAGCTGAGCTTCGTGTGGCTGCAGATCCGTTCGGCTGTTTGTCTGACGGAGAATCGGGGCTAGAAAGGTGCATGAAAAGGTTTAAGGATTTTGTGGTGAGGTTCATTGTCTCCGGTCATGTGTTGCTGTGGCAACAGGGTCGGCAGTTGGCTCAGCGAGAGCGCCGAGAGGAGGGATGGGATTTCAGATCAGGAGGGGCGGAGAGGAAAACCAGGAGAAAGAGAAGAGTGTAGAAATAAAACACAAAAACAAAAGAAAGGTGCCTACAAGGTCCTTTACAGCGGCGTTATGGTTCTTTGCAGCTGTGCTTCTCAGTGACGCCTAGACAGTCTGTGTTTTTGGTAAATTCTCCAAGTGTTAGGAGAAAAACTGTGGACCTTCCAGGGTTCCCTCAGGACAGGCTTTAAAGAACCATTTTTTAAAAATGAGCCTGAAGGAACTTTTAGAAAGTTTTCACATGATCCGGTGCACCTGCTGGTGTTTGTACCTTTATACTGAGATCTTCAGTGAATATATGTAATGTAAACTATTTTTATATGTTTTGTTTTTTTTTCAGGTGTGTGCCCTGCATTTCAGACTGCATTTTTCCTTTTGGTGCAAGTTTTCAAGCAATTCTGGAGCTTTTCTATTGTCCCGTTATCACGGAACCTTCTGGGGATATAAAGGACAACTGCAGTGTTAAAAAAAAGTTAAATTATAAATTTGAGGCAATGTAGATATTTATATCTAAAATTTACAACAACTGCAGGCTGTAACGTATAGCCCATGATTCTCATCTGGCCTCCTCACAGCTGAGTGGTGAGGAAAATGAGGAACTCATGTTCTAAGAGGTTTTATTTTTGGGATTTATTGATCATCATCTATACTGAGTATGAATTAGTGTTGTGTCTTCATGCCCCTGTGAGTGCGAGCGTTCTGCTCTCCACAGCAGCAGGGAGCCGAGAGGCCAAACAGGGAAAACATCAAAACAGTCATTTTTGTTTTTTTATATACAGTGAGGGAAATAATTATTTGATCTCCTGCTGAATTTGTAAGTTTGCTGACTTACAAAAAATGAACAGTCTCTAATTTATGAGGTAGTTGCATTTTTATGGAGAGAGACAGAATATCAACCAAAAATCAAGAAACAACATGTTACATAAAAGTTATGCATTTTACTGAGTGAAGTAAGTATTTGAAACCCAATCAAACCACAACAGTTCTGGGTGGAGAAGCCCTTGTTGGCACAACAGTAAGATGTTTCTTGTGGACAGTCACCAGGTTTGAAGATCTCAGAAGGGATTTTGGCCCATTCCTCTTTACAGAAACTCTCTAAATCCTTTAGGTTTCTTGGCTGCTGCTTGGCAACTCGAAGCTTCAGCTCCTCCAGAGGTTTTCTATAGGACTGAGGTCTGGAGACTGGCGAGGCCACTCCAGGACCTTAATGTGCTTCTTTAGTCACTCCTTTACTACCTTGGCCATGTGTTTTGGGTCATTGTCCTGCTGGCAGACCATCCACAACCCATCTTCAGTGTTCTGGCTGAGGGAAGGAGGTTCTCATCCAGGATTTTACAGTACATGGCCCCATCAAATGGCCCCTCAATGCAGTGAAGTCATCCTGTACCCCCCAGGCAAAATGTTCCCACCTCCATGCTGGACTGTGGGGATGGTGTTCTTCAGGTCATACTCAGCATTTCTAATCCTCCTAACATGGCGGGTCGAGTTGATGCCAAAGAGCTGGATTTTGGTCTCATCTGACCACAGCACTTCCTCCCAAGACTTCTCTGAATCATTTAGATGCTCACTGGCAAAGTTAAGACTGACTGTACATGAGCCTTCTGGAGCAGGGGACCTTCAGGCACTGCAGGATTTCAGTCCATTATGATGTTGAGTGTTACCAATGTGTTCTTAGTGACTGTGGTCCCAACTGCCTTCAGATCATTAACAAGCTCCTCCCGTGTAGTTCTGGGCTGATCCCT
>JBBPCY010000013.1:6471245-6497933 GCA_037974405.1 Brachyalestes nurse | reverse complement strand
CCTCTCCAAACACTCTCCCTAAGCATCTCCTCTCCAAACACCCCCCAAAACATCTACCCTTCCAAACACTCCCCTCCAAACACCACCTCTCCACCCTCCCCTCCAAACACCCCCAAAACATCTTCTCTCCAAACACCACCCCCCACCACCACCACCACCACCACCCGACGCTCATATCTTGTCTGGACAGGTAAACAAATCACAGTTCAGTTCTCACCTTGAAAACATCCCCGTATGTTCCGCTCCCAATCCTGTGGATGATCTCATAGTCCTCCAGAGGGTCCAGAAAGGAAACTCCGATGGTGTTCATGTTAACAGAGACACACTTATCCGAGCTCTTCAGGAGCTTAAATAATAAACATGACAGCTCTGTCTCATACAGAGACTTCCCAAGAGATCATAGTCCACAGGTATGTAAAAAAACGTAGTCCAGGTGAGCGAAACCCGAGACTTAACTCAATTTCACAGAAACCAGGCGACTCTCTGTCAGCTTCATGACATAGAACTCCTGAGAGCAGGACCGAGGAGCTGAACAGCAACAGCGGAGACGGACTCGAACATGAATCGACTCTAATGAACCGATTCACAACTGAATCGAAATACAAGACTGAGTGTACGTGGACAAAAGTTTTGGGACACCTGACCATTATACCAACAGGGACTTTAATGACAGTTGGACTTTAATATGGAGTTGGTCCCTGCTTTTGCAACTACAATAGCTTATATAACTCTTGGAAGGCTTTCCACAAGATTTTGGAGAGTTTCTGTGGGAACTTGTTCTCATTCATTCTGTAGAGCAGTGGTTCCCAAACTGGGGGGCGCACGAATGGGATAACCTGTGTAGTTTGAATTGGTGGTGGGGCTCATTAATGTTCTTATCTAGAAAAGGGGGGCCCTACAGAGAAAGTTGTGAGGTCACACACTGATGTTGGATCAGAAGACCTGGTTCACAATCTCTGTTCCAGTTCATCCCAAAGGTTCTGGAAGGGGTTGAGGTCAAGGCTCTGTGGGGGCCAGTCCAGTTCTTCCACTACAAACTCATCCAGCCATGTCTTTATGGAGCTTACTTTGTGCACTGGGGCACAGTCATGCTGGAACAGAAAAGGATCTTCCTCAAACTGTGTCCACAAAGTTGGAAGCATGGGGTTGTCCAAAACGTCTTGGTATACTGAAGCATTAAGAATGCTCTTCACCAGAAGTAAGAGGCCTTGCTCAAGTCCTGAAAAACAGGTGTATCCCAATCCTTTTTTTTTCCATATAGTGTACTTTGGAATAAGTGAAACACAGTAATGCGAATTTAATCTCCTAAAATATTTCACAAACACATTAACTACTGTCTATTCGGACGCAGAGAATTTCTGTGTGCTGTAGCTGGATCTTTTTTACGATGTACTTTTGGGTCCATTGGTGATCAGACATCAGACTGACTGAACATACACGCACGCTTTTTGGAGATGAGATTAAAGCTGACTTGATCTGTGACTACCTGAAATGTACACTCAGGTTCACTCAAATCAGCCAGTTCTGCTAAACAATAAGAACCACTCAGCTAGTGTGACTGGTACCGACCGACGTTCCCTTCATTAAGCAGAACATCAGTCAGACTGAAAAAACATGGAAAAAAGTGAATTTCAGGAGACCTCTTTATTATAAAAAGGCAGAGTTCAACATTGATCAACAGTTATAAAGAGCATTCTACAAGCTTAATGTCCTTCAAAAAAGGATACCTGACAAGACGGACTAAAGGCCACCTATGATGTGAACAAGCTTAGCAATAATATGGCAAAGAATAGAAAGGAATTCAATCAAGCAAAGCAAGGAGACCTGCATGTGTAACTTGTCCATACCTGCTAAAAGAAACTTCCTAATAGTTCGGAAATGACTGGGCTGAGAAAAGGCATGTAGAAAAAAAGTCTAAACTCTACTTCAGAATCTTTATTAAAGCAGGCTATTGGAGAAACAAATCCATTCTTTGTAAGAGGTGTTTACGGCACGTAAAACACAGAACTTTGGTGTGTGGTGTCTTTAACCTTAATTATTACATAATTACTATAAATTGATCAACATATAAAAAAATAAGGCAACGGAATTAATCTCTTACCATACAGCAGAATTTTCCAGCTCTAGTCCTGAAGTGCTTCCATATTAAAACACTGTACAATTAATATATTTATCAGGTAGTGACAGCTTACAACCAGTGAATTATATAGAATCAATGGCCCTCGGGGACTGTAACTGGAGAATCCTACTTTACAGCAACAAATCACATGAATAATCAGTGCTGGTACACTTAGTCAACCACCAATGGTTTCCACCTTCAGCTTTAAAATGATTTTATCCTACTGCACAAATGCAGGCAAGCTAATGGTGTTTATTCAAGGTGAAACTAAGCAGGAAAAAATAAAGAAGATCAAGATTTTAGAGAGTCTTGCGAGGGCGCTTCATGAAGGACAGGGTGTAATCACCAGAGGGTGTGGGTTTCTGCCTCTTCATTTGAACCTGTGACTGGGCAGTGAGTTGCAGTTTGATGGCACTGGAGTTAATCTTGGCTGCAGAGAGCAGCTCCTTCATGCCCTTCATCTTCTCACTGTGGAAGATCACCACCGGCCCATTAGCAGCCGCTACTGACTGGGTGGGGGATGGCGTGGGACTGGGGGAAGATGGTTCATTCTTTCCATCTGTCTCTTTCCCTCGACCCCCAGTTGAAGATCGACGACGACCTCCTTCTCCGCCCACTTTCTTGGGCACGGCAGTCTGGGCAGGTGACATGCCAGGCCCAGCCGCAGTCGCAGTCGGCGGCGAGGTCCCTGCTTGCTCCTCAGGTTTGGACTCACGTCGCGGGCCTCTCCTGCGCCCCTCGCGGGGATCATCGCTGGACTGATCGTCATCGTCTTGTGGCTCAGCTTCTTTGGTGATAATAGTCACTTTCTGCCTTATCTGAGAGGAGGTAGATTAAAACAGCAAAGACTGGGTTTATCAAGCTGTGCCTCCTGCAGGGAGGAGGCAGCACCGTCTAACAGCATCACTGTGTCTAAAATATTTTCAGATTTACATTGTGTTTAGCAGACTGCGTTGCTCAGTACAGCAGTACTGAGGAGAACCCTTTACTTTTGAAAGTTATACCTTTTTATTAATCTTGGGGATAATTACTTAGAAAACTTGCAAAAAGGTAGTGGTCAGCAATTAATCTATGCAGTCATATGCAAAAGTTTAAATTTTTATCAAGACAAAATGAATCATCACACTATTTAAAATGAATAGTGTTGTCTTGTTTTCATTTAAAAATCATTAAAACATGGCATTTGACAGGAGATGTGTAAGTTTTTGCATATGACTCTAAACGAGATCTTTTTAAAACATGATGTAATAAAGGCCATCACTTTCTGAAACAGGTCTGCTTGACTGAACTGAAATCAAGTGAGTTTGGGTCAGCTTTCTTACTCGTATGTACAAAGAGTGCCACCCATAACCTAGTTTTCTTGGTATGAACTTTTGCCTACTTTTTCTTATTTTCTTCCTTGGCAAGGTAAACAAACAGTAAATCACAACAGGGACAACACAGCACCTTCACAGATACCTATCAAAGCTCTGTGCAATCATTTCATTTGTAGAAACCTGTGAAGATCCTGGCATTAACCCTAAATGGTGAGGGAGGATTTGCTTGATAACTTTTAATATCTTATAGTTCATACAGAAAGACTGAAGATTTGAGGTAGGTTTACCTGTGCTTCAAATCGACTGAGGGACTGAACGAGGTAGGTGGCCCAGCCTACATGAAGAACAGGTGTGGGACTTCCCTCCTCCCACTTACAGATTCCATCATAGAAACGCAACAAGTATGCAAAGCATTCTGGGTCTTGTAGGGCAGAGACCGCTGCAGCCTGCCTTGGCTGGTCCTTCAGGAACAAGGCAAACGTAGATGACAAAAACGGAGAAAAGTAAACAGAGGGTTTAATACGTGTCATCAACTACGACACAGTGGATATTCTGACTCTAGATTTTAGATACTTACCTTCTCTGTGCCCTCAGCACCCTCTCCTCCACTTTCAGCAGCAGTAGCAGTCTCCTTCAGCAGAGTGGGGATGACATCATTAGCGATGTCAAAAAACTCCTTATAGATCTCCTCATCTTCACGGCAGTAGTTGTAGCTGAAAACCAAGACGTGATAAAGAAAGCTCAGAGGATTTTAACTCAACGTCACGAACATATGATTATTACTGTTTTCCCCACAAAGTGATGTGTTAAAGCCACCTTTTAAGTTACCACACAATGCTGGGCCTGCCACTGGCACTCAAAGGTTCTGTACTCTCCATACATGTATATGAAATTAATGGTAAAATCTTGTTAAGAAAGAATAAACATGTGTACAGAAAATATGACAGGCACAGAGCATTACGTTTTGGGAGTGTGATGTAGTAGCTAATTGTATCCATGAGGAACAGGAAACAGGAAGAGAAGGAAAAGGAAGCGGTTAAGGGGGAGCAGGCAGACTTGGGTGGGCCCTGTGCAGATGTCCTTCAGGACATAAGGATGTGAGATGCAATTATTTTTAGGTCTCCAGTCTGTGCTGTGTATGTTTAGTGAAAGGAAAGTTCAGGTTATGCATTCCTCTGGGACTCATCCCAAGTCAGACACTAAACTGAATCCTCCTGAGGGTGAGGATGACTCTGAATGCAACAATTCCACCAATCAGAATGGCTACTGCAGGGTGTAACCTTCACATTTCACATGATGTCACCTTACTTTTGGTGATATTTCTTTGAAATGTCACATGTATGTAAATATATGTATGTGAAATCATGTGAAAATCAGAACAGAAATGCAATATAAAAATGTAAAAATTCTATTAAAGTCAAAATATCTTTTTAACACACCATAGTAGTGATGGCTGGTTCCTTTAAAAAGAGAGGTAAAGTCATCTTGCCATGAAGTACAAAACCAAATTAGTACGACTCATCACACAACAAAAGGTCCAACACTGCCACCTCCTGGTTAAAAACGATGTGGTTGATTTTTCACTGGGCAAATGAAGGATCTGTCACTTTATAGCCTCAGTGTTATTACCATAATCACGATACAAAAACAGGCTGACTGACAAACTTACTCTTGCATGACAGAAGCAGCTTCAGCCCAGGACCCCAAAGCCTCCTGCACATTCCTGTGTCTGTAGTGGTATCCAGCCAGGTACATGAATGGATAGATGTGCTCGTTATTGTAGTATTTTTTAGCAGACTCCACAGCCTTAAATCACAAGGGAACACTGTGAATAAAGGCTTCATTCTTAGACATTAAATGAACTATAATTGACAGAGGTTATTGATGTCCAATAATCCATTCATTAGTTTACTACACAAGTTCAGTGGAACCTGTCAAAGAAGAATGCTAAGGAACGAATTCCATCATCACTGTGTTTTGGCATTTACTGTTCACTTCTCTTAAAATAAAGACTATTTCTATCTCTGCATGAAACCAGTTACGTTAAAAGCTGGCCCAACAAATTATTGCAGCCCTACCCAGAAGGTTTGCACGTGTGACTATTTTCACTGAATCAAAGCAGTGATACCTTAAGATGGACTGAGAGTGGGTCCCCCTTGCCAGGAGAAGGTTCTTGATCTTCAAGATCAGCAAGAGTGCCCATTGCCATAGGATACCTGCAGGACCAATTGTAAAAGAACACACACTGATCAGGTTACTAGGCTTTAAAAATACTGCACAGACTAAGCTTTATATAAAGAACCTTTGTGACGCACCTCTCTAAATCTCCTCGCTCATACAGCAACCAAAGCAGCCTCTGCAGAAAGAAAACACAGTTGGAAGACAAACCCTATTCTTAGACTGTTTTCAGACATCGTGTCTGTTGTCTTGTAGCCAGCATTTAATAACAGGTCACCTGCTGAAGCTGCAGCAGCTCACTGCTGTCCGTGTGCAGATCTAAAGACGGGTTGATGGCACAAACCATAAACGCTACCTCCATGTTACGGTTACACTTCATGTAGGAACCTTTTAAATACAGCCAGCTCTAAAAAGCAATTGAGACAATGGCAAAAGTGTTCATTGCAAAATATACAACAAGAAGGCTTAATTTGTTCATGACTATAATAATAGAATCTATATTCCAAGCAATCTATATTACTAACACCAAACCATACTTATATAAATTTATACAATACTGAAACTAAATACTTTAATAAATCCACCCATCTAAAAGTGTGAGATTAAAGTAAATGCCTCTCACCCTCTCGTTGACTCCAGCAGTGACAGTCTGGCCTCTCCTGTCCTCATTGCCTTTGCCATGCCATGTGACTTCGGCCGTCTCTTCTCCCCCTTTGCCAAAGATCACCCAGGCGTGGTCCTCAGACAGCGCTAGGTGAACGTCTTTTAGCCCTAGAACCTGACAGGCAGCTACCACTGCAAATGCCACTCCAGAGCTGTCCAACTTTGTGCCTAAAAAGAAACCAAAGTATAGATCAGGAACACTTGTGCAAATATACAACAGTCTGTTTTATCTCAAGCATCATCAGTCTTGCAAAGCTAATGCAGACAACTATATTGACAGGTCGATGATAAATTGGCAGGTCGATGAGAAGTTTAGTCTTTGGTCACAAAGGCCAGTAACATTTTGAAACAATTAAATGTATTCTCACTCTTCACATAACTGAGACAGAGTTTTCCATACTACAGACTCCCCACCTGTAATGAGACTGAAGAGGGACTGAATGTGGGCCCTGTCTTTAAAGTATGATCGACTCAGGCTGTTCCAGATCACATCCGAGACCTTCTTTACCAGTTCACGGCTCGAACCACCCGCAGGCTTGCGGTACAGTGAAAGGTCCACTGCTCCACGGATCTGTGCTGTGAATCGTTCATGCAGTGCAGATATGAGTCCTAGCTCTACAGTAGGGAAGCATGAGTTGAGGCAGTCTCCTTTCAGAGGTTCAAATCGTACTCCTGGCACATTGATGGGCACCACCCTGTTGACAGCCAGAAAGTGCTCCACAAAGCCTAAGACCAAGGACAGCAGGGCCAGATCCGGCTCTGGGTTCGCCAGCTCAGCCTCGAAGAGCTGCACAACTCCATCGATGCCTCGGAGGGGGAAGTGCTTCTTCTGAGCTGAACGCAGCCCCATGCTTGGGTGCTGAACTTCAGGAGGGGTCCTGGTTCTCTGTAACAGCCTGAATCACACACACATACAAAGACCATCATTTGCACACAACACCAGGTTAATAAATTGAAATTTTGGCATAATCTTAACAGCAGCAACACCAGGCAACACTGGAAGATTACAGCTGAGCATAAACACACACTGAAGTATAAAAAGTTTGAAACTTGAACAACGTAAAGTCTTATTTGTACTACTTTAGTCACATTTCATTCTTATATTATACTTCGTATACTATATTATACACCATCTAGGAGCTGGGCAGATCACTTCACCATATGTTGTCCTGGATAACTATGTATGTGAAATATTAAAGCTTTTGAATCTTAGGTCTTAGATAAGAAATACTGACCCTGTTTTGTTAATTAAATGATGTGCATCTGCTATGTGTCCATTAGTCTGAGGTTCAAGTTAGCTGGGTGGCTAACCCAGCAGTGATATCAGAGAATAAGCATACCTCACACTAGAAAATAAACTACAGTATGCTAATAGCAATACTTCCTTGTCATTTATCCCAAATTTGAAATATCAGCTAACTTATATAGAATATTCTAAAAACCGTTCTCGACTCACAGCTAACCACATTAGCTATCATGTGTCCACATGCCTCAGGAACGGCAAAAAAATCATAATTAACCTGACAAAAAATTGACGTATGAGGTAAATACGATTCGGCGGAATGTTTTAACTATCTTGCGATTCTTATTTGAGTCTTACTTTTTCTTATAAGTCGTGTCTGACACACACCTCCGGAGAAAATTATGTCCACATGCTTTTGTTTTGCTCCTCGCTTTTGCCGCCCAGTGCAGGGACTGCACCTCAGACAAACATTAGATTTCTAAACACTCTCCGCAGACAAACTCCGCTTCAAAGAACACACCTTGGTCGATCCATATGTTCTACAAACCAGCCAAACCGAGCACCCGGCGGATGTACTACAATGCACGCTGGGAAATGTAGTACCGTGGGATTGTGGATGTTTTATGTGAGGTTTTATATTTATTCATTATAAATTGTATGGTTTATTTCGTTTTTTCTTTGTAAATTGCTGTTAATATTTCTAATGGTAGAATTGGTACGATTAAATACTGTTTTCTTTGCAAAGTGCGTACACACAAACGTAAAATGTTAGTTTTAAGATACTGATCAATTAAAACCACGTGGCTGTCTGTAGACGGACGTAGATCAACTTTTACCGTTACAATATAGGACTATTTTGAGGTAATAAGGATTCTGCAGCTTTCAAGAGAATGGTTAAAATAATTCATATCTGAATTTCAGTTTTCTGTTCAGAGTCTTATATACCAAAAACAACATCATCCATATTTACATTACCATTCTCAGTCTCACGTTATATCATTTTATTATTTAAGATTTAGTCATAAATCAGCCTGGCCCAAAACACTTTTCTGTAGGATGAATAATCATACAGTAAATAGACAGTGGTGCAATTAGAATTCTCTTAATTCTTACATAAATCAGACTTAAACTTTGATCAGATCTTCACTAAACTGTCACAATTTTAGGTATAGAGACCAGACAAATCAAAGAACAGAAACAATTACACAGTTTTATTTATTTATTGAACAGTGATCCAACTGTGTTTGTTGGTATGTATTATGGGAACCTCTTGAATGATCAGTGTAGTTTTTCATTTTAGGGTCAGTGTGAGTGATCCTGCTTTATTTATAAAATCTGTCAACCTGGTTCTTCATTATTGAAGTGTGATGTTTACCACACAGGTTTATGAGTGCACACCAGATTTCCGAGGAGGTTAGAAAAACAGCTGTTTAAGTAGTTACAAAACAATTTCAGAAGAGTTGGACTTCGCCAGCCTCCTGCCAGGTAGATAGTGTACAGTCAAGAAAATCAACCATTTTACCCTCCCCTTTGGTGGTTGTCAAAAACAAAATATATAAACTTCATTCCAGCTGGGAAACATGGCGGTGGCAGTATTACAGGCTGGGGCTGCTTTGATAACACTGGACCAGGACAGCTTGCAATCATTTAATGGCGCTGTGAACTGCATCAGCAAATTCTACCCTAGAATGTCAGCACATCCATTCGGGAACTGAAGCTCAGCAGGAAATTCGTCTTGCAGCAAGACAATGACCCCAAACACAGCAGTCAGTCTACCAATCAGTTGTCATTTGGGAATGGCTGAGTCAAAGCCCAGACCTTAATCTAAGGTTGCTTTTCCACTGCATGGTACTGACTTGACCCAACTCTACATGTTTCTTGGTACCTGGAACAGGGTTTGTTTTCCACTGCAATTAGTACACCCTCCATGTAGCTGATGATGCCACAAGAAACATAATGTTCAACACAACAAACACAGCAGCAGTGGAAAATACTGAAAGACATTCTGTGTCACGTGATAAATCTCTTTGACCATTCATTAGTCTGCAGTGTTTTCACATTACAATTTGGTAGTAACATGACGTAGTGGGGTTGAAAAATAGTACTGGGTACCAGATACTAGGTACTTGGTTTACCTACACCATAGAGTTGAAGCAGTTCTATAAGGATAAGATAAGATGAGATAATAAAGAACTTAATCTGTCCTGAGGGAAATGCTTGTGTCATTAGCATGCTCTGTGCAACAAGAAAGAATAAATGATATCAAGACAATAGAAAAAAAAAAAAAAAGTATATGATAATGCAAATATACAATAATGCACCGCAATGACAAGGACATTAGTGTAGCAAATAACAGTGTCACAATGACATTGCTGTATGTAAAGATTTAGATTAGAGTACTGTACCAGCAGCTCAGTGGTGCAAAATGACTGATGAAAGTGGCTGTTACTGCAATAAGAATACATGCAATAAAATATCAGAGGATGATATGATAACATGATTAACTTTCAATAACATTCAGTCAGTTCACAGATTAAACAGGTGAGTTGTATATTGCACCGATCCTTACTTATATATGGTTGAAATAACAATAAATTTCGCTTTGATTTTTCACTTGAATTTAAAAATGCACAATTTCTTTTTATTTGTTTACTTATTTGTTCCCCCCCATTAGATTTCCAAATTTCATAACGGTCTAGTTTGTAGACTAGATCACCAGCAGAGTGTGCCACTGGACAGAAAATGTGTCTGCAGTAGTGGGACACAGAGCTGTTCCTGCATAAACCTCACTATTACATAATCACAGTCCAGAGGATGACGTAAAGCAAATCCATGTTTACAACCACACTGCAATGTAATCCACAAACTATATACTGCAACATTGAATTTCAAACAGCCTTAGTTTCAGAAAAAGTAATCGATGGACTCTGAACTGTATTGTCAGTGGGTTCCTGTTTTCCACATGTTTTGAGTTCATTAGTGTGGACTTGATGAGAAAATCCATATTGAATGCAAGCGTCTGTCGATAAAAGGACGTGTTTATCAGGGTATTTTTTACACGAGCGTGACTCCTATATGCTGAATTCGGATTTAAACGAAAGGAAGGATAGTAAAGAGAAACGTAAAAAGAGAAAAACAGCACAAAAAAAGTGTGTAAAGGTGCATTCTTGCAGGAGTTTCCTGCTCTGGCCCTTTAAGCGAGGGAGCGACCTCTCACCCCAATCCAGCAGCTCTCTTTCCCCCGCCCCGGCTCCCTCCCTCCCTCTGCCTCACAGACCAAGCTCAAGAGGCTCCACCTGTGTCCCTCTCCCTCAGTTCTCAGTCTCTCATCTTTCTGTTGGTGAGGAATACACTGGAGAAGTCGGACCAGCGTTTCTAAGTATTATCTGCACTTCCCGAGTCGCAGAGCCTTCCATATTCATCCACCAGAATAAAAACAATCATGGCAGATCCGATGACACAGTCTTCTCAGATATCGTCGTCGCAAGGACTAAACGATGGACACCCAGCGACGTCCAAAGACTCAAAGTTTTCTGGTAAGATTTGTTAAATTATGGGAATGAATTGGACCTGAAACATGTAGGTTTTGGCTAAAAAAAGACGTTGGAAACGCCTAGCTGCTGCAGCTATTTTTTTTTCATTCAGCAGAACCGAGCCGCCCTGGACAACACGGTGAATTTGTGTTTGTTTTTTGTCGGTGTTTACCCGATTTTAGACAATATGAGACACAAAGGTATGCACAGTAACTACATTAGGCTTCTCTGTAGTCCCATTTGCAGTAAAATATGGTTTATTTTTTGGCCATGAAGTGAGAAAGTAGCAACTGTCAGTTTTATTAGAAAGAGAGAGAACCGTTGAGGACGAGACTACTGTGCAGCAGAGGAGGAGTGGTGCACTAGCCTATTTATCCTTGAATCTTGCTTTAGAAGACCCATTAAACGACTCTCTGAAGGTTAACGTCCTCCATAGCTGTGACCTAACTTTTAATTTTAGGAGCGAGCCACGGAGTGCTGTGGAGACCCGTTTTCGCCGCCCCCACCCTCTCTCCTCTCCGCTGGGGGCGTGTGGTACTGGCCGTGCTGCGGTTCCTCTGTTCTGCAGTGCAGCAGCTCTTAAAGGGGACGGGTGTGTTTTTAAATATGCCCCTTAACACTATGGACATGGTTAGACAGACGTTATGCATTCATTTAACGTACAAACTTTCAGTTTATCGACATAGGTATCTTGCAAATTTATTTTTCTGGCTTTTTACGCTGCAGTTTCTGTTCTCTGTAAACAGACCGCGGTATCGACTGCTGAGGGAAGGTTTTTGGTTCTGTGCCAGGCCAGCCTGTGCATTTCGCCATTATATACAGAGCGTTTGTGGCCTCGATTGAGAGAACAGAGGAGGAATGTAAAGTATTTTCGACACCTGAAGTGCTTATATATCCTGTTTGGAAAATTGAGTGCAACATATAAAATATACAACAGCTCTCCGTTTTGAAGGGCACCCAGAAATGTTAGTTCTGTTGTTATTTAAGACAGTTGTGGTGAGAAATTTGAAAAAAAGTTGCTGAAAATGCCGTATGAACATGTTTGAGTTAAGCTGAGCTGACCCTTCCCTGCTATCCAAGTGTCCAACATAGATGAAAGACATTAAATACAGTCAAATGTTTTATTTTGATATATCTGACTAGTGTGTTGTCTGATACACTCATGATTATCCTGCAGATGTTCCTTGTTTCATTCGATTTGAAAATGGCTGTTTGTTTTTGATTTTTACTTTGGTGTTCTATTGCATCATTTTCACACAGACTTGATTTCATTGGACACGCATTTGCCTGGATGCTCTTTGATTATACTTTGCACATGGTAGCTTTAAATAAATAAAGTTGTTGATAATTCAAAATCAGTAGACAAACAATACAAAGCCAACAGCAGGCGATATTCATAAATCACACATTCTGCAATGCTTTAATATTTTATTTGTGCCTTTTTAATATACTCCCCCCCCCCACACACACACACACACACCCACACAGTATCTGCCTCTCATAGTGGGTCTGTGTACATGTAATCGCTAAAATCAGTACATCTGGCAGAGGCAGCCTAATTGGCCTAGAGAGATCTGGGTTTCATTATTTGGTCCTCAGGGAAAGGGCTGAAATTGCTGGCATGACATAGTTGCCACTCACAGGACTGATGGTGCCCACAGCTAGGTCAAACTAGGCACTTCTCAGGCTTGGTCTGACCCGGGGTCACCACCCTGCAGTGTCTGTAACGTGAGTTGCCTGGCCACGTTTAACCTCCATCTCTCTAAGACATGGCATTTTCGAAATGTGCAACCCGTCCTAGTGTATTACATTTCATCAGGAAGTATTTGCACCCTACAGTATGTGTGTGTCATCAGATAACCATGTTTCATGCTATAAGATAAAAGGCTTAGGAACCTCACTACTTCCGAGTGCCATCTTTTATCATATGTTATTTATAACCTCATGCCTTTGAGCTTAGGCTTCTGATGTTCTGTGAATGTGCTGCAGAGTTTAGCACAATTGGGAACTAGACAGATAAAAATTGATCCTGTTTCATTTAATGTGTTGCTTGACATGGAATAGGACTGAAGTCGCAAGCTACTATAGATTACTTGGTAATGACAAGTCAGTTTTCTGCAATTAACGAAATGTAAAATAATTCTCAAACTAATAAAAGTAGTCACTCATGCTGATTTGCGAGTGGGACCTGCTTTTTGTATCTTCCTTGATAGGGTGTTAGTAGTTCAGCTGTAGTATTTGAGCCATACTGACTGCCAGTCCAAGACAGGACTTGAATGATTGTAGCTGATTATTGCTTTAACCATGCTTTCCAAGTGCTGGTTACCAGGATGTTGAGGTCAACTCAAACATTTAGAATACACTGAGAATTATTGGCAGAATTAAGTATATAGTCAGTGTAATTTTACATTGAAAATGAGTAAAGCAGCCATTTATTAAGGCAAATTTATTAAAAGGGAACTGGCTGTTATTTCACTGCTAAAACGATCATCGATCCCAGTTCTGATAAAAATAAATTTATAGCCGCAGTGAATGGTAAAGCAGTAAAGACATTTCAGACATCCTGGGATGAAGCTTTTGTTGAAGAGAATGCAAGTGTATTTTTTCCATGTGCAGCTAGTTTGAGAGGTTTGAGAAAAAGTTTTTCCACGGATCACAGTTGGGTGTTTGCAATAGCTAGGCTTGTATCAAGGGGCACCACTCCTCTGTGCCTGTAAACTATTTAGAGTTAAAAATAAAACACAAATGTAAGAACTTGGTTGATGTACAGTTTGCTAAATCAGGAATTCTTAAGACAATATAGAGCTTTTTGGCAATGAACACTGCAGTTTAATGCGTCAACGACATGCAGAAAACAACCTAATTCCCTCTGTGAAGTACGGTGGTGGGGTGTAGGTTTGTTTGTTGTGTTTATATATATATATATATATATATATAAATAAATAAATTTGGCTGTCTCTGACAGGAATCTTCGTAGTTGGAGCTTCCAAACAATATAACAGTATAAAATAGTATATTTGGCATCAACAGTGAACCACTATTTAGTTGTTTTGTTTGTTTGTTTTGGTTTTGTTTACTTATTAAAAGCTCTGTCAAACCTAGGGCAACTTAAACTTAAGAGATCAGCAATTCACCCAGAAGGTCATATCTATCTACATGCTTAGTTAGTAGTGAAAGAGAAAAGGGCAATTATGGCTTAAAGCTTAAAAGAAGCAAAGTCTTGGAGCATTTTGTTAAAATAAAGGATTAAGTAGTTACATGAAGCATATGCAGGTCATTTTGATTCTGAAGTAACAAAACTGTCAGTAAATGGTCGCTTGCTCTCCATGCTGGTGTTCTAACAAGACAGATTACAGTTACTCCCTTAGGCACATGGGTTTCACTGTGAGAGATATTAAATTGCACTGATGATACCCATACAGAAGTCACTGAAGCTCACTATAGTTGATTTTCCACTGCATGATACTGGCTTGATGTAACTACTTGACTCATCTCACTTGTACCTCAGTTCTTTTGCACTGCGGTTAATATACCCTCGATGTAGCTGGTGACGCCAGGTTGTGACATCATATTCGGTGCTATTCTCTGCAGTGTTTAGTACCGACTAAACCATGACAAAGTAGGTACGAATAGGGTGCTAGATACTAAATACTAGATCTGCCTAATGGATAAAAGAAAATGGAGAGTTGAGTCGAGCTAGTACCGTGCAGTGGAAAAGTTACATAACCAATGCTAGTCGCTCTAGTTACATAACTAATGTTAGTCACTGTATTACAGTTCCGTTAATTCAAAATATTGATCAGGCACACCAAAAAACTAAATGTTATTTAGCTGCTTAAACCTGATTCATTTAAAATTTAACTCCTCCTGTAAACATAGCTTTCATGTGAACAAAAGACCAACGAAGTCAATGTACGTATTTTATTTTAGCTTAAAGTTCAGCTTAAAATGGATGCATGAAACAAGGTGACCTGTGTTCCAAGCAGTAATTTTATGTAAAGTAACAAGATGGGTAGTCTGTTTCTCACTTGTGACAATTAGGGCTGTTATTTAATGGTGGTTGATTAATTCACATAACTAGGCAGCTATAAAAATAGTTGTTTTTGCAGCCCTAATATAAAGCGTTCTTACAATCCATACAAAATTTTCACTGGTTAGCTTGTGTCCCTAATGAGTAAAATTAGAGAATGTGGGTGTGTCCAAATGAAACTAGATCAGAAGGGTGGTCCAAGGTGTGTCGTTTAGTGAAAGGATCTTGAGCATCAGGATCAGGGTGAGGCAGGAATGTAGTGAGGCAGGTACACTCTTCTAGAATCCTGCCAGCTCAGTTCACCCTACTTATGTCTTTAGGTGAAAATTAATTGCTCTGATGCAACCAGTAACTATATGACTCACAACCAGTACAATTCTCCCCATTTATGACTGCTGCACTACTTGACTTACCTGCTCCCTTCAGAACTTCACCCATAGTTCTTTTTTTTTCTGGCACGCCTTGCCTTGCTGTTGGTTTGCGGTTGCCAAGACAGAGTAAATTTCAACATTGTGTGGCCTAGTGCTTCTTTGGATTGGTACTGGACTAAACTGTGAAATGGAGGCTCACCAATAAAGCTGATGTTTCTGAAGTGTGGTTAGAAAATGGATTCCCCTGATGGATTGCGTAACTCCTGCCCATGACAAACTGTGTGGGTGCATGTTTGGGGTCAGACATCGGAAACTATGGGAGGAATTGTTGGAAAAGTGTGTGGAGAAAGGATAATAATGTGGAGCAATCTTTTAGAATGTTCTCTAGGTGTGTCGTAATAGAAACAGAGAGGCTGCGTTCCAATTAGATTTGCTGTGCTAATGTGAAATGTGTTCATTGACTTTCCTAGTGGTTCCAGTTTCTTGGTTTGAATTAAGGCACACAATCATTGGTATTTGTATTTGAGTGACGCTGCCTAGGAAAGTGTTTTGGTTTCTTTGAACGTCATCACAAGAGACAGGTAAGAGGTTTTCCTAGTGGACGCTGCATTGATATCTTTCATTTTCAATTTGTAGAGATTAAGAAAGGTATTAAGCCTATTTACTTCTCATTCTTCTGTCCTTTTTATTTTTTCAGATTCCTTTTTTTCCTCTTCGCCTGTATCTCTCATTCAGTCTCCTCAAGGCAAGTGTATAGTTCTCTTCTGCTGCTAGCCTGCTTTTCTACCCTTTTATCTCTCTCTCTCCTCTTGATCCTCTCCTCCTGTCCCATCTCTTAGTATGCCATCTCTTGCTCAGCTGCTGCTATGATCCTCACAATCCCTCTCTCCAGTGCCCCTCTCCTCCTTATATCAGATTAGGTAGTGAGGGAAACAATTTTGGATGAACGAACAGCTCCATCTTAGGACAATAAAATGAAGCAGAGGACAGGAATAACCTGAAGAAATCATATTTTTTTTGTCCACCAAAGGCTCCAGTTGTCTGCCAGTGTCCTCTCCTTCAGGCTGTATTCTCAATATATTTTTTTTTTTTTACCAAACTTGCAAATGAACATGAATGTTCAGTTTCACCCTAGCATGCTATCTTGTCACATGCTACAGCCCAGACAATCCCAGAGACCCTGTAATATGACTCCTAGTTTCTGATGGTGCCCCCTAATAGTCATGCACGCTGGAATCTCAACAGGTCAGCCAGGTCCCACCTGTTTTCAGCCCCATTTCATGATTGGAATCCTCCACTGCTGTGCTTCTGCACAATTAGTAGTCATATAAAATGTGTAAAATAAAACAAACAATTGATAGAACCTGTAACCCTTAACCCTTGATATCATAGCTGCTCTTAGTCATCCTTGGGCTTTTGATGTAACTCACTAAAGACTGTGCATGTGGAAAATTGATTTCTTAAGCATTTATTCTTAAAAGTAGATCATCATATTTTGCATAACTATGTCGTGTATTGTGACGAAACATCTAAACTATTCAGTCTGTTCTCAAATAGGAAAAGCAGGGTCATCATAGATGGTAGAAATTTGATCATCCCCAGTCTATCCCAGCAGCAAGAATTTTTTTAGGTCAGCAATACTGTGGGTCCATGATAATCCCAAGATTGCCACCTTATTTTAAGATAGCAAAGAAGTTCAAGTTCACTTTGTGTGAGCGCAGAATCCTAAAAATGGATCAGGTTGGTATCCCCAAGGAATCCTGTCCTTGAAGTCCCTCCTCCTTCACCACTGGCTATGCTTGGAGGTACCTCCCCCAGTCTTCACTGGTACTGCAGGTAGAGTGACACTGGGGAGGGATCGAACCTTGAGGATGCCTGCTCTGGGTCATTACCCCCATGGCTGTGGCTGCTGGCTCTTCACTTCTGCTTGTGCCTTAAGACATTTTGCATGCAGTCCCTTACCACTGGGTAAGGGAATTGTCAGTTATTTTAAAAAATGATTTATTTCCTTTTTTGTCCCATCTGCCCTACCATTAAAAAAATATTTACAGAATCATTTCAGCAGTCATGACAGACAAACCCTAACAGAAAGCAAGTATGCGATAGGGATCCTATGACTGCATCATGGGTTTGAAAAAATGCTGCATCTGTTTGTAATAATGGTGCAAGCTTGCAGGTCCAGACATGGTTAAAATTCTTGCTTTCTGCTTTTCTGCTAAACTGAGGTCTTAAGAAGTTCGATGGGATCAGAGGTTAAGATTACGTGGCTGAAACATGACAGATAAGTTGAGGGGATGACATCGTAAAGCAAACACAAAAACTATTTTGAATGACTTAATTTGTTCATGTGAGTCATTGTTGGGAGATATTGTGTTTAATTTTCCTCAGTAACCAACATCACTATTTGATATTAGGTTAATTACTCGCCAAACTTAACTGTTAAAATTGAATATTTTGGGTAAAGTATTGTTAAAATATTGTTATTCTACTTTTTAATTCTGTTTTCTATGTTATAGGTATTGCTTTTTCTAGTAATCTCCAGAGTGATTCAGGGTTACACTGCACATTGTAAGTGCATAACTGTGTGTCTAACATCATGAATCTTGAAAATGTAATAATTTTTCCATAAAACATTCATCCTGTTTGCAGAACTGAAAGGTTCTCAGACTGTAGCCCCAATGTAGGTTAGAAATATCAGTCTCCGCAATGGCCAGGTGCATTATAGCTTAACATGAGCCTTTGAGAGTTTGGTACATATTAAACTATCACAACTACAAATCAGATTTTCCATGAAGAACATTTACTTGTTTTGCTTATTCCTGTGTACCTTTTTGTTTAACTTTTGATTTCCCCATAGCATTTGTGACATCAAGGAGGGCACTTTCCTTCAGTAGGTCTTTGTTTTCTTTCCACATAGTTTGGAAATTGGCAAAATCTGCATTCATTCCTCTGTGAGAATTTGGTGCTGTTTAATATATCTTTGTTCTTTAAGGCGAGAGAACATGGAAAGTGGATGGACTTATTCCTTTGTAAGGTATTTTGTAAGCATTAATGGAATACATTCAATTAGGAATGATAGACCCTTATAGTTTACCTTCATTTAGTGAAAAAAGCACTTCACTTATGCATCATTTAAAAACTCTTAAAGAATAAAACACCTTGTCTGACTGGCATGTCATCCATTAATCGTTTCAACCATGCAATGCATGATTGCTTCAGCTGCAACATGTTGGATGCTACCAAACATCCAGGGAATGTTATGTAAAGTACTAGTGTAATGCTGTTTGCTACACTTTAGCATATCTATATTAATGTAGCGTGTGCCTTGATTTTTGTTTCCTCCTCGCCTTCCCCCCCCTCTTATTTAATGGATGCAGACAAAAGGGTAGGACAGGGCCCTGAAAAGCCATCAGAGGCTGTGACCACCTCACTTCGCTTTTCCTCCCAGCCAAGTTCCTTTTCTCCAGTGACTTATGGAAATGAAACCTCAGGGCCTCCTGGTGGAAACATAGATCGTAGTTTCCAAGAGAAAAGGGAGCTTTTCGAATCATCCCTTGGATCTCAAAAGCAGGACTCGTCCCCCGTAAAGGTGTCCCCTGTGTCTGAGCGGATCAAAGCATTGGAAGCTCTCGCTGCAAAACAAAACGATTCCGATTGGAATGACGGAGGATTCCCTCATTTCCGAGAGCGACATTATGAAAAGTCCCCAACAGAGATCCAAGGCATTTCTTCCCGTTCGTCAATTAAGAAAAGGGCAGCGTCCACTGAACAAGATTCTCCAGAATCACCTTTTGAGGTTCTTGGTGATGCCAGAAGTGGGGGTGACTTTGAGGATACTGCAGACTGGATGAGGGCTCACTTGCCTCCGGCACCTGACTTCAGCACTGAAGGATCTGACTTTGATGAAGTAAAAGACTCAGTTGTAATGCAGGAGAGTCCATCAAAAGACCTAAAGGGCAAAGATACGGATGCACCGACAGTCCCTGAATCATTTGTAGGTGTTCCGGATGAATTTATGGACAATCCCACTGAAGTGGCCAAACAAGTGGATGACGTTAGTAAACAGTCCAAGCAAGACAGTGTTGAGGACGAGTCTGAATTTGATCTCCGGTTTTTACCTACCGCCTATATGTGGGACAAACAAGAGAAATCTGACATGGACACAAAAGACAAATCATGCCCCCCTGGAACTCAAGACACTGAGTTGCCTGTATCTCCTGAACCATCAGATGGTTTTGAATCTCCTACCATGCCTTCTGCACCTCCTGCTCCCCTGGTCGAGTCACAAGCAAAGCAGCCGCCTGCTTCTCCTGGTTCTGGCTCTGAGCCTCCCGAGATCCTTGAAGTTGACAGCTCTGGTGAATCTGATGATACAGTAATTGAGGATGCGGGTGGTGCCCCACAATGTACAGACGCTGATGCTGCACAATCTGGACCCTCTATCGAGAAGGTGACCATTTCAGAAGAGCGAGGGAAGCGGGACATTCAAGTGCCAATCATTAATGTCATAGAGACGGAGGAGCAGAATATCAGTGATGATGAAATGGTACAGGAGGAGGAATATGATGACGAGAGATATGAGATAATGCAAGAGCCTGTCCGACCGACTCCAGAATCCTCTGAAGAACATACACATGTTTCAGAATCGGAAGAAGTTCCCCAGAAAGGAGAGCAAATATCCTCACAAACAAATGTTGCAGATTCTGATGGGGATTATTCTCCAAAGCACGAGATTAAGAGCAATGATGTTGGAGATGACCGTTTTAACCAGACTTCTGTTGACACAAAAGTTTTGGAAGACTTGCAAGAGCAATCAGCTGAGCCACAGAATATAGATGAAGCTCTCAAAGAATCTTGCGTCAACACTGTTAAACCTGATAACACTGCAGAAACACCCTCAGACCTGCCCCCTAATTACGAGGAGATTTCAAATGAGATTGAATCCAGTGATATAGATACATACTTGGATCATTATACCAGTCAGGAACAAGCTTTAAAAGACCAGCTAAATTCAGGTATTTTTAGTGAGAATGATGGGGGAGCACATGACTTGCTAAAATCTGACTCACTCCAACATAGTCAAAATGACCCTACGTTTGCTCAACAATCGATTGAGGAAGCTGCAGATGAAATGGATGACCGACCTAATAATAAACAAAATGATGAAGTGGTTTGTGATCGTTCACCTGCTGGTATTTCAGCAGATGTCGTTGTTGAGCCTCTGGTCCCTGAAAAAGAGATGCCAAGTCCTGACCTAAGGGATCAGTGTGCAGATCAAGAGGATCAGAAGGCAATAACTTCACCAGGAAACATTTCTTTGGTGGAGAAGCAGGATTACGTTACTCAGGAGATGGGGGAACTAGACACTGTTCAAGAGAACACTCCTGCTCCATTCCCCTCTTTCCATAACGATCCATCAGACAGAATCAGCGACGTAATTTCTGATTTTGTGACCAGTGATGTGACCGAGGGATTAGTGATGACTAACTCTGAACATGGTGATCTAGTCCAGTATGATGGTCCAGACGGACAGACGTCACCAGAAAGCACAAGTGAACCCGAGGGTATCGAATGTTCTGTAACAGCATCAGATAGTTTTGTGGAGTTCATGAGGGAATGTTTAAAGTCAAGGCAGGACGAGGAACCAGAGAGCCTTGATCTAGGACACATCGCCAAGGATCCTATGTCTGCTGCCCCTGCGCCCCCTGCTATGATCATGGACTTGGAACAGGAGCGTCTTACTATCTGTGCTCTCAAAGAGCTTGGGAGCAGCCAAGAGGAGGAAGACATAGGCGTTTCTAACAACACATCCTCAGTCTCGTCAAAGGAGGCTTCACAACCTCCATCTAAATCCGAGTCTTCCATCACCCCAATTTCCGCAACTCAGCATCTTCCAAAAGACTATCGGCCTGAAGCGTCGTTAGCCAAAGAGGTAGAGGCAATCGACATTTGGGTGGCAGAAGCCTACCACCTCGCAGAGCATGTCTTGGCAGCAATACTAACCCACCTGTCAGGTAACTTGCCTTTCCTTTGGGCGATCAGCCTGCTAACCTTGCACGCAAAGAAAACCCCGGCACTAAGCTCCTACCTTAGATCAGGTTTGGTTTCCTGCAACACTAACACATCAAGTTGCATGTGTTTTTGAGAATTTGGATACGCTTAAATTCCATTCAACTTTTAGTTCTCAACTTTTATGGTCGGAATGGAATACCTGGACATCATTCATACCTGGCATAAACATGCAACATGGGTGACAAACGTTTTGAATTATGACTCTGATCGTAAGTGGACGGCGCTAAATTCAGGTGTGAGTGGGGCACAAAGTGTCTCAAACATTTGCAGCCCGAATGTTCCTGCTGTTCTGCTGTACCCCCGCAAATATGAAGCCCCGCCTAATCGATAAATGCAGACGTGTAGCTTCTTTGTCTTTTCTCCTGTATAAAAGTTGTATTAGAAATCTAATACAATCCAGGCAATATGTGTTTAATAGTGTGTGTGTGTATATATATATACACCTGAAAAAGGCACATTTGACAAAAGAGAGACAAGTCTTGGCAGTCACACTTTTCACAGTGTGAGCTTTATTTTTCTGATATCGAGGAAAGTTGGTGAGGACAAAGGAGCCAGAACTTTGGAAGATTTAGATTTTTTTTTTTCACACATGACTAATCAGGCTCTCCTTGTTATGAAACATGCTAGTGGTCAGTGGTTTAAGTATATTACAATATGATCAGAAAAGCATGTAACAATGTATTGTAATGATAAATGTTGCCAGTATACATGGTACCTTTCCCCAGTAATGAAATGTCAATAGCGGTCATTGGAGACACATTTGAAACCCAGGACTAGTGTAAACTGATATGTCTCACTGCCCACTTGTGATCAGCTCACTTGTGATGGATAATACCAGGTATGAACAGGTCCTTGGTACTCAATCACTAATAAGTCCGACAACAACCTTTTCAGTTGAGCAGTTTTTCCCCACAGTAGAACTGGGTCTTCTGTATCAAGAGAAGACCAATTACAAAACTATTTTGTGCTCTGAACAGTCAGAAGACAACACAACTATTAAGAGCTCAGACTGATTGGATCATATCGTAGATGTTTAGGGTTCTATGGTTCCCTGGCCCTGCACTTAAATGGTATGAGTGTGGGCACAAAACGTAGAGCTTGGCAGTAAAGTCTGTCTCAAGTGTTCGATATTTGCAGTGTGATGCAGCTCTGCCTTTACAGCATAGGGCGATGGAAACGAATTCAGAGTGAACGTGCCGTTTTACAAGAGCCATATCAGTTTGTTCATGATAATCTTCATTGTCATCTTTGAGCACAGCCAGAGGGCATAAGGGTGTGATCCGACGTGACATAAGGAAGTACTGCAGAATGAGTTGTCTCTTAACACATAAGTCAAGTACGCCTCTTTCTTCCCTAGAGTCAGCAGAGCTTTTTATTTTGTGTAGTTTTTGAATGACATTATTCAGTGTGTTAGAAAATGGACTATGGAAATGGAAAATGGATTCTGTAGCAGATTTTGTCAGATGGTTTGGCATATAGGAGTTGCCCCCTTTTTCTAGATAAAGTTGAGCTTCGTAATTTTGTATCAGGGCTGATCATGCAGTGTAAATATGTTACAGCAGTGTTTCAAGAGCATGTTATATGCTACTGTTATATAAACAGACATTGTATTCTAAAAGTCAAATTCTTATGAGGTATGTTTAAGTAGGATTTGTGGCTGCCAGTTAATAAGCCGTGTTGAATTGTACTGTGTACTGTGTGTCATAGCTACAGTCAATTCAAGATTTGCAAAATGCGGCCTGAAATGTCTGCTAGTCTCAAGACCTCAAGACTAAAGGATTCAAGTCTGTAAATATATTGTTTAGCCTGAAGCAAAAGAAATGTGTGTGTGTGAAGGGTTGACACCATTTCATTTTAGCTACAAAAATATAGTAGTGTAGTGCAAAAACTTTCTTTTTTAGCTTCAAAATATTAGCCTGTGAGGGTGTAAGAAGTGAACACAGTATACAGGGTATTGAAACTGTAAAGGTATGTTGATTTTTCTTAGCCTCTTGCTCTTTGAGGGTCTCTTATTTCCTGTCTTTCCTCCAGTGCAGGGACGGGGACACACTTTTTTGGTTTTTTTTTTTTTTTTTTGGAAGTGATTAATAATTGCTGTGGGTTGTGATCTTATTTTAGTGGTGTCCGAAACATCTTCGCAGGAGAGCAGTCTTCTAGTTATAAAATTATAAAATTTCAATTTTTTTAACTATCTGAGCCAAATTTATCTGTGTAGTGCATATATAATTTAAGGCATGTAGAATCTAAGATATTTGACAAACATTGAAAATCAAATCAAAATGAAATCAAATCTCGATCTCTGAATTGGAAACCATGTCAAATCTGAAAATTTTTACTTTCACCCTGTTTGGCAATGGTTTTGAAGTACATTCCTATCGTGCAGGTATGGTTTGAATGGATGAAATAGGTTATCAAAACAAGTTCAGACCATGTCCCTGGGTTTTTCACTTTGTTGATCTTGTCAGCATCTTTATCTTTTGATCACTTTGGCATGGTTGGTTTCCAAAGTATAACTTTCTACTGTTAAGTGTTTGTTTGAGTTTTGGTGTGTGTGTGTGGTAGCTTCACTGCATACGTGGTCCGTGTAGATACTGTCACAGCTGAACAGATAAAGCTGATTTGTCAGGTTTTGGACCTCCATTCTGATTAGGAATACAATTTTCTTAGCCTTTTATTGTTGGCAGGTAACTGGAAAGAATGATGCTGTTTTGTGTTTTTATCCACATACCCTGACTCACCCAGCAACACAGCTAGTATTTATTTTTTATTTTTAGCTCACATTCATGGTTGTGATGTGTGTGCTTCTTAAATGATGCAAACACACGTGGCCGTGTGTGTGTGTGTGTGTGTGTGTGTATAAATAAAAATAAATAAAAGGGAGGATGCCTGTGCCTTTAAAAGCTGAGCAGTGCCAGTGCTGAAAAGAGGCCACTGCGGCTCTGCCACTGGGACGTGCTGCTGTATCTGGGGCCGCTAAGGCGAGGGAGGGAGTGATAATGAACGAGCACTCAGTCCAGGCTGCCTCCCTCTGGGCACTGGCAAAGCATGCTGGGAGGGACTCAGACCCCTGCAGTGAGCGAGCAGGAAACCCCATGCCTGCACTCATCGTTAGCCCCAAAGCATCTGAAATGGAGAGGTGAAAACAATGGTGTGCTTTCTGAGGCGCTGAATCGTTGGCCTTGCACCATTGTGCTGCAGTTATGTCATGAGTCTTTTTGTAAACATTTTTCCCCCATCCACTGTGACTTGTTCAGACTGAATTATTTATCTGTGGAGAATCTGTGATCTGTGATTTCCTGGTATAGATTATTGTAACTGGCTGCAGGGAGTTACCCTGCTTTGTTCCTGAAGTACTGATGTTCGTAATAGAGATGGTAATTGCTGCAAACAAGCTGATATGGACTCTGTGCTTGGGTTTGTTTTTGTTTGCATTTTGCACAGTTTGGCTTGGAGACAAATTCTTTGTTCATCTACATTTAAAATTACATGTACCCAAGTTTGGAATGCCCTTTACTTGGTCATAAATAAATGATTTATAAGGTGAATAAATAAACCTGTAAACATGCAGTGTAATGCAGTCCATGGCTGAATTAGGTTATGGAGGACTTAATGGCATTGATGGCGTCTCTGCTCTTGAAGTTAATATATAGAAAGAGACAGGGCAGATACAGTAACTCTGAGTGCAGTGGGTTGGTGTGCGTGCATGGGTTCCTGTGCTATAGTGCCCGTACCCTCACGTGCCAGTGGAGGAGGTTTCTAAAACAAACAGCATTGTGCTGTTGACGGCCGGTTATAGTCATTTTTTTTTTCTGTGGTGGAAAAACTCGGAAAGTCTGAACAAGCTTGACAATTTGGGAATGTTGTTATAGTACGTAAATGTCCCCTGTATGCTTCCATGAGCTGTGGAAGCACACATACTGAAGGCCTGAGGCATTTCTCCACGTGGGGGCTGCCGTTTACATAACGCTTCTTGAAAGGTTTTCTTCATGCTGCAGTGGAGGCATTTAAGAACATAGCTACTGAATTGCATAACAGCCATATAGAATATGTCTTGAATGTCTTGATTTCAACAGATTCCGAGTAGAAAACAATTACTCTGCTAGCACATAGTGCTAAGAAGGTCTATGGACAGTACTGTTTTGGCCCAACAAATATAGGGTAAATATAAAGAATTGCAGAAATTAACTGTATTGTCTTGTATCTCACTTTCCCCCCTGTCACTTACACCATACACCACCTCCACTACATGTCACTCATGGGCGCACACACACACTCACCCACCCACACACACTCTCTCTTGCAGTGTATGAGCTGGTGCACTGGCGGGACCCAAAGAAGTCAGGCGTGGTTTTTGGCACCTCCCTGCTGCTGCTTCTGTCTCTGGCAGCTTTCAGTGTGATCAGTGTCATCTCCTACCTGCTCCTGGCCCTGCTCTGCGTCACCATCTCCTTCCGCATCTACAAGTCCGTCATCCAGGCCGTGCAGAAATCCAGTGAGGGGCACCCCTTCAAGTAAGACAAGGCTTTCTTAGAAGGGTTGTGACAATGAGATGTGTTGTGGCCCAAGCATAGGAAATGTATTATTTAAGACATGGTTCAGTAAGTCCTAGTTTTTAATGGAGGGAGAAGAAATCCGGCAAAGGGACCTAAACAAGTCACAATGGTCTGTTACTGTGGACCATGAAGTGTTTTATGTTTCAGACTGAACCACACTCTACAGAGCAGACTAACTCATTGTGTCCGAGATCATGTCTTCTGTATTTCAGGATTCAGTAATTACTGCTGAATGTGGCAGCATTTATGAGTGGATATATTTCAAAACTCACATTTGCTATATTTTGGCAATTTTATGCCCCATTTTCCATTTCTGGCTTCATGTATGTATGTATGTACAGAAGAGCAGAGGGATGGTTGTGGGTGTGACTGGTTCTATTAGTGTGGGGGGGATATAGCTCCTGGGCTAATTGGGTTGACCCGTGCTTGTGGCAGGACTCTGATGGAGAAGGATGTCAGCGTGCCTCCCGAGACGTTCCGCAAGCACGTGGATGTGTCTCTGACCTACATCAACCGCGCACTCAAGCAGATGAGTCGTCTCTTCTTGGTTGAGGACTTGGTGGATTCCCTTAAGGTTTGTCCATTTTCCATTAGCATGAGTCGTGGAGGG